>BSBK01010458.1:285000-884029 GCA_027943335.1 Chamaecyparis obtusa | reverse complement strand
TTAATCAATGATACGCCATGCCACTTCACTTTTCTTCACTTTATGTAGATGCCTCACCAAATTGCTAACACTTTTTATCAGGCCCTACTAACCATGACAAGTTGGCGACTAAGCCCAAAACACACACTCACTAGGTCACCAACATTTCATATTAACAGCCACATACCTTCACGAATTGGCGACCAAAGGATAGACATTTAACCTTTAACCTTTATCACTAACTCGCTAACATTTTCCTTAACCGCCCAAAACTTCCACGAGTTGGCGACTTAACCATTTCCTTTAACACTTTTCCTTACTTGCAAGCTCACTAATTATTTCTTCTAACCACTCAATGACTTGACGAGCTGGTGACCAAATCCTTCATTCTCTTATAAATAGCTTCCACTTGTCACGCTATTGCTTACTCGCCAAGACAAATGGAATATCTGTAGATTCCTTGCGAGCCAGCGACCAATGTAGATTTAATCTTCTTATTAAGTGGCAACATGGACACTTGGCACAATCTTGTTAACTTGTAAAGAAAATACTTAAGTCATCAAAAAAATCCGCAAGTTAGCGATTAACATTTAAAACTTCATACTCACTAGGTCGCCAAGGATTTCACTAACTGCTACAAAGGTCTCCGATCTTGCGACAAGGCTAAAACATAAACACTCGCTAGGTCGCTACAATTAGTTAAAGGTTTATTAGAGAGTTCCTGACCTAGTGACAAAGGCTTGAACTTGAACACTCGCTAGATTGTTGCAGTTAACACTCAATCTTTTAAAATGTCTACGATCTAGCGACCAAAGCTTTAACTTAAACGATCTCTCACTCATGGTAATCAACTTAACATTTATAAAGGAGACCGCGAGCTAGCGACTGATGCTCTAAATAGTTGGCGAGTTAGTGACTAAGAAAAAAGGTAAACCTCACTTAAAACTTAGACTTAGCCACTTTTCAAAAGGCACGCACTCAAGACTTAAAGGCGGGAAGGAAATTTTAAACCAAATGGACACCACCAAGACAAACCAAAACCAGAACTAGAACCAAGACTTAACATGGAAAATTTAGGATCAACACCTCTATTACCTCTATATTCTTTTAAGACCTATTACTATCTACCCATTTGATGACTGATGTGAGTCTTTGAAAATACCATCATGTATAACAAATATGGTTTTAAAAATATAAGCAATATTTCAGATTTGTAGAGCCATTTCTATAAGATGACAATGTCAACATAAACCAATGATAGAGCCATACCATAATAAATCGTATACCCCCCCCCAAAAAAAAACACATCACTTCAATGCATGAAATATAAGTCTAAAATGTCAAACCTCGCCCAAAATGCATGCCTTATAAACTCCACCTCTTTGAATCACTAACCAATTTTAACACTGTAATCCTTTCCAAAAGAAACTATCTCAAATATAGGCCAATGTGCTTAATAGTAAATGTGGAAATTGTTACCTTTCATATAGTTTCTACGATGCATATTCATGCCCAAATCAATTGAGGCCTTCTAGAAAAACAAAGAAAACTTTGATAGATAATCCAACTTATTATCTTCTAAATGGAACACAGAAATAGATAGCCCGAAGAATGCTATTGCAGTAGCAAGTATTACCAAAATACTCAGAGCCTAAACTAGCACTCACCCTCGGAGAATTGGTCACCTAAGGCCTTCTCTGGTTTCAAGCTTACTACCCCAATTTTTCTCATGCTATCAATGCTACTATTTTATTTGGTGGGTAGCCTTCGACAATGCTTCCAATCAAATATCCATATCAACAAACTAATTAAAACTTAAACGTACAACTTGGCAGGCCATTTTATCAGATCAGGATACCATTTCTACCTAGTTGCAACCTCAAAATATTTTCCTTGGCATTTTCAGGCTTGTAAATATTCTTAATATCCTTCTCTTTATACCCATGATTCTCTCTTGCTAAAGTGAAGAATCTTGCAAAGCCTGGTGTTGTATCAATTCTACAGCTTCCATCACCGCCAATTCATAGTGCCCTGTAAATTATGAAACCCTTAATTATAGCTCTTTCTACTCAAAAGACCAAGAAACTGCCTTCGGGAATAACTTCCCATTTAACTAATTTATTATTTACTAACCTAAACCTAAAATAATTCATTAATGAAATATGCCAATAATGTGGCTATTGATTTTAGTCTAAGGATATAAAAAATTGATGCAAGATTATATTGAATGTCCATTTATTTACAAATTATGCATGTGAAAAAATATATATAAGATATTTCAAATGATTGTTATGGTGGAATAGAAGTCAATGAAAAATATTAGGCTGCTTAAAAATTTATGCAATGTTTTTTATCATTTATATTTGTTCCATAGACATTTTGAAAGAATATGATACTATATAAAATGTTACAAATTATTAGGAAACCAAGGAAAACTTGTATTAAATGGATTAGAGAAAATTTTAACAAATGACTTTTTCACTTTAATCATCTTCCAAACGTTTGAGTCTATTTTCTTTAGTCTTGTGGTTGGTTATCTGTCTACCCTTTTTCATTTTCTCATAACGATCATATGTGAATTTGGAAGAATTATTCTCAAACACTCTAGAGATTTTACATGATAAATTGTCACAAATGTCAATCATGTTCTTTCTCTTGGTCCTATATCAATTGCCACTTTTGGAAGAACCAGTCCTTGAGATTTATGTATGGTCAATGCTCATGCCAACCTTAATGGAAATTGAAGTGTTCTCTCCTTTTGTATTTTTTTTATTGGAATTTTTTTTGGATGATGATCCTTCAATGGTAGTCCAGAATAATTATGAAACTCAACCATCACATATTTTGAAGGTTTAGGCAGAGCACTGCATTGTTTGTAGACAATCTTTTGAATATATCATAGAGCTCTGTTTACAAGACCTGCTTGTATCCAAAGATTTGAAGTCAACGTGACACTTGAATCCTTATAGATTAACAACTCCAGATCAAGTTCATCATTTAAACAATCTTTTGTTGTATTGGCACTTCCTACTTTTGTCGCAACACTATGTGCAACAAGATGCTTCAATGAACATAGCATTTGTTTAATTATGAAAATGAACATTTTTATTTGTTGAGAACAAATGGAAAATATTTTAAAACTCACAATTTGTTGCAACATCTATGTTGGCAAGGGTTCTCATCATTAGCAACCTCCAATCATCAATTTGTTGGTTCACATCTCTTAAATTTGTCAAAAGTTGATGAAATCTGTGTTGTTCAACATTTCCCAATCTTGTCTAAATATTTTATCTAAAGTAACAACGGTCTTGAATTTCTCACATAGTAACTTTTCCTATCTATTGTTGTCATATGTCAATCTATCATTGACTTGAGGCAACTGACCCAAATCTCCCACCAAAATCATATATACACCTTAAATATAATTGACAACACTAATTATTTTCTAAAATGTTTATTTTTTATTGTGTTTCAATTAATTAAAGTATATGTTTTTATTAGGGTCAGTTAGAGTCGCCATGTAAAAAGTTTCTTTGACCCTTTGTTCATTTGTTCCATAAAAGCCTAGTCCAACATCTTTAATTTTTTGGCCATGCGTCTGTGGTTCCCTAAACCTACCTAGTCTTTAAGCCACTACGATATAATCTTCAAGCTTGTATAGTTCAAAGTCAGCTTTCCTTGGTTGAGTTTTCCAAACTCTTTCCTTCTCATGAACCACTTCAAACCTCTTTGAACTCTAGTTCAAATCAATTCAATCAAAGATTATTTTTCTAACCTTTTAAAATGCAGGTGGGGCCCTGATCTACGTCATCATCTAGCAGTGAACCACTTCAAACCTCTTTGAACCATGGTTTGAAGTAGTTCAAAGAAGTTCAAGGAGAAATGGTGTTAAAATCAATAAGTGATGTGACAGCTCAAGGCGTGGATGTGGTAACCAGGCATTGAAGTTATTATTTAGTTTGGAGTATGGACAGATTTGAAAAGACGGAAACCACAGGGCAAATATGTAATGGAGATTTGAATTGCGATGGAAAGAATCATAAACACAAGTGAAGGATGCCACTTAAAGGAAGTTAATGATATTTTTAAAGGTTGCAGATTTCAGTGATATTCAGTTGTCAAATCATCATTACTCACATCACTCCAATTAATGCTACCATTTAATGCCTCTTAAGTAAACCTTATTGTGGTATGATTTCTAAAATATAAGAACTCATGTAGCTTCTTTCTATTATGAATTTGTGGAGCCTTGGCTGCGGGAGAAGGAAGTTATTTTCTTAAGTCTGCAAAATATAGGTAGCTACTGAAAGCCCTCTTTTGTTTCCTGTTCCTAATTGATATTTCTTTCCAAGAGAGGGGGGTTGCTTTCTATTTATTTTTGGAAAGAGAAAATGAGGTCTACCATGCATTTTTTTAGAAATTTTACAAACCTGGAATGTCGGGCACCTGTAATTAAGGACACTAACTTGTTAGGAGTTGAGGTAGAAAAAATGGTGGGTAACCTCACAAGAAAAGCAACTGAAGATTATAGTTTAGAGTTTTTGTCAAGTGGGCTATTAGAAGCTGTAGCTTTCCCTCCAACCGTAGTGAGTCCGAAATTAATTCAACAATGCATTAATCATTATGATGTAAAGTCTAAATGCATAGTGAATGCTGGTCCAGGTGAAACCATTTTGTCTATGAAAAGAGATACTATAATGTCCATTTTCAAGATTCCTGATGAAGCCTTTGCCAATTTTACTCCTACCCAGTCTCTTGCTCAGTTTCGAGAAAACATTGATAAAAACTACAGTCATATGGCTCGTAAGTGGACCAAACCTTTCTATAAAGGTGGATACCGATTACCCAAAGTGTTAAGCAAGGATCATATGAAACCGCATGTCCATGATATAATGGTTTTGCTTCATCAAGTGAAAGGTTTAGAGCAGGTTCTCCTTTTCGAAGATTGGATGTTCCACTTTATTGAAATTGTTCTAGAAGGTAGACATCACCTTGACTGGGCAGAAATTATTCCTAGCGCTTTGAGAGATTAGCTCAAATAGGCTTAGGCTACAAAGATAGAATTTTACATGTCATCCTATTAAATGTATTATCTTGCATGCACCCAAGACCTAGGACCTATTTTGCATGAACCATGCAATGAAGACCTGAATGTTTATGAATATTTTCCCTTGTTAAGAAAAGACAAGGTCCTTGAATATTATAGGAGGGTTCATGACGTGTTCCTTGGAAAACTATGTTACCAGCTAGCAGGAACTCCTAACCAGAGGATATCATCAGAAGCTTAGAAATTAGTCAAAACCTACGGTAGCTTCTATATTCAATTTACATTTTCCACATATATCAGGATAGGAGGGTTTGACGAAGAACCCCTTAAGCTTCCTAGATTTGTTTTTGATTGCTTCATATTAACTAAAGTTTGTAGGAAGCTATTCACTATGATTAAAAATAGTTTACTGTACAAAAAATGGGCTTCGATGTTTCTGATCAAGTTGGGAACTCTGGTCTGCAATAGTATGATTGATGCCTTGATAATAGGCAGTAACCTGGTAAGCTTCCACATGCAATTCTATGATCCGAGAAGAGGCTTTGATAATAAAGGTTTTGCCAGGCAGGTTCTGAGTTTAGGCAACCACCCATCACCAAATTCACATATTGAGGATCTATGGGAAGACCTAGGAGATGAAGAAGCAATCAAGAAACGAGACCATTATAGACTTCTAGTACCATAGATCAAGCTCTTACAGTTAAAATTTGACACAAACAGAATAGATGAGTGATGCTTTAGAGGTTGAAGGTTTAGAAGGTGACACTTCTGGAATGAGAAGTTCTTTGGATATAGATTGGACAAGGGAAGAAGAGAAAAACATAAAGTTGAGAGCCAGGTCCATTTTTGGAGTCACTAAAGCCTGGCTAGAGAAGAAAAGACTGGAGAAGACACTGATGTAGGTAGAACTACTTATTCCAAGAGAAAAATAACACACGGTGGACATCCTACTGCCCCTTGGATGAGGCCCAGAACTATATCAGAAAGCCATACACAGATGGCATCTCCAGGTTCAGATTATATCAACATCGAGATTAATGATGAAGATATCTCATTCTCAGCCAAACACCAAAAGAAGGATTGGGAAATGTCTATCAAAAATCCTAAGGCTCAACAGGATAATGTTACCCCTCTCAAAACATCTGACAACATAATGATTCCCAATTCAATACCCCCATGGCTAACTGACTCGGTGAATAAGAAGAGAAGCTTTAAGCCTATCTCCTTACCAGTAAAGGAGATCATTACAAAATATGTTGTCTGCACACCTAAGGCAAAAAAGATGAAGAGTGATGCAAGGTTGTCTACTGATCCCTCCATCGAGAAAGTAACTATAGAGATCTCTACCTTTAAGCCTAGGGAAGCAGTATAGGAACCTGAGGCGGAGGACTTCGAAGTTACAAAAATGGAGATTGGTGTATTAACTCAAGATTCTAGGGATCACCTTTTCAAATTTTTGGCTGATCATATGCTTGGATAGTCATAGAAGGACGAAAGGGAGAAGCATGAACTAAAGCAATTGGTGATTACTATGGCCAAATTTATTACTTCTCTCAGTGATGTTGATGCATTACCTCTGTCCCAATCTCCACAGGATTTCAATCTGAATTTGGCAAAGAGCAAATTTTTTTTGAAACAAATACAGTAGGGAAAGGTTCTGATGGAGGCGATGAAGACTTGGATTGATAGCATTATCAATGAAGGAAGTACCTTTATCCAAGAATTCATATCTACCTGCATGGATGGGGAAGCATTACTTAGTGAAATTTAAAATCTAATCCCTAGTTGGGAGTTAGACAAAGAAAAAGGTTCAGCTATTGTCACTCAGGTCTAGGAGATAGAAGCATATGGGGTGGCCCAATTCTTATCAGAGAACCCCATGAAATTAGTTGACCCATGCATGTTGTTTATCTTAAAATAGAATTTTGGCCAGAAAGGTTCACTATTTAAAGCTACAATTTCACATGTCTGAGCAATGGAGAAGGAAATCAAAGACATGCATACTAATGCACTCAAAGATATTAAGGTAGTAAATCCTTTGAGTATACTACAAATCGATCAGGGAAAATGGGATGCTAACGCTATGGTGAAGGTGTTTATAGATACCATGAGCACCCTAAAGGAAAGTGAGGGACCAATAGCTTAGGATTTCACTAAGATAGCCAATGTTGAATCCATATTATTTCTAAATAGGGGACAACTACCCAAGCAGTTACAAAGGATTGAAGAGCTCAAATGGCAGAAAAATGTGTGTCGAGCGAAGCTGATTGGTTTAAAGAGTTTAAACTCACAGTTGGCTCAAGAATTAGTGAACGCATTCAGAATCTAGAAGTTAGTCCAAACTACCTCATCGAAAGATCAATGAAGAAAGATGGCGCATTTCTGGGCATCTTTTTAGCATTTTTGTTTTAAAGACATTGGTCGTAAAACTTTGGTTTAAAATGTATAACTAGTTTTCTTAACTATTTTTTATGTAAATCTGAGAGGTCGGGTTTTAAGGGAGGCTCTCTTGGATCTGAAACTATAAATGCTGGAGCATTAATCTTTTGAAGGGTTAGAAATTTTTGATAGAATAGTAGATAGATATCTTTAGTTTTCCTTCTTGGTTGTAAAAGAGAATTTGTCGAAAGAAAGAGTATATGGTTCTTTTTTGTTAGACTTTGATCGAATCAAGTATAACTATAAAAGTGCATACTTTGATTCAAATCTTTGAGTTGAAATCTATGGTGTATCGGTTACTTTGAGAATTGATATATCTTATTCTTTGCATGGATTGTTTATGCATTGCCGTTATTGGATTTTCCTAATAATTTTGTTTCATTTTTTTATCTCATGAGTTCATTTTCTAGAAAATTAGTGGAACTTAGCTTCCTTGTAGTTTCTATCTTGCATCTTCATATACTCAAAAATACCTCGATACCAAAGAGTATCTAAGTGATCCTTCCACACTTTTTGGTTAAAAGTGTATGTATTTATTTTTATGTTAAGAAATTCATTGAATATCTAAAAAGAAGTTGAACCTTGAAAAACTCATAGGGAACCAATCTTTCATGCTTACCCAATTGTTGTTGGATTATTTCTCTTCAAAGGCATAGAGTAATTGAAAAATTTAATCTAGAAAAGGGAGAAAAATCTGTTAACCAACAGATTTTTGGTGACTCTACTGGGGAGAGTCCAGTATTAAACACTAGATTCCCAATTGTTATAATGCTTCAAGATGATGTTACCACATAATGATGTGTTTCCTGTACTTCAACCTAATCTAGGATTTGAAGATACAAAAGAAGATTTAATATCAAATCTAGCCGCAGCAATGTGGAAATATAGGCATAGCAATCAGTAGTTTCGTCAAGTCCTAAAAGTGCTTGAAAGAGAAGAAGAAATAGATGAACGCCTAAGGAGCATACCTGTTGTTCAAGAAGTGGTTGTAGTAAATAGGCTTGTGCATGCTCCTAAAATAAATTGAGAAGTAAACCCAAGCTAAAGTTGGCAGAGAAAAGATACACTAGAAGTGATTAGAGTAAGGGATTAGTTGATGAAGGTTTCAAAGCTTTGAGAAATCTAAGTTTTGCGCCTGATCATGATACTCCCAAGAAGAAGAAAACTCAAACTTTTAGTAGACCCTCCTCACCTCCCGTTAGTCCTACCATATCACCCATTGTTTAGGCCGTCATACCTCCAGGTATTTTGATACCTTCAGCTTTTAATACTCAGCCCTTGAATTTCTAATTACCACTCATGGCTGCCAATCAACCTTGGGGTCAGAACATTAGCCCATTAAACCTAGGGGAAAACCCTCTCGTCGATCTGCCCAAGGGCGCTAATCAAGTCTTGCCTAAGTTCAGCGGAGATGGTAAGACAACTACTGATGATCATCTCAATGCATTCCATATAGCATGTGGTATTATTAGCATTCCTACTCAAGAGGTAGTTGTCAGGTTGTTTATCAAAACTTTAGTTGATACTGCAGCTGACTGGTTTAGTCACTTACCAAATGGCTCGACCACCTACTGGGATGATATGAAAGTTGCTTTTGAAGTGAGGTTTAAAACCCCTGATAATGAAATTTCATTGTTTCTTCAACTTAGTCAACTAAAAAAGGAAATACATGAACCTATGCGGGAGTTTGTGGCCAAGTTTAACAGAATATTGCAAAGAATACCTATGAATTATGCACCGAGTGATGAGAATAAGAAGATCTTCTTCTTAAATGCAATACCACCTGATATAAGTTTTCACCTTTTGAAGGATGGAGTGGCTGATTTGGTTGTGGCACAAAGACAAGCTATTCAGCTTGAGGATACGTTTATTATAGCCAATAAATGGAGGAGGGAGGTTCAGGCGTTAGGAAGTTCCTCATCTACTCCAACAGACCCTCTCATGCAGAGGTTGATGAATGATATGGAAATGCTTAAGAGACAACAAAATAAAGCCAATACTCCATATCAATCTCCTTACCAGGATGTAAGCCGAAGGTAGTATAATCAACCTCATGGGAAAACTCCCCACTTGGCAGGTTCACAACCTAGGTTGCAAATAGAGTTTGCACCAAAGGAAATGATGTGTTCATTTCACTTAACAACTAATAATGAAAGAGAAACATGTCCTGACTAGTTGAGATGTCTTCAAATAAATGTAGCAAAAGACACCATTGGTATAGAAGAGCTTCATGAAGAGAATAAATCACCTGATATTGGGCTCTCTAGTTATTTCTATCTAGAATATGAGCTAGATTCTGATAGGGGTGGAAGTATTTTGGCAACTCTGCAAGATCCATCTTGCACCATCCTAACAATAAATCAAAGGATGCTAAAGTTTACTCCTGGTGCTAGTGCTGCTAACACTTACTCCAAAGGGAAAGAAGCTAGAAGTGGAGAGGCTTCTACAAATCCAAAAAGTCCCAAAGTAAAGATCATGCCAAGAGGTAATCCAGTCACTCCTCCTTTTGACTTTGTCAAATTTTGTAAAATAACCACTATTTCAATTTCTCCTATTGAATACCTGAAAATGAATCCTAAAGAACTAGACAAACTGGTGAAATATGTAAAAGGAGATTTTGGTTTAAGTTCCCAAGTAGATAAACCCCTTATAGGTGAAACAACTACAACTGAAGAGCCTCTTTTTTTGGTTCCCAAAGACACTCCACATACACCTGAAGATTCCCCCTTTGTCAATTCCATAGAAAGTGAAATAGAAGAAAATAAACCTAACCCTTTTTACATTTCCTTACTATTGAATGGACAAAAACTCAACAATTGTATTATCGATTCCAGTGCAACATATAATATCATGTCTACCTCAGTTGCAAGAGCCTTAGGTCTCACCCTAACAAAGATATTTGGCTGGTGTTATTCTATGGATGGAAAGCAAGTACCATTGATGGGCCAAGTTAAAGAAGCCCAAGTTGTCCTCGTCGCTTGTCCTGATAAGCATATGAAGTTAACAATCTTGGTGGTAGACATTCCAGCCAGCTATGGTATGTTGCTTAGCAAAACCTTTTGTAAAGATTTGGGGGGAGATATTAAGATGGATTGGTCTGAAGTGATTATTCCAATGGGTAAAAAGAAGATAAAACTTGAACCAGAGCCTAAGAATAAGTATATAGTGGTACCCTCAGACAATCCCAAAGCCCAGATTCCATATGAGGAATGTCATTTTGGTAATTATGTTGTCCTGTCAAATATGGAAAATGATTGTGCTACTTTTGTTTCAAATGAAGACGACATATGGAGAATGGAGTTTGATGGCAGCTGCTCAAATTTAGGATCGAGAGCAGGGGTAGTACTTTTTCCCCCTAATAGAGAATACATTCCTTTCTCTTTTGAACTAGATTTCAGGAATACTAATAATACTATCGAATACAAAGCTTTGCTGTTGGGCCTGGAAGAGGTGAAGCTGAGAAGAATTAAGAAATTAGTTGCGAGAGGGGATACTAAATTGATCGTGAAGTAGGTAAGAGGGAAGTTCTCTATTGAGATTGAGAAATTAAAGCACTATAAGAATTTGGTGTGGCATGAACTTGATTTATTTGATGCTTTCTCTATAGAATTCATACCTAGGAGTCAGAACACTAAAGTGGATTCTTTGGCAGTTTCTGCCTCATTATTATTACCTCATCCTAATTTTAAAATGCAGAACTATCAAATTGAAATGATCTATAGGCTGAGAATACCAAATAATGTGGAGCATTGGTAGGTATTTGATAATGATTCTTAGCTTAGAGATTTTTTGGAATGTGCTGCAAGTTTTTTGATATATAGTTTGAGGGATCTAGCAATGAGAGAAAGGAAGTCTACCAAGATTCAACAGGAAATGATGGAATTATCTAGCTCAAAGGAAATAAAATTCCCAAAGTCCTGGTTTCTCTAGAACATTTGTTCTGAAGAAAAGATGATAGTACAATTAAAGAAAAGGTATCTCATGCACATAGTTCCAAAGCATATGACAAAATTGATATAGGAGACGATGGTGATCCTAAATGGATTTCAATTGGCCAGACATGCACCTCACTGGAAAGGGAGGATTTGAAAAAGTTACTCATATAATACAGAGATGCTTTTGCTTGGGGATATGAGGATCTTAAGAATTTCAGAGGTGGCCAGTTTAGACACTAAATTCCTTTAAAACCAGGTGCCACCCCTTTCTGCCAAAAACTAAGGAACTATAATCTGAAGGTATCTGAAGTGATATTGAAGGAAGTGGGGAAAATGCTACAAGCTAGAATCATATATCCCATACATCATTCAACTTGGATTGCTAACATAGTTCCTATGAGGAAAAAGAATGGTGAAATCAGAATTTGTGTTGATTTCCAAAATTTGAACCAAGCTAGTTTAAAAGACAATTATGCATTACCTGTGATGGAACACGTTCTCCAGGCTGTATCAGGTTATGAAGTAATGTCTATGTTGGATGGCTATTCTAGATACAATCAAATTAGAGTGGTAGAGAGTGAACAACACAAAATAGCTTTTATAACTCCTTGGGGAACTTATGCCTATCACTGAATGTCATTTGGATTGATTAATGTTGGTGCAACTTTTCAGAGGGTGATGAACTCTTCTTTCGAGGATCTTTAGAATAAAATCATAGTGGTTTACTTAGATGATCTCACTGTCTTTTCAAATAAAAGGAGTCATCATTTAAAGGATCTTGAAACAGTGCTACAGAGATGTAGAAGCCACGACATATCCTTGAACCCTAAAAATCAACATTCTTTGTTGAGGAAGGAAAGTTATTGGGCCATATTATTTTGAAAGATGGTGTCAGGATCAATCCTGAAAGGGTCACAAAAATTTAGCAACTCAGTATACCTTTGAGAAGAAGTGGTTTGAAATCCTTCTTTGGCCAGGTGAATTTCTTGCGAGCATTTATTCTAGAATTTTTAGAGATTACCAGGAACATGGTGGATATGTTAAGTGAAAAAGTTTCTTTCGAATGTAATGAAGAAGGATGCAAGGCCTTCAATGAGATTAAGACAACAATATATTAGGCACCCATGTTGACAAGACCAAATTTTAAAAGGGACTTCATCATTTATTGTTACGCTTTAGAGCATACATTGTCTGACATTTTGACACAAAAGGATGAAAAAGGGCAGGAGGCACCTGTCGCTTTTATGAGCACGCCTTTAAAAATACATGAGCTCAAGTATTCCTAGATTGAAAAACATGCCTTCACTGTCGTAAAGGTAGTAAAACAATTCACGTACTATATACTCCATTCTCATTGTACTGTCTATGTTCTAGAAACTGTTGTAAAAAGTATTTTGACTCAAAAGGAGATAGGCATGAATAACAAGGCAACATGGATAGCAAAAATTTAGGAATATGACCTGATTATTAAGCCAACTAATTTGGTGAGAGGGAAGGGCTTATGTAAATTAATAGCAGAAAATGGCAAGACATCAGAAGAAATTGATGAAGTGCCCATGGTGTTGCTGGTCAGTTTGATTAATCCCTGGTTCTCAGATATGACATACTTTCTTACTTATGGTGAATGTCCTAGACACTTGAATCCTAAAGAAAGGCACAATTTGAAGCTAAAGGCGTCCAAGTATGTAATTTCTCAAGATATACTATATAACAAGGATGTAGACGGAACCTTTCTCAAATATGTAGATGTTGTGCAACAGAAGGAATTATTGAAGACCTTCCATGATGAAGCTTGTGGAGGACACTTCTCTTCCACCATGACAGCATTCAAGATTCTTTGGAATCATTCTTACTGGCCAGGAATGTTCAAGGATGTGTATCACTACGTCCAAAATTGTGAAAAATGCCAATTGTTCATTAGACGGCCCCAACTTGCTACTTTTTTCCTCAAGCTAGTAATTGTTGACGAACCATTCAAACAATGGGGAATAGATTTCGTGGGACCTTTGAACCCCTCGCCTAGTGCCAAGCATGTTTACATTCTAACCGCCACTGACTATTTCACCAAGTGGGTAGAAGCAGTTCCCACCAAGAAGGTGAATTCTTAGGTGGTATGTGAGTTCCTTTTGAACTATATTTTTGTCAGATTTGGGATACCAGTTAAAATAATGGCAGATAATGCTACATATTTGTCTTATGAAGATATATTAGCATTTTGTTATGAACATGGCATATCTTTAGCCCATTCATTGGACTATTTCCCGCAAGGAAATGATTAGGTAGAGTCCAGCAATAAGAACCTAGTTGCTCTAATTAAAAAATTACTAGATGATAATCCTCGCGACTGGCATACAAAGTTGCATGAAGCCTTATGGGTAGACAGAACCACTTTGAAGAGGGCAATCGGGATGGCACCTTTCGAACTGGTCTATGGGATAGGTGCTCATGTGTCACTGCCTTTGGAACTTTCCATAGCCAAGCTCTAGGTGATAATTGAAGAACAATATTTCAAAGATCCTTTAGAGAAACGTATCATGTACCTAAATAAACTAGAAGAAGAAAGAGATGACTTGGTGGACCACATTACAAAGCATCAGCTAAAGGTCAAGCAAATTTTTGACATGCGGCCTCATCCTTGTAAACTCATGGAAGGGGACGAAGTATTATTATGGGATAAAAGAAGGGCCCCTAAAGGATCTCATGGGAAGTTTGAGTCTTTGTGGAAAGGCTTGTTTATCATTTCAGAAGCCCTTGGTTCAAATGCTTTATGTTTGTCCTACTCAGATGGTGTAAATCTTCCTTTCACTTATAACAGGTAGGATCTTAAGTTTTTCAAGCTCTAACGTTGTAACCAGTTCCCGCCCTTGTATATAGTAGGTAGTTCTCCCTGTTTTCCTTTTTGGTGTGTCTATGTGTGTAGTTTCTTTCCCTTCGTGCTTTTTGTTTTGCAAAACCATTTTTTCAGAGTTCTCTGCACATTTGGCAATTTGCAGTCCCCAGAAAGAGCCAATGTTAGGGTCAGTTAGAGTCGCCATGTAAAAAGTGTCTTTGACCCTTTGTTTGTTTGTTCCATAAAAGCATAGTCTGGTGTCTTTACTTTTTCAGCCATGTGTCTGCGGTTCCCTAAACCTGCGTAGTCTTTAAGCCACTACGATATAATCCTCGAGCTTGTATAGTTCAAAGTTGGCTTTCCTTGGTTGAGTTTTTCCAAACTCTTTCCTTCTCATGAACCACTTCGAACCTCTTTGAACTCCAGTTCAAAGTAATTCAAAGAAGTTAAATCAAAGATTACTTTTTTAACATTTTGAAATGTAGGTGGGGCGGCCCTAGTCTACATCATCATCTGGCAGTGAACCACTTCGAACCTCTTTGAAACATGGTTTGAAGTAGTTCAAAGAATTTCAAGGGGAAATGGCGATAAAATCAATAAGTGATGTGTCAGCTCAAGGCGTGGATGTGGTAACCGGGCATTGAAGTTATTATTCATTTTTGGAGTATGGACGGCTTTGAAAAGATGGAAACCGTGGGGCAAATTCATAATGGAGTTTTGAATTGCAGTGAAAAGAATCATAAACATGAGTGAAGAATGCCACTTAAAGGAAGTTAATGATATTTTTAAAGGTTGCAGATTTTAGTGATATTCAAATGTCAAATTGTCATTACTTACATCACTCCAATTAATGCTACCATTTATTGCCTCTTAAGTAAACCTTATTGTGGTATGATTTCTAAAATATAAGAACTGATGTAGCTTTCTTCTTTCTATTATGAATTTGTGGAGCCTTGGCTGCGGGAGAAGGAAGTTACTTGCTTAAGTCTGCGAAATATAAGTAGCTACTGAAAGCTCTCTTTTGTTTCCTATTCCTATTTGATATTTCTTTCCAAGAGAGGGGGGTTGCTTTCTGTTTGTTTTCGGAAAGAGAAAATGAGGTCTAGCATGCATATTTTTGGAAATTTTACAAACCTGGGATGTCGGGCTCCTATAATTATGGACACTAACTTGTTAGGAGTTGAGGTAGAAAAAATGGTGGGTAACCTCACAAGCAAAGAACCTGAAGATTATAGTTTAGAGTTTTTGTCAAGTGGGCTGTTAGAAGCTGCAGCTTTCCCTCCAGTCGTAGTGAGTCTGGAATTAATTCAGTAATGCATTAATCATTATGATGTGAAGTCTAAATGCATAGTGAATGCTGGAGGTGAAACCCTTTTGTCTATGAAAAGAGATACTATAATGTCCATTTTTAAGATTCCTAATGAAGCCTTTGCTAATTTTACTCCTACCCAATCTCTTTCTTAGTTTCAAGAAAATATTGATAAAAACCGCAGTCATATGGCCTGTAAGTGAGCCAAAACTTTCTATAAAGGTGGATCCTAGTTACCCAAAGTCTTAACCAAGGATCATATGAAACCGCACGTCCATGATATAATGGTTTTGCTTCATCTAGTGAAAGGTTCAGAGCAGGTTCTCCTTTTCAAAGATTGGATGTTCCACTTTATTGAGATAGTTCTAGAAGGTAGACAGCACCTTGACTGGGTAGAAATTATTGCCAGCACTTTGAGAGATTAGCTCAAACAGGCTCAGGCTGCAAAGAGAGAATTTTAGATGTCTTCCTATTTAATTTATTGTCTTGCATGCACCCAAGACCAAGGATCTATTCTGCATGAACCCTGGAATGAAGACCTGAATGTTTATGAATATTGTCCCTTGTTAAGAAAAGACAAGGTCCTCAAAGATTATAGGAGGGTTCATGATGTGTTCCTTGGAAAATTGTGTTACCAGCTAGTGGGAACTCCTAACCAAAGGATATCATCAAAAGCTCAGAAATTAGTCAAAACCTACAGTAGCTTCTATATATAGTTTCTGCATTTCACATATATCAGGATAGGAGGTTTTCACAAAGAACCCCTTAAGCTTCCTAGATTTGCTTTTGATTACTTCATATTACCTAAAGTCTGTAGGCAGCTATTCATTGTGACTAAAAATATTTTACCAGAGGAAAAATGGGCTTCAATGTTTCCAGTTAAGTTGGGAACTCCGGTCTGCAATAGTATGATTGATGCCTCAATAATAGGCAATAGCTTGGTAAGCTTCCACATGCAATTCTATGATTCAAGAAGAGGCTTTGATAATAAAGGTTTTGCCAAGCATGTTCTAAGTTTAGGCAACCACCCATCACTGAATTCACATATTGAGGATCTATGGGAAGATCTGGGAGATGAAGAAGCAATTAGGAAACGAGACCATTCTAGACTTTTGGTACCACTGATCAAGCTCTTACAGTTAAACTTTGACACAAATGGAATAGATGAGGATGCTTCAGAGGTTGAAGGTTCAAAAGGTGACACTTTAGGAACGAGAAGTTCTCTAGATATAGATTGGACAAGGGAAGAAGATAACAACATAAAGTTGAGAGCTAGGTCCATTTTCGGAGTCACTAAAGCCTGGCTGGAGAAGAAAAGACTGGAGAAGACAAGGAACCCCCCTCTTAAGAAACATAGTGCAGACTATGTCTCAAGGGATGTGAATCATGTTTTATCTAATCTATCTCCTTTGACTACTGGTGCAAGTAGAACCACTTCTTCCAAGAGAAAAATAACATACGGTGGACATCCTATTGCCCCTCGGATGAGGCCCATAACTAGATCAGAAAGCCATACATAGATGGCATCTCTAGGTTTAGATTATATCATCATCAAGATTAATGATGAAGATATCTCATTCTCACCCAAACACCAGGAGAAGGATCAAGAAATGTCTGCTGGAAATCCTAAGTTTCAACAGGATAATGTCACCCTTCTCAAAACATCTGACAACAGAATGGTTCCCAATTCAATACCCCCATGGATGACTGACTCGATGAATAAGAAGAGAATCTTTAAGCCTTTCTCCTTGTTAGGAATGAATGCTGAATGTTTGGCAACCATTCTATAGCAGTTGTTGTTGCATTCATGACTATGATTGTCATTGATGTCAACACAATTATCTACCAGAGACTTGCAGAGAAGCAGACAGTGTTTGGATTAGCGCACGTGGGATATTGCAGTTGAAGCTATGTGATGTTGAGGATATACTCTTTGATATGTTATATGTTTATGGTTAAGAGCGCAGACAATAATTCATTTATTCATGGAAGTTATGAGCATTTTTGTGGAAGCAGTATTCAGGCAGCATTCCTGAGTAGTGATTTGTCGAAATCGGATGATATCTCCTAATCAAGATGGAATCTAGTTTTGCACAATTAAAGGGAAGTTGAAGTTTAGTGATGTGGATGACAGCCCGTACTTTGAGGTCACACGAGTGAAGAATTATTGTAATTGGAAGCTGACAGTTTTGTGTAATTTTGATGTAGTGTGTGGAAACTTTTATTTTGTAATTGTATGCCGACTCATTTGTAATTACTTGAGTTTGGTATAAAGGAAGGAATATTTTTCCTTGTTGTAATATGGTTGGATGTGATGATATATGCATGAAGTGAAGAAAAGAGCTAATGTAGTTGTGAAAGTGAATTTGTGAAGGAAGACATGCAAAGTACAAAGATCTGATATTGAGATCTGGTGAAGCAGAGAGTGCGGTTTGGCATAGTGAGAAAGGAGGTAACATATTTGCTATTATTCTATTGAATAATCTAGAGATCAATTGGACAGTGTGTTCAGTGATCTTGCCATTGAAGTTGTTTGGGCATTGTGTCCATCTGTCTTCCATAACTCTTAACAGGGTTAGAATCTTTTAACAGGGATTCAAAATCTCCTAATAGGGATTCATATGTACTGAATGTATTTCATAAGACTCCTAACGGAGTCAATCTTTTTACAAGGAATATTCATATTAGTGCATCTTTTGTGGGCATCATTCCCATCGGGGTTTACTCTTTGATCAAGAGGTTCCCTAGTCAACATATCTTGTGTCATTGTGTTATTGTGTATGAATATGTTTCTATGGTTGGTAATTATATTGCTTACATGGTTTAATGTTGTTGAAGTTGATAAAAGTTATAATTATCAGATAATTGATTCAACCCCCCCCCCCAAGTTATTTTGGTGGACTTTACTTTCTAACAATTGATATCAGAGCAGCAGGTCCTTGAAAAAGAAGTTTAACAGCTTAAGGAGATCCATGTCAAATTTTAGAAAAGAAAGCTCTAAGTTTGATGGAGTGAATTTTGACAGCTGGAAAGAAAAGATGAAGACACACCTACTATGTTTAGGACCATGTTATTGGTTGATTACAAAGAATGATAAGACTATCATTGAAGAGGAAAATCTTGAAACATGTACTGCCGATGAGAGAGATCTATTCATGTGTAACATACTTGTAAGAGAAGCACTTTTGACAGCCCTTCCGAAGAATGAGTACAGTCCGGTAAAATGTTTGAAAAAATCTCATGAAATTTGGAATTCTTTACACTCTACTTTTGAAGGTGATGAACAAGCAAAGAAAGTTAGATTACATTATTGGATATGTGCATTTGAAGATATAAGAATGATGGAAGATGAATCTATTAGAAGCTATATTGGTAGAATGTCAGAAATTGTTATAGGCATAAAATCTTGTGGAGGAACAAAGATAGAGAATGAAGTGATATGAAAAATTCTAAGGACATTGACTCCTATATTTAAGCAGACAACACAAATGATTGAACAAGTTATACCGTGTACTACAAACTTTACAAGAGAGACTCTTCTTGGAAGATTGGAAGCAACAGAGATGAACCTAAGGTAATCAGGAGACTTGCCTAGAATGCAGACAGCATTCAGTGCTCTTAGTGTTCACCCTACTTTGTCAAGAAGAATCAGTGTGAGCGGTGATTGTGCTAGCAGCAACAGATCTAGAAATGAAAAAGACAGGAAGATTGAAGAAGGTATTGCCTTGCTTGTGAAGAGAGAACCAGACGATAAATTTTTTTTTAAATGTTGGACTCGTCAAGAATATGGTCATTTTGCATCTAAGTGTCCTAAGAGAGTTAAAAAATATAGAAACAATTTCAAACCTAGAAGATCTAAGCAATGTTATTATGCTAATGATGAAGATCTTGAAGCTAGTGTAGAGAGAACTCTAAGTGAAAGTGATACTGAGAATAATGATGACATAGGATTTGTAGCAATTAAAGAAGAGAATCCTAAAATTGATGTTAAGGAAGAAAAAGTCTTAGTTTCTCAAGTTGAAAAGAAAGCTAATTGGATTATAGATAGTGGTTGTTCACATCATATGATTGGAGACATGAAAAAGTTTATAAAGTTTAATGATTATGATGGAGGAGTTGTTAGAGTTGGAAATAATGCACCTTGCTTGATTAAAGGTATAGGATCTATTACTCTTGATGGAAAGACTACTACTGATGATGTTTATTTTGTGGATGGATTGAAACATAATCTTTTAAGTGTTGGACAGTTAGTTGATAAGGGATATCAAGTTTGGTTTACTGAGAAAACTTGTGTGATAAAGGATAAAGATGGAAATCTGATTGGAACTGGATCTAGAACCAGAGGTAATGTATTTCAGTTGAATCCTACTGAGATGACATGTTTGATTACTAAGATTGATGACAGTTGGTTATGGCATAGAAGGTTTTGTCATATAAACTTTGACAACATTGTGAAAGTGAGTACTACACTTGCAGTAAGGGATTTGCCTAAAATTATGAAGCCTACTAACATGATTTGCAAAGAATGTGTGATGGCTAAATAGAAGAGAAGTTCTTTTCCTAGTAAGAAGTTTACATCTGCAGAAAAGTTGGAGATTGTTCATACAGATTTGAGCGGTCCTACTAGGACTAGAGGATTTTATGGAGAAAGGTATTTTATGATCCTTGTTGATGATTTTACAAGAATGATGTGGATTGCATTTCTTAAAGAAAAGTCTGAAGCATTTGATAAGTTTAAAATCGTTAAGAATAAAGTTGAGAATGAATCTATAATGAAAATTAAATGTTTGAGATCTGATAGAGGTGGAGAATTTACTTCTAGAGAGTTTAACACCTTTTGTGAAGAAAATGACATTAAGAGACAGTTTCTAGCCCCTAGGACACCTGAATAAAATGGTATTACAGAAAGAAGAAACAGATCAGTGATTGAAGTAGCAAGAGTTATGTTATTTGAGAATGATTTGGTGAAGATATTCTGGAGAGAAGCAATGAACACAACAGTGTATACAATGAATAGAGTACAAATCATAGTAGACATAGACAAGACACCCTATGAATTATGGTTTGGACATGCACCCTCAATTAAGTATTTTAGAATTTTCGGAAGCAAATGTTATATAAAGAGAGATGATGATATTGGAAAGTTTGATCCTAGAAGTGATGAAGGTATACTTCTTGGATATTCTTTGAAAAGCAAAGCCTACAGATGTTACAATAAAAGAACTAAGACTATTGTTGAAAGCGCAAATGTTAAAGTTGATGAAAAGTTCAAAATTTAGGAAAGAATGCTTGATTATGAATTAGATGAAGAAGCTCATCCTAAACCTAACACTAGAAAAACTGAATTATTTTATGAGACTGACAGTGATTTGTTGAATGAAAGCCACAGTGAATTCATTGAAGAACCTACACCTGAAGTGAGATCTGAGACAATGACACCTAACAAAAATTTATCAAGAAATCATCCTATTGGGCAAATTATTGGAAGCATTAAAAAAGGAGTTCTAACTCAGAATAAGGTACAAGAACAATTATGTTCGATTTCTCAAATTGAACCTAAAACTACTAGTGAAGCTTGTGAAGATGAAAGTTGGATTAATGCTATGAAAGAAGAACTAGATCAGATTGAAAAGAACAAGACATGGGAATTGGTCCCTAGAGCTAAAGACAAGACTGTTATTGGAACTAAATGGGTATTCAGAAACAAGATGAATGAACAAGGAGAAGCAGTAAGAAACAAAGCAAGATTGGTATGTAAGGGATACTCACATCAAGAAGGAATTGACTATGAAGAAACCTTTGCACCTGTAGCAAGAATTGAAGCAGTAAGAATGTTTTTGGCTTATGCAGCTTATAAGAAATTCAAAGTCTATCAAATGGATGTAAAGTCAACATTTCTGGATGGAGAATTGGAAGAAGTCTACATTGAGTAGCTTGAAGGTTTTCCTTTAACTCAAGAAGGAGACATGGTATGTAAACTAAAGAAAGCCTTATGTGGACTAAAGCAAGCACCTAGAACTTGGTATGCAAGATTGGACAAGTATTTGTTAAAGTTGAGATTTAAAAAAGGAACAGCTGGTAGAAATCTGTACACAAAAGAAACTAAAAAATAGTTTGTTGATTATAGTTATTTTTGTTGATGACATTATTTTTGGAGGAGAAGATGAAGCTAGTGACAAATTTGCTGATGAAATGAAGACTGAATTTGAAATGAGTATGACTGGTGAAATGAAATACTTTTTGGGATTACAGATAACACAGAACAATGATGGTATCTTTGTAAGTCAGACAAAGTAGCTGAATGATTTGTTGAAAAGATTTAGAATGGAGAACTGTAAACTAGTTGGAACACCTATGGTAATTGGACATAAATTATCTAGCACAAATGAAACACCAACAGTTGAATAGAAGAAATATAGATCTATGATTGGAGGATTGCAATACTTGACTCATACAAGACCTAATATAACACATTCAGTTGGAATTGTAGCAAGATTTCAAGTTGAACCTAGAGAATCACATTATGCAACAGTAAAGAGGATACTGAGATATTTAAGAGGCACAATGGACTATGGATTGTGATATGAAAAATCTGATGATTTTACCCTATGTGCATATACATATGTTGATTGGGGAGGCAGTGTTGATGATAAGAAGAGCACCAGTGGTGGAGCATTTTTCCTTGGAGGAAGATTGGTTTCTTGGCTAAGCAAGAAGCATAATTGTATCTCACAGAGCACAACAGAAGCAAAATATGTAGCAGCAACAAACAATTGTAACCAGATAATTTGGATGAAGAAAATGCTAAAGGATATTAGAATAAAGTTTGTTGAACCTATTGTCATACATTGTGACAACATCAGCACAGTTAGTATGTCTAAGAACCTTGTATTACATTCTAAGACAAAACATATAGAGATTAAGTATCATTTAGTAAGAGAGAAATTTGCTGAGAAAGAAGTTAGACTTGAGTACATAAGTACAAAGGAGCAGATATCAAACATATTTACAAAGCCTTTGCCTAAAGATACATTTGAGTATCTGAAAGGAATGTTTGGGGTTATGTCCCAACCTACTTTTGAGAAGTGATGCAGTTGGTTGCATCTGTCCAGTGGTATATAAGCCTTATCTTTCTTCTGGACTAGATGTTGGTATTTCCTCTATGGGGGAGTATGTGTTTTTGAGCTAAGTCATGAGGACTCTAGTGAATGTATTTTTTGAATAGTGTCTTTTGACATTGGAGTTGTTGACATGATGATGAGATTTCTGTCATTGATGTCAATGGGGGAGAAGTGTACATGAAAAAACCATTTGTACTATCTAAATAGGAAAATGAAGCAAGATTTGATTGATGAAGAGGACTTGAAATATTTTTCTATAGCAGCAATATTACAGTATTGGATTTTTGGAACATTGGATGTTTTTTCATCTATGTTGCCATCAATGCCAATGGGGGAGATTGTTAGGAATGAATGTTGAATTTTTAGCAGCCATTTTGTAGTAGTTTTTGTTGCATTCATAATATGATTGTCATTGATGTCAACACAGTGATCTACCAGAGACTTGCAGAGAAGCAGACAATGTTTGGATTAGCGCACGTGGGATATTGCAGTTGGAGCTATGCGATGTTGAGGATATAATCTTTGATATGTTATATGTTTATGGTTAAGAGTGCAAACAGTAATTCATTTATTCATGGAAGTTATGAGCATTTTGGTGGAAGCAGTATTCAGGCAACGTTCCTGAGTAGCGGTTTGTGGAAATCGGATGATATCTCCTAATCGGGATAGAATCTAGTTTTGCACAGTTAAAGGGAATTTGAAGACACATTGTTAGTGACGTGGATGATAGTGCAAACTTTGAGGTCGCATGAGTGAAAAATTATTGTAATTGGAAGCTGACAGTTTTGTGTAATTTTGATGTAGTGTGTGGAAACTTTTATTTTGTAATTGTATGCCGACTCATTTGTAATTACTTGAGTGTGGTATAAAAGAAGGAATATTTTTTCTTGTTGTAATATGGTTGGATGTGATGATATATGCATGAAGTGAAGAAAAGAGCTAATGCAGTTGTGAAAGCAAATTTGTGAAGGAAGACATGCGAAGTACAAAGATCTAATATTGAGATTTGGTGAAGCAGAGAGTGCGGTTTGGCACAGTGAGAAAGGAGGTAACATATTTGCTATTATTCTATTGAATAATCTAGAGATCAGTTGGACAGTGTGTTCAGTGATCTTTCCATTGAAGTTGTTTGGGCAGTGGGTCCATTTGTCTTCCATAACTCTTAACAGGGTTAGCATCTTTTAACAAGGATTCAAAATCTCCTAACAGGGATTCATATGTACTGAATGTATTTCATAAGACTCCTAATAGAGTCCATCCTTTCATAAGGAATATTCATATTAGTGCATCTTTTGTGGGCATCATTCCCACTGGGGTTTACTCTTTGATCAAGAGGTTCCCTAGTCAACATATCTTGTGTCATTGTGTTATTGTGTATGAATATCTTTCTATGGTTGGTAATTATATTGCTTACATGGTTTAATGTTGTTGAAGTTGATAAAAGTTATAATTATCAGATAACTAATTCACCCCCCCACCCCCTTCTCAGTTATCTTGGTCGACTTTACTTTCTAACACTCCTTACCAATAAAGGAGATCATTACAAAATATGTTGTCTACACCCCTAAGGCAAAAAAGATGAAGAGCAATGCAAGGTTGTCTACTGATTCCTCCATCGGAAAGTAACTACAGAGATCGCTACCTTTAAGCCCAGGGAAGGAGTACAGGAACCTGAAGCGGAGGACTTCAAAGTTACAAAAATGGAGCTTGGTGTATTAACTCGGGATTCCAACGATCACCTTTTCAAATTTTTGGCTGATCGTATGCTCAGATAGTCATAGAAGGACGAAAGGGAGAAGCATGAACTAAAGCAACTGGTGATTACTATGGCCGAATTTATTACTTTTATTAGTGATGTTGGTGCATTACCTCTGGCCCAATCTCCATAGGATTTCGATCCAAATTCGGAAGAGAGTAAAAAGTTGTTGAAACAAATACAGCAGGGCAAGGTTTTGATGGAGCTGATGAAGACCTAGGTTGACAGCGTTATCGATGAAGGAAGTACCTTCATCCGAGAATTCATTTCTACCTGCATGGATGGGGAGGCATTACTTGGTGAAATTCAAACTCTAATCCCTAGCTGGGAGTTAGAGGAAGAAAAATGTTCAGCTATTGTCACTTAGGTCCAGGAGATAGAAGCATACGGGGTGGCCCAATTCTTATCAGAGAACCCCATGAAATTAGTTGACCCCTGCATGTTGTTTATCTTAAAACAGAATCTTGGCTAGAAAGGTTCATTATTTAAAGCTACAATTTCACAAGTCTGGGCAATGGAGAAGGAAATCAAAGACATGCATACTAATGCGCTCAAAGATATTAAGGTAGTAAATCCTTCAGGTATACTGCAAATCGATGAGGGAAAACAGGATGCTGATGCTATGGTGAAGGTCTTTGTAGATACCATGAGCGCCCTGAAGGAAAGTGAGGGACCAACAGCTCAGGATTTCACTAAGATATCCAACGTGGAATCCATGTTATTTCTAAACAAGGGACAACTGCCCAAGCAGTTATAGAGGATTCGGGAGCTCAAATGGAAGAAAAATGTGTGTCGAGTGAAGCTAATTGGTTTAAAGAGTTTGCACTCATAGCCGACTCAAGAATTAGTGAACGCATTCAGAACCTGGAAGTTAGTCCAAACTACCACATCGAAAGATCAATGAAGAAAGATGGCACATTTCTGGGCATCTTTTGAGCATTTCTGTTTTAAAGACATTGGTCATAAAACTTTGGTTTAAAATGTATAACTAGTTTTCTTAAGTATTTTTTATGGAAATCTGAGAGGCCGGGTTTTAAGGGAGGCTCTCTTGGATCTGAAACTATAAATGTTGGGGCATTAATCTTTTGAAGGGTTAGAAATTTCTGATAGAATAGTAGATAGATATCTTTAGTTTTCCTTTTTGGTAGTAAAAGAGAATTTATCGAAAGAAACAGTATATGGTTCTTTTTTGTTAGACTTTGATTGAATCAAGTATAAATATAAAAGTGCACAATTTGATTTGAATCTTTGAGTTGAAATCTATGGTGTATCGGTGACTTTGAGAATTGATATATCTTACTCTTTGCACGGATTGTTTATGCATTGTCGTTATTGGATTTTCCTGATAATTCTCTTTCGTTGTTTTATCTCGTGAGTTCATTTTCTAGAAAATTAGTGGAACTTTGATTCCTTGTAGTTTCTATCTTGCATCTTCATATACTCGAAAATACCTCGATACCAAAGAGTATCTGAGTGATCCTTCCACACTTTCTAGTTAAAAGTGTATGTATTTATTTTTATGTTAAGAAATTCATTGAATATCTAAAAAGGCGCTGAACCTTGAAAAACTCAGAGGGAAGCAATCTTTCATGCTTACCCAACTGTTGTTGGATTATTTGTCTTCAAAGGCATAGAGTGATTGCAAAATTTAATTTAGAAAAGGGAGACAAATCTTTTCACCAACAGTTGTATATAAATTAGTTGTTCATTAGAGAAAATTGAAATCCATAAGACATCCATGATCCTTCACGTTATAAAATTAATTGTTGTAGCAGTGTAGTCTTCTCTTTGATAATCAACAGACCAATTTGTATGTCTATCAATGTCTCTTCTCCCCAACATAACTATTTTTGAACATTGTATATTTTGATCATGATGTAACCTAGATAAAATTTCTCATTTGTGCTCTACGGTATTTCTGCGAACATCCTCATTGTCTTCAATTTCAGAATCACTTGGGTTTTCAACATTTTCTACAATTGTTGTACGTTCAACATGCCAAAGATTGTATTGAATGACTCACAATTTGCTATTATAGAGTCATCATTATGACCAATATCACGTTCTAGATCACAAAATAGTTTGTAGAGTAATAGCTCTTTCATAAAAAAACACAAGACACACTTTCCTTTAACAACTCCATTATAAAATTTAATTGACCATTAACACATGTTCAAGCATCCCAATTAATAATCTAACAAATCCTAAAGCCAGAAAGACTACCTACCTTCCCTTAACTACAAAAAGAGAGGCTCATTATGAAGCTCACCTAAGGATATAACAAGCCAAAATGGTCTTCTATTCTAGGTACCTATCTATTATTTGATTTGGGGAAACTGAAATGGCCATTACGTAGAAGCAACGTCAATGCCACATTTGGTCATTGCGTCCCCACTTTCCAATCGAGCCAAGCAAAGAAACAAAACTCACAGCGAAGATTTTGTGCGGTCCATTCATGCCCACTGCCAATTGGCACTATAAATATATAAATGCATATCGTACTCAGTGCATATAATATGGTGGCTTTTAAAGCACGCGTTGAAATCAGAGGTACATTGAGCATATCTGCTTCTCAGATTACAGTTGGCGAGCATTTTTTAGTTTTGAATTCCATGGAATTAAATGAAATCACTGTTTCTTCTGTACAATTACCTGCCTCTCTCGCGGCTTCCTTGAATTTTAGTTTCTTATAAAGCCATGTTTGTTTTCCCTACTTCTCATCAGAGAAACATAACAATGGAGTTGAAAATTCTGTGCTGCGCAGGATGGTTTTTAATGTTCATATTCCCCGCAGTCTTATGCTGTGATCGATGTCTTCACAAATCAAAAGTTTCATATTACTCTTCTTCCCAGACTGTCAATGGTATGCACAGATCTCATAAAAGCTTAAATCCTTTTTCATGGCAGAGTAGTTTAACATTGGATCTGAATAATAGTTCCACTGTAATTTACAGCGGGAGCATGTGGGTACGAGTCCTTTGCAACAGCCTTGAACAGGGGAAATGTGGCCACAGCGAGCGCCAAAATATATAGGGAAGGGATTGGTTGTGGCGGCTGCTATCAGGTATGAATCAATTACTCAGGATTTCTTTTACTTTTGCTTATGCATTTGGATCAGGATTGAGACTAAGGCGGTTTAGATTGTTGTTATGTTGTGCAGATCAGATGCACAGACCCGGCGGTTTGCAGCAAATCGGGGGTGAAAGTTGTGGTTTCAGATTTCAACCGAAACAATAAAACGGATTTTGTGCTGCCCAGTCGCACTTTCTCAATGCTGGCGCAACCCACAAAATCTTCCAACCTTATGAAGACGGGCATTGTAGATGTCGAGTATAAACGGTGAGCAATTGGCATTAGGAAATATTCTTTCAAATAGAGAGCTGAAATATGATAACCTGCTCGTCTTAATTTTGTGCAACTGTACAGTCAGATTTTGACAATTTTTTGGGTTGGTTTTGTATGGGATTTAACTATTTAAAGCTAAGATTTCTGCTTTTAGATATTAATGAAGTTCTTTGTAGGGATTGTCAAGTTCGAAGGACCAAAAAATAGTCATTTCAAAGTGTCTCTTATACCCATGTACCAATAACTGTTAACAGACCTCTCTGGGTTACTGATGCTCTTCCCCATTTGTTATCTATATTTGAGTTAATTGAGTTTAATTTTGAGAAAATATATACTTAAAAGTACATTTGAGGTGGACCAGTTATGGGATGGACGACTTCAAAAGCCTAATGTTTCACTTTTGTGAGCATGACCTAAATACAATTAGTGCTAAGTGTTTTAATCATTCTCACAATAGATAAGCTCTTTTGAACCACTACTCATGAAATATGAGTAAATAAATTTGACTAAAAAATTAAGCAATTGAATTCTTATAGCACATTATAAAATAACATCTTAAAATTTACAAATGTAATTTTAAACTTTGAAATTTGTATAGCAGCACATCATTGACGTGAGTACCAACTAGACTTAACAAGTTCTCTTATGAAATATAGGTCAATGTGTTCACTCAAAAACTACAATGCTAATGGGAATTAAATCATAGCAATTGGAACTGTCCCACAACTATAAATGAAATTTTGAGGATTTTAATAAGTTGAAGGGAAACGGGGCAAATTTGACAAGAATCTGTTTTCTTAATTTTATCCACAGAATACCATGTGATTATCCAGGGAAGAACATGACAGTGAAGATCGACAAGATCAGCAATTACCCATACTTTCTTGCCCTGCAATTTTTGTACCAAGGAGGGCAGACGGATATCATGGGCGTGGAAGTTGCTCCGGTAAGAAACTCTCTTAATCAAGACTGGATCTTTAAACCTAAAAGTTAGAAATTTGAGTGGGTAATGAATTGGATTTGTGAAATGCAGGCGGGATCTTCAAGGTGGAAATCCATGACACGCAACCATGGGGCGGTGTGGAGTATGCAGCAGCCTCCAGAGGAGCCCATGACTTTAAGGGTTCTTGTTACCAGTGGATATGATGGGTTTTGGGTGTGGGCCAAGGGTGCTGTGCTGCCTTCGGACTGGAAGGTGGGTTCCATTTATGACAGCGGAGTTCAGATCACGGAAATTGCACAGGAAGGCTGTTCTCCTTGCGACTCCCAAGATTGGGACTTGTAGCAGTAGTGGAATATAGCTGTAATACAAAAAAGTACATGTACTTTTATGTAAATTTCTGTCATTGCTTGGGAACATTGTGGTCCTTTGCACTGGCACAACCTGGACTGTATGGTACAATAATGCAAAACAATTCTTTAAAAAGTAATATACTTTCTTGGTGGGTGGAAAAGAGTAGAGGTTTATTCTAAAACAATTTTAAATTTTATTAGGAGAGATTATCATTTGATAAGGATAATAATTTTATTAGAGAATGTTTCAGAGATAATCATTTTAAGAGTCTTAGGATTATTTTAATAGTTTTTGAATCAAATTCATTCATATTTTATGAGTAGTGATTCACAAGAACCCGTTTTTTATAAAAATGAATAAAACACTTAACACTTATTGCATTTAGGTGATGCATATAGAAGTGAAGCATTGAGTCTTATTGGGAGATCACACATCCCACTACTACTCCAAATCAAGCATGTTTAACCATGAAGTTTCCTCCAAGGTTAAGTTCACTTAGCTTGCAACCCCATCTACAAGTTTTAGAATCTATATTGCAAACACAATTCATAATTTACTAGTGGTTGCATGTTTTATATAGCGTGCAACGGTTCGCTGATAGGTGAGAATGCATGGGTAGGTATTGCAAGGGGAAGAAAATCTGCGAAAATAATGTAAAAGGAAGCAACAAATGAATGTATTCTTCCTTTGAACTTGGGGATTAGAAATGTGAAATTGGTTGGATATTGTCAATTGTTTTTATATTTAAAACAAGAAAGCACTTAATTTTAATTGATTTTTTTAAGGATTGATGACAATATGCAACTATCGATTGTATTATTATAATGATATTTGTTTCCCTATTTGCCTTGCTTTCACTAATAATATTATCAATTAAAAATGTATTTGAAGCTAATAGTAAAATTGGGTGTTCAAAATATTTAAGGTTCTTTTATAATTAGAAATGTATTAATTAAGTTGACATTGGATAGAAGTAAGTGCTTAGTTGTGCTATTTATCTTTTTAACTTGGGCATTAACATGGTTTTGTAATATGAAATTGCTTGCTCGCATTGTCAAATGTGTTAATGTTGAAATCAAGAAACCACTTAGATTTCAAATGATTTTTTTAAGTATACATGACAAAATGTAGTCCATCTATTATTATTTAACCATATTTGTTTGCCTATTTGATTTCACTAATAATATAATCACACATATACTTGTTCTTTAAACTACTATTTGTATAAATATTAGCAATCACACCTTAGGGTGTGATGGGCGGTCAATTAGAGAAAACAAAGTGTATTTTCTTTGCATGTAATTATGCAACTAATAAGGGTAGTTGGTACACTATTGAGTGAATGATGTTTGTGCTAGATAGGTCTAAATAGAAAAGTGATAGGTACAAAATAACTATGCATCCACTTACATTTGTCCACACATAAATAAATTAAACAAGCCTCTCAATTAGGAAGATAATCATGCTATATTACCATAAAGTTTAACCTTAAACCTTGAGCACAACTCTATTCCTAACATAAACATAAATATAAATAATTATCCTAATTCTAATCCTAATAGAAATCTTGACTTTACCATAAAAACTAACCATATTCTTAGATCTAACCTCAATCTTAACCTTAACTCTATCCTTATTTGAAAATCCTAACCCTAACCATAATACTAACCATATGTAACCCCTTACCTTAACCATAATTATAACCATAAACCCTATTCACAACCCTAACTCTAACTATAATCCTAACCCTAACTCAAGCATTGAACTCTAATCCTAAACAAGATCATAACCCAAACTTTAAACCAAATCTTAATTCTAACCATGACATAAATCTAAACTCTTATCCTAACTCTAGCCCTAAATATTATTAAGAATATTTATTTATTGATTTGTATTTAATTATATTTGAGTAACAAATACACTCTCATTAATTGAACATATAAGTTAATTATATCTTATTTTAAAATTAAGACAATTTGGTACATTTACATAAGATAATTTTTTCCCTAAATTTTACTATAATAATTTTTTTTAATATATTATAAATGTACTTAATTTTATAAAAAATAGAATTCATTAATTAATATTTTAATATATTTATCTTAAATTAAACATATTTCTAAATGATTAAAAATAACTTTTAAAGATTTGATTTCATTTTATACATTAAATTTTTATTTAACTTTTTATCCATATTTATCTACTTGTGAATTCTCACTTGTGCTTATAATTATCTATAATTATTTGCAATCTTGTGTATTTATCTTCCCTACAATTCGTATAGCTAATTATCAATTATAAAAAATATTTTATTTGTAAGAGAGTTGATGTATTTAATTTTATAAGGTGTGAAAATGAGAAAGAGTATATAGCCAACCAAGATTGTTGGAAAGATGTTAGTTGCCAATGCTAAGAAACTTGAAATGACTAACTACAAATTAGAAAATTAATTTAAAATTTATAATACACTTTAAAATTGACAAACTATTTAAATTATGAAGAGGATGCAAACATTGATTGCCAAATCCAATTTGAGACAAATTAAACGACACTGTATTGGTGATGTGTGGATTTTAAATCTCACGTGTGAATAGTGCAGTTGAAACATGACGATATTAAATTGAAGTAAAATAACCTATGACTTCTACCAACATATTTTACACCATAATGGGTTTAAAAGCTAGTGGAACCGTAACAAGAAAATTAATAGTGGGAGCGGACTAAAAAACTAGTCAAATGGTAACAAAAAAGAGATAGCGGAATTAATGGTTGTAAGTGGTTCAATCATCTTGCATTTTGTGTGGACGATATGGACCATTCATCATTAGAGTGAGCCAATATTTACTACTGCCATCATGTCAACTATTCCAGCCAATGAAAAACAATGAGAATTCATGGTGAGGATAGATTTAATCGTCTTGCATGTCCTATTTTTGATCATTTGCACTGTTGATTTTGAAACTCAGTCAGCTCATTTCATATATGAAACGTCTTTGACATAATTATTTTAGATTAAAATATGACATTATTATAAAATTTGAAAGATAAGTGATATAAAAGATTGAAAAAAATATGCTAAACATATATAAACATAGAAGTTGTTGAAATTATATTCTTATTCATATAGGAATGAAGAGCTAGATTTTAAAATGAAGTTTTAATATTAGTATGAAGTATTATTTGGCATTACATAGAAACATATACTATGAATAAGACATTGATTAAATTCCAATACGAGGAGATAGTTTGTAATTGAAAATCTAAATATTTTTTTTGATTATGGTAAAGGAAGGTTTTGAAGGGACCCCAAACCCTTTAACAAAATAAGATTACAAATTTAGGAATATGCACCAACAGAAAAACTAAAGAAAAATATGCCCAAAAACAAGGCTACCCTTAAGAAATACAGAGAAAATGGTAGCCAAAAGACAACAAACAAGTAGCAACATCGAACAAAATAGAAAAACCAAGAAAACGAGAAACAAATCAAGCAAGGTTCTTAAGAACCTTAGACACCTCTGCCTCTAGCTTGGTCAACTCCAGAGAAGCCTTTTTTAGGTCCTTGTGCTCCGGAGGGGTACTCTCAATTTTCCTTTTTAAACTTCCCCTAGTCCTCTTACTCGGTCTTGGGGCCTCTTGATCTTTGTCCTGGTCCAACTGAATGACTTTCTTCTCATGATGACCCTTCTCTAGATTTTAGACTAGCCTATTCATAGACTCTGTAGTGATCTTGATGCTCTTGCAACTTTGATTTAACATAGTCTACGGGAAATCTTTTCCTTTATTGACCTTATCTTCCAGCTGAGATATATTTTTTTTGTGATCATTTTTCAATTTTTGAAGAGCATCCACAATCTTTTTAAGTCAATCAACTAAAGACTTCTTCTCCTCTATTGTCCACAGACTCTTCCCCATAGAAGCACATATCCTTTAAGCAACCACAATAGCTTCGATTTTTAAAGGACTTCAAGTTTACTACCTAGGGCTCTTTGTTTTATCTTCAAATCATTAATTTCATGGAACATCCATTTAAAGAGGGAAAAGGAATCAATGTCGATCACCCTTTCCATACCCAAAACATCATAAAAGTATTCATGGTTATGTTTGAAATGATAGGAATTGGCTTTATGTTCTGAAGAAGTCTCATCTATGTCCCCACTTTAAGTTCCCACCTGTTGGGAACGAGTTGCGCTAACAACAAGGGAGGGAGCCACTTGAATTTCCACTTGAAGCTCCTTTCATTGCCTTCATCCAAAATTTTCTCTTTGCCTCTACCAAACCCAAACAATTTAATTCTAGTCATAGCACTAACACCAATAGGAGAGGGCAGGGAAAAACCCTATTTCCATAACCTTTCGCAGTGGACTTCTCAGGTTACCCTTACTGTAAATTCCGACCTTCTTGTTATATTATGGGGTTGTCTTAATCTCTTTTGAGGGGACATAATCCTCCTCAAAATGTGTGTCTTTACCTCTCCCTTTAATGCCAATTTTGGCTTTTGATTTAGGGGTTTTTTTATCTTCTAAAGAGGGCTCATAATCTTCTTCTTCTTCATAGGGTGATCTCACAATAGTGTGTCCCACTTTTGGGCACGAAGGAAATTCAGGCATGAAAAAAATTTCCATTTTCGATCCCTTCGCTCAAAGAGCCATCTTCGGGCGAATGAGGTTAAGGCATTTGCACGAACCCTTTGACGTGTGGGTCTTTGTGTGAAGACCCCCTTTCACACAAAGACCCCTACAGAGGGGTCTTCATGAGAAGGGGGTCTTCACACGAAGACCCCTTTGGCTGGATTTCCAATACATTTCTGGGGGTAATAGTCATTTTCACAAAACATATTTTTTGTGCTCATGGACCCCAGGAGTTAGAGCCAACCCTGTGATGACCCAGATAGACATCAACATGCTGTGAGCGCTTTCAACCTCTTTTGACTGTCATTGATACTAGGTGCACATAATCTTCCTTTTTTTTATTGTAAATTATATGTTTTTCAATTATCTTAGTGAGTTTTTCATTTTTAGTAGTTTTTAATTGAAAAAAATTAGATTTTTGTTAGATAATGTTAGAAAACCATAATTAAAAAATATTAGAAAATCATAGTTAGAAAATTGTACTTAGAAAATATTAGAAAGCCATTGTTAAAAAACCATAGAAAATATTAGAAATGTTTGTCTTTAAATTAATTTTAGTTAGTTATATTAGTAGTTTTCATTTTCACTAATTTATAATTGTTTTTATTAGAAAATTTTAAAACATTAGGAAAATTTAGAAAATTTTAAAACATTAGGAGAATTTAGAAAATGATTATAAAATGTTAGGAAATTTGAGAAAAAGGCATATAGAAAACTTTAGGAAAAAACTTAAACTTTGTTTAATTGGGTACATGTATGGTTTATTTTTGCATTTTTTAATTATTGTATTATATGAAGTTTAGAAATTGTTTAAAAAAATATAGGTAAATTCTCTCTCTCTCTCTCTCTCTCTCTCTCTCTCTCTCTCTCTCTCTCTCTTAGGACCCTTAGTACATCCTAGGACCTCTTAAGACATTATAGGATGCCTTAATACATCCTAGGACATCTTTTGACCCTATAAGAAATTGAGAACCATTTAATACATCCTACTACATTCTTTGACCCATTTTGACCCCAATGCTACATATATTTAAATGTTATACATATGTATAGTTAGTTGTTTAATTTTTTTCTGATATGTTTAATTTGATGTATATGAACTCTAGATGTTTCCAATGTATGTATAAATGTTATACATGTATAGTTAGTTGTTAAAATGTTATCCTAGGGCCCTTTTAGTACACCCTAAGACTTTGTAAGACACCTAGGGCCCCTTAAGACACTTAGGACCCCTTACTAGGGTCTTTTATGACATAATATTCCTTAACAATCCCTATTATGACATAAAACCCCTTAAGAACCCTTAGTGGGACCTATTATGACATAATAGGACTTATTATGACATAAGACCCCTAATATGACCTATTATGACATAATACCCCTTAAGATGACCTATTATAACATAAGACCCCTTAGTAAAACCTATTATGACATAAGACCACTTAAGATAACCTATTACAAGATAAGACCCCTTAAGAGTCCCTATTATGACATAAATTCCCTTAAGACCCCTTAGTAGGGCCTATTATGACATAATAGGGTCTATTTTGACATAATAGGACCCATTATGACATAAGTCCACTTAAGATGACCTATTACAACATAAGACCCCTTAAGAGTCCCTATTATGACATAAATCTCGTTAAGACCCCTTAGTACATCATAGGACCTCTTAAGACATTATAGGATGCCTTAATACGTCCTAGGACATCTTTTGACCTTGTAAGAAACTAAGAACCCTTTAATACATCCTACTACATCCTTGGACCCATTTTGACCCCAATTCTACATGTATATTTAAATGTTATACATATGTATAGTTAGATGTTTAAAAATGTTTAAATTTCTTTCTAGTATGTTTAAATGTTATGTATATATGTTCTAGATGTTTCCAATGTTATGTATAAATGTTATACATGAATAATTAGTTGTTAAAATGTTATTCTAGGACCCCTTAGTACATCCTAATACCTTTTAAGACACCTAGGGACCCTTAAGACACCTAGGACCCCTTAGTAGGATCTTTTATGACATAAGATTTCTTAACAACCCCTAGATTATGACATAAAACCCCTTAAGAACTCTTAGCAGGACCTATTATGACATAAGACCACTTAAGATGACCTATTTTAACAACATAAGACCCCTTAAGAGTCCCTATTATAACATAAATCCCCTTAATATAACCTATTACAAGATAAGACCCCTTAAGAGTCCCTATTATCAAATAAATTTGCTTAAGACCCCTTAGTAGGGCCTATTATGACATAATAGGGTCTATTTTGACACAATAGGACCTATTTTGACATAATAGAACCTATTATGACATAGTAGGACCTATTATGACATAGTAGGACCTATTATGACTTAATAGAACCTATCATGACATAAGACCCTTAATAGGACCTATTATGACATGATACCTGACCTATTATGACATAAGACCCCTTAAGATGACCTATTATAATATAAGACCCCTTAGTAGGACCTATTATGACATAAGACCCCTTAAGATGACCTTTTATGACATAATACCCCTTACTATGACCTATTATACATTATACTGGGCTTAGTAGGACTTATATATTATGTTTAAATGTTATGTATAGTTAGATCTTTATACTAACCTACTATTTTAGATGTTTATTTTATACTTGTCTTTATTTGAGAGTTGTCTTTAGTTATCTTTTAGTTGAGTTAGTTTAGAAGGAAGTCCATAGGATTACTCGAGAGTAGTCCAAGGGGAAAATAAAAAGATATAGATTTAGAAATAAGAAGGGGGACCGCATAGAACATGGGGGAGAGGGGGGGCGCGGATTGGATGGAGTTAATTGTGAAGATCCAATCCTTATGTTTTTTAACATTTCTTGAGAATAAGCCTTGTATTTCATATATGAATATAATGTTTTTTATCCTACCTTAAATTCTTTGAATTTGTGTTTAGTTTCATCTTCCATGAGTTAGATCACAACAAGCTATTTTCTTTTGAGGTTTTTAATTTGTAGTTAAGAAATTGGTTTTATCATGGCCTTAAATAAGTGAAATGACATCTAATTGTCATCAATCAAGAATTGATGAGGTAGTGGTAGCACTTGAGCACCTTCAATCAAAGTGCACATATCTCACTATTGACTATAGACCTAAACACAAAAAATTAACTACTCTTAATATCCTACTTGTAAACTTAACAATTAGTTGTAAAATTGTATTTAAAATAAATACTATCCTAGGTAGAATATAATTTTTGCACCAACACTCCATAACTTTATGTTTGCATTTATCAATCTCAACATGTATGATTATTTAGATCTAAATTTATTAAACATATATAAATGCATAATATTTTTAGGATTTATTTTATTTCATATGATTTAAATTCTATTTCCTTAAAAATAAATATTCAATACACCATAGTAAAAGAAAACTGTTGAAAGTTGAAAATTCTAAAATTCATAGTAACATTTCTCCCTTGTAAGAATATATTATAAGATGATGATTGAGAATACATCTAAACTAAAAGCTATCTTTTAGCAAAAATAGTCATACATAAATGAAAAATCAAACTTGACCCAATCATTTCAATAAAATACTTGGATATCAATCAATACTATGATTAAAACTACTATCTCCTTTATCAATTAAAGAGAAACTCTTCAATATTAATTCTATTATCATTGGTAAAAACTCTTCAATACTATTATTTCTATTTTTATGGATAAAAATAAATTTTGGAAAATTTATAAGAATTTCTATTACCTTTATTAGTTCCTACCACAAGAGGAATACTTATGCATTCTCCCACATTCAATTGAATTAAATGTAAGAGCATCAACCAATCACCATCTAAAATTAAAATAGATTTGCTAAATTTTCTAAAGTTTATCATTTTTTCAAATTTCTTTTCAAATATACAAATTTTATTGCATCTCCAATTCTATTGGATAACACTACTCTATAGTCTTATTAGGATGACATCGACCTTTTAAAGGTCAAAGTATCAACCAAAGAGAAGCAATGATTAAAATATATTGACCACCTTTTTTATGTTTGTATTTTTTTCATTTTCATACAAAAGTCATTTCACTATTTCATTTTGTCATATTTCTTTTGACAATATGTGGATGATAAAATCACTTTTTTATATAAAATAATTTAGCAAACACACAATTATATCTTTTTGTCCTGTTTCTTTTGGTAATGTGTGGGTGATAAAACCACTTGATTTTTTAATAATAATTTAAAAAATTCTACAATTATAAATATCAAAAATTAAAAAAAGTTAATGTATTATTTTAATTAACTCATTTAGAAATGATAATATTTTTTTATATAATATAATGTTAAGGAATATTAGATTAGAATATTTAACATTCTATTTATTATTTAGTATATATTGTTATAGAATGCAATTGCCTATTTGATTGATTGATTAACTACGATTTCCTTTTATTATATATATTAGTCTGTAAAGTCATGACCGTACATGGTAGTTGTCATGTAGGGTCATGACCCTACATATTATTTCAATCAACTAACTATAAATTTGATAATTAATCCAAACGACTTAAGTGTCATTTAACAACACGTAAATTTGTCAATGATTATTGCATATTGGAATGTAATTGCAGTCACATGATAACTATCGTGTGATTGCAATTACATTGCAGTACATGATACTATTGTGTGACTGCAATTACATTGCAGTAAACGATACTATCATGCTTGCAATGTATTGCAACACATAATACTTATCGTGACTGCAATGTATTGCAGTACACAATACGTATTGTGACTGCAATATACATTGCAGTGCACACTACTTATCATGTCTGCAATGTATACATTGCAGTACACGATACCATCATATCTGCAATATGCTATATATACTCTTCATTTGATCAGTTTCTCTCTAGTGTACCAACCATAACTATATATATATACATATATATATATATATATACATATATATATGTATATATACATATATATATGTATATATATATATATATATATATATATATATACATATATATATATGTATATATATATGTATATATGTATGTATATATATATACATACATATATATGTATATATATATATATATATGTATATATATATATATGTATATGTGTATATATATATATATGTATATATATATATATATATGTATATGTGTATATATATATATATATATATATATATATATATATATATATATATATATATATATATATATATATATATATATATATATATATATATATATATATATATATATATATATATATATATATATATATAATATATATATATATATATATATATATATATATATATATATATATATATATATATATATATACACATACATACATACATACATACACACACACACACACACACACACACACACTTATATTCAATTGGCACACTTAAACACAAACAAAGCTATATTTCAACACTCCCTCTTAGTAAGAGAGGGTTTAATATGTGTTGAGGAAGGTCATAGTATGTCATTATTACCAACACAATTTGGGTCAACATAAAGAAGTGTTAATCATGATATATACTTTAGACATTCTAATATCATGATATTCGACATAATCCAGGACTACCTGTTAAGGTGTCAATCATGATATATCAATTATTACACCATACAGTAATAACATCTCAATATCAAGATATCTGGCACAATCCATGACAACCCGTTAAGGTGTCAATCTTGAAATTTGGTCAACTATTGTCAAGATCGCACCTTGTAATAGTAACACCAATAGAAGATCGTCATCTTCTTGAACACAATGAAATATTTCAAAAAATAACTTTATTTATATATTCATGAATGCAAAGTACAAGACTAGCAATTTCATCCCAACAAGTTTATAGTCTAGTCATACCAATTTTTCTCCTAAAATAATCTATCTTCAGTTTTGCAAGAGGTTTGGTAAGGATGTCAGCATTTTGTTCCTCGGTGCTAATATACACTAGTTTGATGATGTTCCTGTCAACCATATCTCTTATGTAATGGTAAGGAATCTTTGTGTTTTGATCTATTATGGAAAATTGGATTTATTGAGAGCTTTATGCAGCTTTGATTATCACAATGGATAATGGTAGGTACCAAAGGTTTTCCAAATAGATCAAACAATAGTTTTCTTAACCAGATTGCTTCTCTAGCTCCCATAGAGGCAGCCATATATTCTGCTTCAGTGGAACTATGAGCAACAACTAATTGTTTTGTGCTGAACCAAGATATCATTAAAAATCCTAAACTAAAACAACATCATGTGGTGCTCTTGTGATCTGTGGAACTACCTACCCAATCTGAATCAGAATATCCCTGAAGTTGAATCTCAACCTTTACATATTTTAAACCAAGTCCAATGGTGCCTCGTAAGTATCTCAAAATGTGCTTAGTGGCCATTAAATGTATTTTCTTAGGTTCACACATGAAGTGACGTAGTACATTTGTGGCATAACAGATATCAGGACATGTGTTTACCAGATACATGAGGGATCCAACTATTTGTATGTATGATGATGGAACTCTAGGTTTAGAATCTTTTGCTTCACTTTTTAGCTTGTGTAGATTTGTTTCCATTAGGGTAGCCAAAGGTTTACAATCCATCATGCCAAATCTGGTAAGAATATTATTAGTATACTTTTCTTGATTTAAGAAAATGTGATCTTTCTTTTTCCAAAATTCTAGACCTAGGAAGTAGTGTAGTAGGCCCATATCTTTCATATCAAACTCGGCTACTAGGTCTTGTTTGCAATTTGTAATCAGGTGATCTTCTCCTGTTATAAGCAAGTCATCAACATACAAAACTAGAATTAGCATATCACTATTTATTACCTTGAAGTAGATGTTAGGATCTGCTACATTCTTGGAGTACCCGAGTTTGGTGAGATAGTTGTCTATCCTTTCATACCATGCTCTGGGGGCTTGCTTAAGGCCATAAAGAGCATTCTTTAACTTACATACATAGTGATTTTTATCATGTGTGACAAATCCTTCTGGTTTCTCTATGTATACTTATTCTTCAATTTTTTCCATTTAGAAAAGTTGTCTTGACATCCATTTGGCGTACTTTCCATCCTTTAGATGCTGCAACTGCAAGAATGGTTCTTACAGAGGTGTAACGGGCTACAAGAGAAAAGGTTTCTTCATAGTCAATCCCAGCCTTTTGTGAGAATCCTTTGGCAACAAATTGGGCTTTATGTTTTTCAATGTTGCCATCTGAAGCATATTTGATCTTGAATAACCATTTTGAAGAGACTACTAATTTGTTTTTAGGTCTGGGCACAATGTCCCAAACATCATTTTTCATAATGGACTGATACTCTTCAATCATGTCTTCTCTCCAAGCTTGTTTTGTTAATGTCTTTTCAACACTATCAGGTTCAAATTCTGTGAGCCCAGTTAGAAGGGTAGCATAACATTTTTGTGTTCTTGTTCTCTTGTTCTCCCTGAATATTTGATCTGGCTCTATATTATTTTCTTCAAACATCTTCCTTGCCCATAAAGGTCTCTTGGTGTTATTTGATGTTATATTATTTTCATCATTTGGACTTGTAGGTTCAATATCTAAAGATGTAGGCTCAACATTTGAAGATGTAGGTTCAGAATCTATTATTTTATTCTCCCTCTCATTCTTAGTTGTAAGATCTTTATCTAGATCTATTATGGAATCATCCTCAATAGTTGTGGATATGAACTTTTCTTCAAAGTTTACATATCTGCTGATTTGTACTGATCTCTGACTAGGGATGTAAATAAATTTGATATCGCTAAGTATCTTCACTGTATCCTATGAATATAGATTTCTTCCCAGAAGGTTCTAATTTGGTTCTCTTGTCTTTTGGAACATGCATGTAAACATGACAACCAAACACTCTTAGATGGCTTAAGTTTGGTTTGTTCCCTGTAAACACTTCTTCTAGTGTAGTATTTTCTAGAATGGCATGAGGACACATATTTTGTATGTATACTATTGTGTTTGCTGCTTAAGCCCCAGAAAGAGATGTGGATGTTCTGGTCATGCATCATGGCTTTCGCTGCTTCGATAATGGTTATGTTCTTTCTTTCCACTACTCCGTTCTACTGAGGATTATATGGTACAGTATACTCCCTCTTAATCCCAATAGATTTGTAGAATTATTTAAAACTGTCAGAGGTATATTCAACTCCATTGTTAGACCTTAGAGTTTTTATTTTCATGTTGACTATGGAATCATCCTCAGTAGTTGTGGATATGAAATTTTCTTCAAAGTTTACATATCTACTGATTTCTACTGATCTCTGGCCAAGGATATAAATTTGATATCCCTTAGTATCTTCACTTTATCCTATGAATATACATTTCTTCCTAGAAGGTTCTAATTTGGTTCTCTTTTCTTTTGGAGCATGTATGTAAATAGGACAACCAAACACTCTTAGATGGATTAAGATTGGTTTGTTCCCTGTAAACACTTCTTCTGGTGTAGAATTTTCCAGAATGGCATGAGGACACCTATTTTGTATGTATACTATTGTGTTTTCTGCTTCACCCAGAAAGAGATGTGGATGTTTTGGTCATGCATCATTACTTTTGCTACTTCGATAATGGTTATGTTCTTTCTTTCTGCTACTTCATTCTATTGAGGATTATATGTTATAGTATACTCCCTCTTAATCCCAACAGATTTGTAGAATTATTTAAAACTGTCAAAGGTATATTCACCTCCATTGTCAAACCTTAGAGTTTTTATTTTCTTGCCAGTTTGATTTTCATCTAGTGTTTTGTATTCTTTGAACTTAGATAGAACTTCATTGGATTCTTTAGTTTCAGAAAGTATATCCATGTTCTTCTAGACTAGTCATCAACAAATATTACATAGTATAAGGCACTTGATAGGGAGTGTGTTGACATAGGACTGCATAGATCTGTGTGTATAATTTCTAATACATTGTTGGATTTATGTTCACTTGTCAGAAAATACCCTTTTGTAGTCTTTCCTAAGGCACATCCTTTGCATATACCTGAATGTTTAGATTTGAGATGAAGTATCCCTTATATACATATATATATATACATATATATATATATTATATATATATAATATATATATATATATATATATATATATATATATATATATGTATATATGTATATGTATATGTATATATATACATATATATATGTATATATATATATGTATATATACATATATATATATACATATAGATATGTATATATATATATACATATATGTATATGTATATGTATATATATATGTATATGTATATATATATATGTATATGTATATATATGTATATGTATATATGTATATGTATATATATATATGTATATATATATATATAGATACATACATATATATATACATACATGTATATATATATACATGTATATATATGTATATATATATATATATACATGTATGTACATGTGTATATATACATGTATGTACATGTATATACATACATGTATGTACATGTATATACATACATGTATGTACATGTATATACATACATGTATGTACATGTATATACATACATGTATGTATATATATACATACATATATATACATACATGTATGTATACATATGTATGTATATATATATACATACATGTATGTATACATACATACATACGTATGTATACATACATGTATGTATATATATATACATACATATATATATATACATACATGTATGTATATATATATACATATATATATACATACATGTATGTATATATATATACATACATGTATGTATACATGTATGTATACATACATGTATGTATATATATATGTATACATGTATGTATATATATATACATACATGTATGTATATATATATACATACATGTATGTATACATACATGTATGTACATATATATATACATACATGTATACATATATATACATACATATATACATACATATATACATACATACATGTATGTATATATACATACATATATATATACATACATGTATGTATACATAGAGTATACATACATGTATGTATATATATATACATGTATGTATATATATACATACAGGTATGTATGTATGTATATATGTATGTATATATACATACATGTATGTATATACATACATACATACCATGTATATATATATAGGTATATATATATATGTATATATATATATATATATACATACATGTATGTACATACATACATACATACATACATACATACATACATACATACATACATACATACATATACATACATATATATATATATATATATATATATATATATATATGGTTGGCACACTGTAGAGAAACTGATCGAATGAAGAGTATATATAGCATAATGTAAATATGATGGTATCGTGTACTGCAATACACTGCAGTCACAATAAGTATCGTCTGCTACAATACATTGCAGGCACGATAGTATCATGTACTGTAATGTAATTGCAGTCACACGATAGTTATCATTTGACTGCAATTACATTGCATTATGTGATAATCATTGATAAAGGTATTTGTTGTTAAATGACACTTAAGTCATTTGGATTAATTATCAAATCTATAGTTAGTTGATTGAAATAATATGTAGGGTCATGACCCTACATGGCAACAGCCACGTACAGTCATGAATTTACATACTAATATATATAATAAAAGGAAATTGTAGAATCAATCAATCAAATAGGAAATTGCATTCTACAACAATATATATACTAAATAATAAATAGAATATTAAAGCTTCTAATCTAATATTCCTTAACATGGTATCAGAGAAAGGTTATTAGAGAAGATATATTATTTACTTTAATTGATATTTCATATAAACATAATAAAATTTATATTTGTGCTTATTATAATATCAAAAAGAAATGGCTCACAGTATGAGAATGGAAGATAGACTTGAGGGTGCATCCAACTTTATATCTTGGAAAACTAGAATTACTTCTCTACTTCTAGAACTCGAATTGGAGGATTACATAGAGAAAGAACCTACAATACCTTAAGATGAAGCAGAAAAATCCACTTGGAAAAGGTGAAATAACAAAGCCAAAAAATTAACTATTGACTCTGTCAAAGACTCTATACTTCCTAGCATTTCAAGATTAACCACTGCATTTGAAATATTCAAAACCATTCAAAACACATTTGAAATCAATAATGCTAGTAGATTATTGACCCTAAAATAACAAATTATGAATATGAAAATGAACAAGGGTGAAACAATCACCTCCTATTTTATGAGAATATCATAATTAAGGGTTCAACTCTTTACAATTGGAAATAATATGGATGATCTAGAACTATCCTTAATTTCTCTAAGAGGATTACCTATCTCCTAGGAATCACTCATTCAGTGCATAAGTGCAAGACCTCCATTACCAAAATTTGAACAACTAAAAAATGATTGCACTCAAGAAGAATGAAGATTAATCTCAAGAGGAATAGGACCTAGCAAAGAAAAAGAAGTTTTGGCACTCCACACATCAAACAAAAGGAAAAGATTTTAAAAAAGGAAAAGAAGTACTAAAACCTTCAATAAAAAGGATCTTTCAAAAGTACAATGTTACAAGTGTGAGAAATATGGACATATTCACAAATATTGTCCAGAAAGAAAGAAAATACAAGTAGCACTAGCTGAAGTCAAAGAAGTGGAAAATCCTCTCTTTTTCTTAGCTTTTTCTAGTGAGCTAAACTCAAATAAGAGTACATGGATAATTGATAGTGGAGCCTCAAGACATATCACTGGATTTAGTGATCAATTTGAAACATTCAAAGGAAACTCCTCGGAAGAGGTTACTATTGGTGACAACTCTACTTATCCTGTGAAAGGAATTGGGACCTATTCAATCAAGATATGAGAAGGAGTAACCTTACAGTTAAAAGAAGTACTAAACGTACTTGAAATAAAAAGAAACTTAATCTCCATTTTTGGACTAGCTGATCAAAGATATAGAGTCACATTTAATGAAGATAAAGTTCTTCTCTGGACTAAAAATTCAAATATCAAGAATGCCATCACTATAGGGTCTAGGGAAGGCAGTCTATATAAATTATGTGGTGAACAAAAAATTTCCTTAAACCATGAAGTTCAAAACAATAATGAGATATGGCATAAAAGGTTAGGTCATATTAGATATAGTGCTCTTCCAACTCTAAAAAGAATATCTCAACACTAAAACTTAATCAAGGCAAGTGAATTTATAATCATTAAATATCACTTATTCTATCATGTGTCTCCCCTCTGGCCTAATGTAGGGAATATGATTGTTTCTACATGTTATATTAATAATTCAGGACTTGTTGTCTATCATTTATTGGTAATATGTATTACAGCTGTATGGGATCGAAATTAGAGTTGTGCTAATTCTCAAAGATTTTCCTTATCAGAAAATTAAGGATGCAAGATGGGGATGAATAGAGGTAAAAATGGATCACCTCTATTCAGGATGTTGTTATTGTAATGTGTGATATGTAGGGGAAATATGAGATTCACTCCTAAATCCAAATTCCCAAAGGAGAAATCCAATTTGATCAACCAAAAGGTTAATAAACAATCGAATCAATCTATGGAGAATATGGAAGAGAGAGAGAATAAACCTATGTTTCCCTATGGTTGAATTGAAGTCTTTAGGATTTGAAGTAATTGAAATACAAATACTAACCTCAAATTAGGGAAAATCTAGAAAATGCCAAATTTTGATGTCTGTGTATACTTTCGGGCAATTCTGCAACCTATTTCGGACTAGAAATGCCAAGACAGAGAAAAACTAGAAATCTTTCTCCAAGATGAGCTTAGGTCGAGTTTGACCATCATAAAAGGTCAAATACTACATTCTTTATTTGAAGGCCGCTTCTGATTCTGTTCACAAATCTCGTAAGTTCACCGAAAAGGGTATCCAAATTTGCTCTCAGATCCAAAATCCTGCACTTGTACCTACAAGAAAAGGAGGATTTTTTTTTTTTTTTTTGAGGGGTTTGCCTTGGTCAAACCCTGGTTTGGAATTAACCTTAATATTGAAATTGAAATAGGAATGCTAGCAAGTAGTAGAAAAGGATCTAACAATGAAGCAATGCAATTCAATAGATATGCAATTGTATTTTGAATGTAAACAAGTATATTGATATGAAAGCTTGAACAAAATAATAAATCAAACCTCCATGATTGTATGCTTGGAATCCACCTTGAGGGAAGAATGAAATGGATATCGAAGATGAACAAAGGATCTTGAAAGAAGATCACACCATCATGATGGCTAGATCTAGGGTTTCAATGATGAATCTTGAATGCTTGAACCACATCCCTTTAATGGCTTGAATGCTTGAATCATTGATCTTCAATGGAGAACTTGGATGAAGAAGAGAACTTGAATGCTTGAATGAATGCTTGCTTGATCACCTTGAGAGCTTGAGAGCAATTGCTTGAGGATGAGATGTGAAAATGAGAGAGGAAGGCCTCCTTTTATAATGAACTAAGGCACAATCCTCTAGAGGGGCCACCTTAGAGAATTAAATTCCAATTAGGTCCTAACCTTTAGAAAATATACCTAGATTAAATGAAATTAAAGGATTTACCATTCTAAAACCCAAAATAGCCAACTCGGAGGTAGGAAAATAAATATCCTGAAAGCCCGATGCTTGGAAATCAAGGAATTTGGAAACTTGAAAGAGGGGGGGAAAATTAAGGTTGGGACTGACCTAGTCAGGTACGACCTTGATCTTGACCTAGTTAGGTTCAAGCCTGATCTTGACCTAGTCAACATCAACTTCGAATTTGACCCTGGGCCCAGATTTAGTCAGAACCAGGACATGAGGTCCTGGGGATGCCCAGAGACTTAGAAATGATATCAGAACAGGGTAGAGTGCCATGGAGAGGCACAAAATCCTATGATGATTATGATGAAGGCTAGGAGGACCTATTTCTAATTCCTACATAGAAAATAGAGCCATGAAAGAGGAAAATTAAGGAGAATCTTTAAGATCCTAATCCTAATTTCACCTAGAACAAAGCAAAACAGAAGTGGAAAGCGGGGAGAAAGCCAGATAAAAAAAAAGATCAATTCAAGGTGTCCAATATGACCCCAAACCACTTACTCGGAGGGCTAAATGCTCTTAACATGGAAGTGATTCCATTTTAAGATGATACATTAAGCCCCCACTTTAGCAAGAGTATGGACTCAATGCAAACTCTTGGTAAAGGAGAAGAAAGAGAAGAGATCCTAGTGGATTTGAAACGTGATAGTATAACACTTAGTTAAGGACACAAGCCCCCAAACTAAAGATTCTAACTTGACATACATGCATAAGGGTGCGAAAAGAACAAGGGTTAGTACTAAAACAAACCCAAATCAACTAGCATAATAAACCTTGCTAAGAAACATTTCTTATACTAACATCGTATTTGGAAAACTATCATAAAAGCATAAATGTTTACATAAGAAAGACAAGAACAACACTATAAATAACATAGCTTCATGATCCCATCCTATTGCATGAAAGTGAAAAGAGAGAAAGGAGAAAGTGATTACCTCACCCAGTAAGATGCCCACCTTACCATGAATCACCTTGGAGGGAGAGCCCAATAGGTTCACCCATAAATTGTGCTTGCAATTGTAATGCCTCTTCTGACAACTTCTGGAATATTCATAGATCCACCTTCTTGTATCACTATGAATATGAAATGCATGTCTCCTCAGGATTTAGCAACTTATGTGCATTACCCTCGGAAGATTTAGCATATTTGAAATTGGAAATATGTGTCCTTTCAGGATTTAGCAACTTATGTGCATTACCTTAAGAGGATTTAGCATATTGAAAAACTTAAAAAATGTGTCTCCTCAGGATTTAGCAACTTATGTGCGTTACCATCGGAAGATTTAGCATATAAAAATAAAAAACTATAGTACAAGGGAGGCCCTACATATGCCCCCCTCCTTAAATGGAAAAAAACATACTATTTTGACATGTTAAGGAAAGAAAAGAACAAGGATAAAGCCTTCTTCAGCATCAAGACAATATCCTCAATCAACACCCAGTCCAAGCCAAGAAGGTCACAACTCCTATGAGGCCATGGAAGGGATGAATGTAAAGAGATATCATGCAAGAAGTGAAAAGAAAGTAACCCTTATGAGAGATAGCACACAATTCAGTTTCCACGGTGAGAGATATATCTACCATGGAAACCCAATGTCAAACAACAAAAGAGGTTGTTATCAAGGACATAGGTCCTCAATGCAAACCAAAATTCTCATGTATGATTAGATGTCACATAATAGATAAATACTGCTTAACCAAGGAAAGAGGTGAATCCTAGAAAGATAGAAAACAAGGAGATGGCATCCTTGCCCCCCAAGTGTAGGACAAAGATGAAAGAGGATACCAATTTCACAATGCAAGGAGATATCTTGTTTAGCAACAATGTATACCATATTCTTAGTGAGTGATATTGACCCCTACATCCAAGAGTATAGATAATTGTGAAAAGGATATGTCACTCGTGGAAAAGGATTCTCAAAGAAAGAGATCTTATCAACAAGACCGCCACCAAAGAGGAGTGCTTTTAGATAAAATATCAACTTTCAAAAATGAGGGAACAAAGATTCAATCATCAAGTCCCCTGCAATCAAGAGGAATAGGAATCTTTGCAATGAGGGAAAGAACTCTAACATCAAAGCCAGGATGAGAGTTTATAAAGAACATAATTTGCAAAATAGAGAAGAAGTGACGACCTAGGATAACAACTTCTCATATAAGAAAGTTATCCATAGTCAAAACATCTATCAATATGTTTGAAATAATATTGCAATGTAAACAAATACCACTAGGCTAAGGAAAGTAGTTCCCTAGACAAAGAGAAAGAAAGAGGTACCTTGCCCCCCAGGGATAGAGACAAGGGATACCTTCGCAAAACACATGTCCTAGGAAAGATATCTTGAAAAGAAAATAGAATGCAAAGCCATAGAAAAAGAGGAGAGAAAGAATACCAATTAAGCCCCAATAAAAGACCTAATGGATCCTAGGAGACTGGATGAAAATACACCTCTTGCCCCCCAGTCATGAGACAAGAGGGGAAGAACATTTACATTATATCTAACAGAGGGGAATCCCCTATATCAAAATTATGAAGGAATTGCAAAACTGCACGAGAGTGAGATAGAATTCCTAAAGCAACTCGTTCTCTAACATATATCTTGAAATTTTTACAATCAGCAAGTAAATGTTTGTTACTATAATGAAAAGGACATTTATATTTGTATAGAGCTCTATTGACATAGGTCTAAAGATTTCTTTTTTGGAATTCATTAGCTCAAGGTATGCTTTCTTAGCAATTTCTTGATGAGTAGTAGAGTTATCTAATATAGGTGTGGGGAGAAGAATGTGAAGAGAAGGATGATGTTTATCATCACCTACCTTAACTTGAGACTTTGAACAACCAACAATAGCTATCCAGTTTAGGGGGATATGAATTGGAAACCTAATACCATGCTCATTAACTCCTAGCCCTAAACCTTTATAACCTTGTTTAGTCACCATATTATATCCAGTAGTGTACATATTATGTAAAGCTTCTACAGGAGGTGATTGTTTATCATGTTCATGAGTAAAGGTTGTATAAGGTGGGATAATAGGTTTTAAAGAAGTTTCTTTACCCTTTACTTTAATATCATCATGAATTGGAGAGAAGGTAAATCAAAGAAATCTTGCACATCCACATCTTGAACTATAGCTTGAATCCCATCATAAGTATGGGAAGAGCGAGGATGAACAGATGGAGAATTAGGTATCGAATTAGGATTGATAGAATTAGGATTAAGATTGATAGGATTAGGATTAGGAAGATTAGGAGATGATGTGTCATCTACCAAATTCTTCACATAATATAAAAGATGAATAAGGTTACCACATAAATCCCTAAGAAAAGTTTTAAATGTAGACAGACTAGTGTCGGTCAACTTCACAAAAGCATAGGCAAGAGAAAAGTGAAGGGTCATCAACATAAGGAAGTGAATGATACTCTCATAAACATCATAGGTAGTATAAAGAGATTCTAAAAGAAGAGTGATGAAGAACATAACCATGCACCAAAACATCTTAACAATCTCCATACTAAATGCAAGAAATGTTTTTGTTTTTTTATTGAATATATAGATTTTTTTGTATTTTTGAATTTTGAAATGCAAGAGCATAAACTAGATCTAACAAGGCAATCCAACACCAAAAAGAGAGTAAGCTAGTCAGGTTCACCAAAATGAATAGAGGTAAAAATGGATCACCTATATTCATGATGTTTTTATCATAATGTGTGATATGTAAGGGAAATATGAGATTCACTCCTTAATCCAAATTCCCAAAGGAGAAATCCAATTTGATCAACCAAAAGGTTAATACATAATCGAATCAATCTATCGAGAATATGGAAGAGAGAGAGAATAACCCTATGTTTCCCTATGGTTGAATTGAAGTCTTTAGGATTTGAAGTAATTGAAATACAAATACTAACCTCAAATTAGGGCAAATCTTTAAATTGCCAAATTCTAATGTCTGTGTATACTTTCAGGCAATTTTGCAACCTGTTTCAGACTGGAAATGTTGAGACAGAGAAAACCCAAAATATTTCTCCAAGATGAGCTCAAGTCAATTTTGACCCTCATAAAAGGTCAAATACTACATTCTTTATTTGAAGGCCAATTCTGATTCTGTTTGCAGATCTCGGAAGTTCGCTGAAAAGGGTATCCAAATTCGCTCTCAGATCTGAAATCCAGCACCTATACCTGCAAGAAAAGGAAGGTTTTTGTTATTTTTTTGAGGGGTTTGCCTTGGTCAAACCCCAATTTAGAATCAACCTTAATATTGAAATTGAAATAGGAATGCTAGCAAGTAGTAGAAAAGGATCTAACAATGAAGCTATGCAATTCAATAGATATGCAATTGTATTTTGAATGTAAACAAGTATATTGATATGAAAGCTTGAACAAAATAATAAATCAAACCTCCATGATTGTATGCTTGGAATCCACCTTGAGGGAAGAATGAAATGGATAATGAAGATGAACAAAGGATATTGAAGGAAGATCACATCATCATGATGGCTAGATCTAGGGTTTCAATGATGAATCTTGAATGCTTGAACCACATCCCTTCAATGGCTTGAATGCTTGAATCCTTGATCTTCAATGGAGAACTTGGATGAAGAATAGAACTTGAATACTTGAATGAATTCTTGCTTGATCACCTTGAGAGCTTGATAGCAATTGCTTGAGGATGAGATGTGAAAATGAGAGAGGATGGCCTCCTTTTATAATGAACTAGGGCACAATCCTCTAGAGGGGACACCTTGGAGAATTAAATCCCAATTAGGTCCTAGCCTTTAGAAAATATACCTAGATTAAATTAAATTAAAGGATTTACCATTTCGAAACTTGACATAGCCAACCCGGAGGCGGGAAAATAAATATCTCGAAAGCCCGATGCTTGGAAATCAAGGAATTTGGAAACTTGAAAGAGGGGGGCAAAATCAAGGTTGGGATTGACCTAGTCAGGTATGACCTCAATCTTGACATAATCAAATTTGAGCTTGATCCTGACCTATTTAGTATCAACCTCGAATTTGACCTTGGGCCCAGATTTAGTCAAAACTAGGACATGATGTCCCGGGGATGCCCAGAGACTTAGAAATGATATTAGAACAAGGTAGATTGCTAGGGAGAGGCAAAAAATCCTATGATGATTGTGATGAAGGCCAGGAGGACCTAATTCTAAGTTCTACATAGAAAATAAAGCAATGGAAGAGGGAAATTAAGGAGAATCTTTGGGATCCTAATCCTAATTTCACCTAGAACAAAGCAGAAAAGAAGTGGAAAGCGGGGAGAAAGCTAGATCAAAACATAGATCAATTCAAGGCATCAAATATGACCCCAAACCACTTACTCGGAGGGCTAAATGCTCTTAACATGGAAGTGCTTCCATTTTAAGATGATACAGGGGATATAATATGCTGAAAGATTATATGTATCCAAGGAACATTGCCAATCAAATTTTCACCATCCACTCCCCTATTCGCAAGAAGGTCAGCTTCTATATTCCCTTCTCTATATATGTGTTTGACTTCATATTGGGGGATGGTGTCAAGGATTTCTAAAATATCCTCTAATTTTAAGTTTAGTTTCCAATTAGGAGTTCTCTTCATTCTAATTGCATTAATTATAATTTGGGAGTCTCCTTCAATTTCTATTTTCGAGATGCCCAGTTGTTTACACAACTTAATTCCTTCTAGGACAACCTTACACTCTACCATGTAATTCGTTGTAGGTTTAATAGATCTTGCAAATTTAGAGATGGTTTCTCCTTTCTAATCGTGAATTATTCCTCCAATCCCTGCAATTCCTGGATTGCCTCGTGAGGCCCCATCAAAATTTAGTTTAAACCATCCTATTTTAGGAGGTTTCCATTTGCATGTGCTTCTGTCATTCTTACTTTTTCTACCACCTTTGCCATATAATGGTGGAATAGCCAATCTTGGCCAATGTTTCCTAATATTAGTATCCCATACCTTAAAAGAGTTTTCTAAACTAATGAGGCTTCAGAGTCTGTTATTAATAACTTCAATTATTGATGTTTTTATCTTGTTAGTTATTGATTTCCACTCTAATTTTTTATTTGTGAATATTCTCCTATTCCATTCTTTCCATAATTCCCAAACTAATATAGAAGGAGAAACTGTCCATATATCCTTATATAAGCTTCCTTTATTTAGTGTGGTCCATGCTTTGAGAAAGTCCACTTTATCTGAGGGCATGGCTAAGCTCCAATTTAAGCATCTACTTAACTAGTTCCAACATTCTTGGGCAAGCAAACAGTTTAAGAATAGATGGTTTACATTTTCTTCTTGGTTTTCACATAGTGGACACCTTGAGGGTCTTTCAAAACCTAGCTTCCTAAATCTATCTGCAGTCAAAATTTTCTTTTTCATAGCCACCCAAAGAAACATTCTTGCCTTAGGGAGGCATACTTTGTTCCAACATAGGTTCAAGGGGATATCTAAGGTTTCCATATTTTGTTCCTTAACAATTGATTGATAACCATTCTTAACTTTATAGTTCCCATCATTTGAACCAGTCCAAATATGTTTATCCTCCTTGTTTTTGTGTGAGATTGTTCTATCTTTGAGGATATCTTTAATTTTTTATTTTTCAGCATAGTCTACCGAAATATTATCCATTATTTTGCAAATTGAATCCTCTTCGAAGGAGATATAATCCTTTACTAGGCTACCCCTATGAGCTTTGCATCTTTCTATTATATCCTATGAGAAGCCTAGCTTAACTAGAGGGGTGTACCCTCCCCAAGAATCTTCCCATAAGAGGGCCTTATCACCTTCCCCCATATCCCACGTAAGATACTTATTAATAATTTCTCTAGATTCTATTATAAAGTTCCAAGTACGAGATCCTTTAGCAAGGTTACGAGATCTAAAGATATTGATAGGATCTGCATTTGTAATATATTTATTCAAAATAATTGAGGCCCATTTTCTATTAGGTTCTTGAGTTAGTCTCCAAACTATTTTGGCTCCTAATGCTTTATTTTGCCATTGAAGAATTTTTTATACCTAATCCTCCTAGGGAGGTTGGCTTACATATATTTTCCCATCTAATTAGTGCTATCTTCTTATCCTCTACCAAACCTTGCCAGTAAAAATCCCTAAGGTGTTTGTCTAAACTAGTTTTGATGTTAACCGTAAGAGGGAGTATAGACATTTGATAAGTTGGTATGGCTGTTAATAAAAATTTAATCATAGTAGCCCTTCCTGCTTTAGTGAGCCACTTGCCTTTCCAGTTTTCTCTTTTGTTTTGAACTTTGGATATAACTTGTTTCCATAACTTGGAACTATGCATACCCTTGTCTAGGGGGATCCTTAAATATTTACATGGGAAATTGCCTACTTTGTATCCTAAGATATTGCAGATCTGTCATGCTTTTGCTAAGGGTGTATTGACAAAAAAGACTTTAGATTTACTAGGATTCACTCTCTGACCTAATGCTTTCATATAGACAGCCAGAACATCTTTGAAAGCTTTTTCTTCCTTTTTATTGAATACTCCTGGTAATATTGTGTCATCAACAAACTACTGATGTGTTATATTAGGGACCTTTTCAGTTACTCTGACTCTGGAGATTTTACCTTCTAAGTGGGCCTTCGTTATAGTTCTACCTAATTCTTCTACCATGATAACATATAGGAAAGGGGATAGGGGATCTCCTTGTCTAATACCACGTGTAATTTCAAAGAATCCTTTAGGGGTATCATTAATCAGGAGAGATATTTTAGTTGAATAAATGCAACTATAAATTGAATTAATCCATTGTTTGGAGAAACCAAATGCTTCCAAACACTTATATAGAAATCTCCAGTCCACTTTATCATAGGATTTTTGAATATCTACTGTAATAAAAATACAAGATTCTTTGTTGAATTGTGTTGTATGCAATATTTCTTGGGCTATTACAATCCCATCCAGGATTGAGTGTTTAGGGACAAAACTAGTCTATTCTTCAGAGATGATCGTGGGGAGAAAGATTTTAAGCCTATTGGCTAGGCATTTAGATAAGATTTTATAGATTGTATTACATAGAGAGATGGGATGAAAGTCGCCTGGATCTATACTTTCATTCTTCTTAGGTATAAGTGTAAAAAAGGTATTATTGATTTCTATTAATAGTGTGGTCGGGTTTCTGGTTGCCTCTATAGCTTGCCACATGTCATATCCTAAAAATGCCAACATTTTTGAAATAATCATGCCTAGAAACCATCAGGGCCTGGTGCTTTCTCAGGATGGAGTTGAAATAGGGAATCTTTAACTTATTCAAAGGAAAGTTTTCTATTAATCCATTTATTATCTCCTTCTGTTATGATCTTTGGGATTGATGTCAGCATTTCATTTTGAGCATTTAAATTAGTGAATTCATGGTTGTTAAATAGAGTTTGATAAAATTGTACAAATTGTTCTGAGATGAGGTTTGGGTCTTTTGTGAGGTCTCCATTAGATATTCTTATCTTGGATATTCTATTTACATTTCTTCTGTTATTAGTACTATTATGAAAAAAAATTGTGTTACAATATTCTTCACTTAACCATGTCTCTCTGGATTTTTGTTTCTAAAAGAGCTCTTCCTTTAGTTGGATCTTAGCATGCTTAGACATCAGGTATTTTTCTTTGATATAACTGGATGCATTCATCCCTTGTTTTATGACTATTGTGTTTAAGCATTCTATTTCATACTCAATTTTGTTTTTTTGTTCAAAGATATTATTGAATTTGACTATGTTCCAGTCCAAAATATTGTGCTTTATAATTTTCAACTTAGAGACTAGACAAAACATTTTAGGTCCAGAGACTTTAATCTACTTCCACCACTGTTCCAGAAGCTTCATAAAATTCTCGTCTTGAAACCACATAAATTCAAATTTGAAAGGACTTCTAAGTGGTTTAACATTTTATGTAATAGAGAGTCTAACTAGAAAATGATCAGACCCAACATTAGTAAGAATTTCCGCATGGGTATTGAAATCAAGCTTTTCAGTATCTCCACTAATCATAAATCTATCTAGTCTTTCTGTTATATAACTAAAGCCCAACCTGCGGTTATTCCTGGTAAACAAACCATTGTTAGTATTGATATCTATTAGATTATTATCAGTGACCCATTGGCTGAAGTCTTTTTGTGATTGAGAAATAAATTGGGAGCCTCCATATTTTTCTTTATTTTCTAGGATTGCATTAAAATCCCCCTCTAGAATGTGTATGTCATCTTGGTTGTCCAATAGTTGATTTTGTAGAGCCTTCCATAATTCTTTCTTTTCTAGATTAGGAGTAGGACCATAGACATTAATTAGTTTAAATTTTAAATTCATTTTTAATCTTTTGACTGATAAGAGAAGCCAATTATTATGCTTTGATATTACCTCAACTACTACTTTCCTAGGGTCCCATAAGGTCACTAGCCCACTAGAGGCTCCCTTAGAGTATACCATCTCTATTTTCCATATACCTAATTTTAGACTAAACTTTTTGCTTTCATCCTTATATAATTTAGTTTCTTGTAATATTATAATTTCATATTCAAATAGATTAAGATATCTTTTAATTAATATATATTTGTTAGGGGCATTAAGGCCCCTAACATTCTAGGTTGTTAATTTCATTGGCCTTTGGGAAGGACCTTCCCCTTCCCAACATTCAACATATCAGATAATTTAGATTGGTTATCAACATTTCTAGCTATAGCTCTTAATTCATTGATAGATTTCCTACCACATTTTTTCTTAATCTTAAGAGTTATAGGACTAGACAATTCATCAATAGTAGTGGCAATACCTAGTTATTTGTCAACATTAGTTATCCCATCTAGACAGTTGTTGATATCCTTAGCATCTTCTATGAATTCATTGTTCATGTGCTCCATTTTTGTCCCTTCATTTGAAACTAGAGCATCCTGCCTTGAAATTACATTAATGAGCATGTCTTCATGATCTATAAGATCTTTTCCATATTCCTCTAGAAGTGCTTCATGATTGTTAATAATTCATAGCTCGTTGCTGATTGTTTCTAATTCTATTGGTACCAAAAAGGAAGGTACTATATCTTCATGTTTGTCCACATTATTGACCTCGATATCCTTGTTCTTAATAGACTCCTCATTATGCCAATGGGATAGTTCCTCACTAATCTCCAATTGTACTTCTCTAAGATCTTTCATCATCCCACCAACCAAGGTCATCTTGTTTTCAATAGCTTGGACTCTTGTATCTGGGGACATGGGGTTATTGGCCTAAGTTGGGCATAAATCATTATTAGAAGCATGAATTTGATTTGTTTCTAATTCAAAATCAAGGTTGTTGGAAAGGATGGGGAATGGGCATATATCATTATTGCCAGAATTGAGAGCATTTGAGTTTACATAGTTATAGAGATTTGTCAATTTAGGCCCCTGGGGGACAATCCCTTCAATCAGATAGTTATGATCAATTACAAAGCCTCCTTTGTTTTTTAAAAAAGAAACTTTTTCTTTAATGTTACAAGAGTTAGGGGCTGATATGGAGGGTTCTTTCAACTGACTATTGAGGTTATCGACATTAAGAGTGTTAGGAGGGTTTAAATAAAGGTTATGGGTCTGAGAACCAAAGTTATTTGAAAGCTCCTCCTCTTCTTCTGCTTCTAAAAAGTAATCTATAAATGATGGCTTGAAAATATATGAGGCAAATTTACAACATATTTTTATAGGGGAGATTTCTTTCACATTAAGATTCATATTAACAACAATAATTTTTTATGTGAAATTTTGTTTTGATTCTATAGTTCCAACATATGATATAATACAATTACCTATTTTCCTAAGGGTTTCCTCAATAGAAAGTTCCAAAGGTAGGTTTTTGAGAAGAATGGATTTATCTACCATAAAGTCTTTAAGTAGTTCTAGGTTGAAATAAATTTAGGGCATTCAGTTAATAATATTTTACTTTTAAGAGCTTTGCTACTAAAGTCAAGGTAAATAAAATTATCAGGGAGGATTGAAACCATTACCTCTTTATGCCATATCAATTTCAACCAATCTGTAATTTCGCTTGCAGATACTCCAAAGCCATTCCACGTACAAATTAATCTATAACTTGCACACATATTCTGTATGTTTTCTATAGACCCATCTTTAATTTCTAACTCTAGGGTTTCCGGATTAGGGTTACCTTGATCGGATAAATCATTAATATGTAAATAGATAACCTTTCCCATTGACAGTGGATGCCCAACTAGGGAAGATCTTCTGTGAGAAGGGGAATAAATATTACCTTTCGCTAGAGGCATTGATTCTATACCTACTCGGGAATTTTCTAGAACTTTACCAACTGGCATTCTCCTCAGACTAAAATTTGATCTTAGTCTCCCTAGAATAGAAGATTGCAGGGTAGTTTTTTTGCTATCTTGACATATATTAAGGCATTGATGGGGAGGTGAGTAGATGTTCTTATCCTTCAAAAATGCTTTAGAGGATAGAGGACCTACTGGATTGTTCTTTTGAGCGGGCGAATATGGTGAATTCTTCTTTGATCGGAGATATTCGAAGTTGTTTCTTAATGTGATAGGGGATGAGGACTTCTGCAACATTCAAGCTTGTGGATGGTGATTAACTTCATGTTTCACCCTTCTAGCATTTTGTCTCTATGCAGGGATCCATTGAGATTCATGTGAGACCTTGAGCATTTCTTGTGGTGAAGCCCTAGAGAGATCCCTAGGGGGAGAATGCTATGAATCCTTATTGCTGATAGTATGTTTGCAACTATGAATATAGCCAACTGCATACTTAGTTTTTGCATAAAACCAATATTGAGAATCAAGAGAGTTGACTGTGCATATGCACGACTTTGCTTGGCAGAGTAGAGCCATTTTTTCTTTACAAATTCAAAATTGATTTGATGTAGTTTTTATTGATTTTTATATTGTTGATTTACACTTCCAAATTTAATATATAATGTGTAATCCACTATTAAGAGATTGAATTTAGATTTGAATACAATTTTTTTTTTTTCAATACTTAGTCACCTTGTTTATCAACATTTGGTATAGGAGATGATGGTTCTATACAAAGGGGTCTGCATGTCTAAAATGTGTTGAATGGTTTTTGGCAACAATGGGATTATTTTCTTTGTGTGGTTTTGTATAATTGTGAAAGATTCAAACCATGGCATCAACCTCTTTTTTGGATATTGGTAAATTTAATGAAATTAGATACAATATGTGGATGCTAAACATAGAAGATCTTATTAAATAAAGAGATCACTAGAGAGCTGTTAAAAAATATATGAAGCCATTTAGAATGTCTGTTGAAAATTGGTTGAAGTTGGATAAGAACGCATAAAGATCCATTAGATTGTGTCAAAAAATAATATTTTTCATCTCAAATGTTTCCAAGGAGACTATTGCATACAAGTTGTGGAAAAATATAGGTAATATTTACCAAACTAAAAATATAACCAATAAATTATATCTTAAAATATAGTTATATTCCTTGAAAATGAAAGGTAGTGATATGGTTGTACATAGATTAAATGTATTCAATGTTATGTTGAGTCAACTAGATTCTATTGAGGTTAAGTTAGAGCAAGCAATTAAATCTATCTTATTAATTTATTGTTTTAGTACCCGATCTTGGAAAATTTTATTTTTTTCATTATGATTATGTTGTTAAGATCAAGATAGATGGTATGATTACTACTTTTCTTTCAAAGGAGTTGAGAACTAATTCATGAATGTTGGCTCAAAGGCTATCTTGTATTTTTAGGAAGGGCCAAGAATAACTAGGGGTCACAAGGGAAAAAATGAAAGATAGTCCATGTTAAAAGGATGGTAAAAAATCCTAGCAAGGAATAATAAAGTGTTGGAACTATGGGAAGAGGTGTGTAAAGTAATTTGTATAAACAAAAAGAAAAATATAGATGAAATCTACAAAAAAAATTTTTGATGATGGTGATAGTGATTCTTTGTTTATTTCTACTATCACTATTATTGATGATGCTTGGCTCATTGAATCAAGTTGGTCCTTCCAAACCCATAATGATTGATTTTTATATTACACAAATTATGATAGATGATTTTTTTTGTAGTGATAGTAGTACTAGGTGGATTATTGGTAAGATAAAGGTATAATATTTTTTAGTGATAGGAAGGTCATCCTTTAGTGATATTTTTCATACTATAGTTTTGCTTTGTGAGTTGAATGATGAACTTTGTGACATAGCTAAAGGATCTTGGATTGGGACCTTGTTTATGTTGAACGCCTCTAAATTTTGTAACTCTACCAATGTAACTAGAAATAATAAAAATGCATGCTTTGTGACAACAACTTTTAGTTCACACAAGTGAAAAAGGTCTTAGGAGTACATTGTTAATAAAAAATGGTTGATGATTTATTTTTTGATTTATTAGAAAAATACCTATGTGAGCATTGTGTGTTTGGTATTTAGATTGATTGAAGTTTATTTTCTGTTGGAAGGTATAAAGCAAAGAGACAATTGTAAATGATTCATTCAAATGTGTTTGGTCTAACTGATATGGGTGGGCAGAACCACAATAGTGTATCCTGCTTGTGGAAAATTAGGAATTGACATCCTTGTGGAGAAATATAAATAAATAGCAAACACATTTGTTCAAAAAAAAATTTAATGCATATACCTTCATTTGAAATTGACTATAAAATCACCTTCAGACAAAGGTAAGCTATATCATTCAGAGGTACTTCGATTTTAAATATATATTTCTAGATTAATGAAAAGGATCTTAGGACAAAAGAAATTTCAAACAAATGTTATTCTAATGAAGGTCCTTAGATGAGCCTTTCTACCTTTGTCGTCAAAATTTCTTCACTTTTTTTTTGAAAAAATTTGAACGTTGGGTCAGACTAGTGAATGGATTCAATATGACAAGATGATTTGTAAGAGTATATCCTTTATAATAGGTTTTAAAAAATATATAATTTTGAATATATTTAATTTTCTATAAATTTTTTTGGATTTGACTGTGTAATTTTTTTCCATCAATGTTTCAGATCACTCTACGTGATCCATCATCAAGATGCAAGAGAGCTAAATAAGAAAAAGATATCAGATTGTAGATCTGGAATCCAATAAAAAGAAGGGAGAAAAGAAGGGAGACAAGCAGGGAGACACACAAAGATCAAGATTCACTATACCCATTTTAGATATTTTTAAGTTAATTTAGGTTCTTTTTAAACATCAAGGTCTCTAGTGAAAAAATAAAAATAAAAATGAAAAATAATTTTAAATATATCTACACACTATATGTCTTGATGTCATTGTTTCAACAAAAAAAAAAGTTAATTTTGAATAATAGAAAAAGTTATGCTTTATAGAATAATGCTCTATCTAATTATAATCCATCTCACATAAAACATTATAAGAGCGAGTGAAGGCACAATGGAAACATGGTGACCATTTGCAAGTTCTAGGGATTGTTTGGTGCCAAGATCCTTTGTTATGTTTGTGCAACAACCAAATGTGACTGTCAATGGGTGTTACTCAGCTAATTTTGAAAAAGTAGCTTTGGGTGCAAAGAACAGATAGAGTGGGCTAGAGGATGATGGAGCCGGGAAGGCTAGCTTCGGGTCGGGGGAGGTTTTGATCTTAGTGGGAAGTGTGTGGGTGATGTAGAGGGGAAGATGTTTGTTCACGCTAAGATCGACATAGTGTATCATGAGAGGAAGGCATTGCTGAGTTGTTTTGAGATTGGTGCCCCTTCTCGGTCTCGGTGGAAGGAATCACCCCAAAAAATTTACGAAGTGTAGGCAAAAAAACTAGGATATGGTGTGGGGGATCTAGTTATTCTCTATGATGCAAGGGAGACAAAAAATGACTTACAAAATACAAATAACGATGACATGTAGGGAAATGTTATTGCATCCCAAACATCGACCCATGCTTGATCTGTGAAAAAAATGATTAGGGTTTGGTCAGAGATGGTCATTTGAGGGAAAACCTATGCAAACGTCCACCAAGGATATTCTGGTGGAATTAGATGAGGAGGCTAATGAGGAAGTGGTACACAACCTATAAATTTTCTCCAAACTAGCTTTAGTTAGACATTTCAGAGGCTTTTGGCCAAGTCTTCAACAACTACATACTTGGATAACCGATAAGTGGATGCCTTTTCTTGTGTGCTATGTGCACATTTACTCCGCAGGAAATGGGATTTTTATTGTCTTGTTTGAAAATATTCAGACATGAACTTGATCCCTTGTGACCAAGTCTGGTGCTAGGAAGAGAAATTTTCCCTAATGTTGAAACTGTGGCACCTCAATTTTAATCCAAGTATTGAAGTGTTTGACAAAATTCTAATTTGGGTCAGGCTTCCTAATCTTCTACTTTATTTATGGTTTGATTCATATCTGGAGGCAATTGGAGATGCATTAGGGGAGTTTCTATTGGTGGATGAAAGCTCCTCAAACTTGTACCATTCCACCTATGCACAGATCTTAGTGTAAATCGATACTAGGGATGGACTTCCAATAGAGATGAGGATTAAAACATCCAAGGGATGTTGGCTACAGACACTAGATTATGAAACAATCTCTTTTAGATGTAGGAGGTGCTACCAAACTGACCTTATGGCTGCAAAATATGATAAAACAAGATCACCAAAGGGTGCTTCGGGGAGGAAAGATGCTGACCTACAACACTATACTATAGAAAAGAAAGATGTGAAACATAAAAGTTTCTCCCAAGTTATCATGGGAGAGCATGAGTTGTTTAGTGCACAAGATGTGCAACCTATAACATAAATCAAGAATACCATTTTGGCAGGGGTAGATATGGAGCCAAAATCTATTGGTGTTCCTACTCCTATGGGGAAAGAAAACTACAAATCACAAAAATCTCAAGCACCACATGTCACTATTTTTGGGGAAACACTCACTTAGCAAGACACCTTAGAGGTTGAGGAACATGTACTACTTCCTGACATTATATTTTCTATTGGGAGGCTGATGCCACTTGACTTGAAGAGGGTTGTCATATTGTGAAAAGGAAAAAGGAGAGGAAGGTCAAGAATGCTTCTTTTGATATGATCCTCTGCTCTCATTCAAAGGTAAGGAATAAAGTTTAGGCTTATCATAAATAACTTATTAGCCTTTGTATATTGTTGACCTTATGTGATATGTTAATGGATCCTTTTATCCTTGTTACCCACAGTATGGTAGTACCCTTGCTGTTACTACTCTTGGACTGGGCCAACCTTTTCTTGGTAAACTATTAATAAAAAAAAATTTTTACCGATAAAAAAAAAATCTCAACTCAAAAATTAATAAAAATAGTTATATATTTTTAAAAATGTTATGCATTATTGAATAAATGACACTTAATAAAAATAGTGCTAACTACTCAAAAATTAGCTATTGATTTTTACATTTAAAAATCATCAATTATGTTTTAAGATTTAGTTTAAAATATATTTAGATATTACATATGAAATCTCAAAAGTCACTAATTTACAACATCATCAATTCCTTTAAAGTTTAGTTTCTGTAAGTGATAAAAGGTGAAAATTAGAATAAAAATTCTTATTTCAATGTCCGACCTTGGCCAAGAATTGGGACACACAATTGTGGGATCACTTAGGTTCTATGATAAAATCTAGTTTAAGTTGTTGCTGATATGTATTTGACACTTTACATCCTTATTTTTCTATTGTTAAAATAAAAAACACTAATGATGAATGGCTATTTTTTGATCAGTAACAATATTTGTATTATATAGAAAATAAAGAGATTACATCAGTCAGATGTTCAGCTTCCATCCATAAGCCATTAGGCTGTTACAAATGAGAAAAAAACATATAGCTCAGTGGGTGCCATTTTGAACTACATCAGTATTATAGTCCACTTTCAACCAATCATTACATTATAAACAAATACTATTAAATAGGAGACTATAATAATAACATTTAAAACATCTACATTATAAAGTTTTTAATTTTTCCTTTGAATCTTCTAGTTATATATCTTAAGAGACTTCTTGTTGCCTTCATCCAACATCCACACACAACCTCTCACTTCTTGCATTTAACCAAAAGAAACTGCCCTATTTGAACATAACATGTCCATCCATTCCCTAATTCCAAACTTTCCCCCAAAAAACTTCAATCATAAATTTCTGCAAAAATTCTTACATCTGCATCAAACCCAAAAAACCAAATCATCCACCCATCTATTAGAAAACAAACCTTTTACTTCTTCAGATGATTCACATTCCTCTGACTCCGTCCATGTCTAGGGATGAAAACATTATGCATTCGCTCCACTGCTTCTCAACGACTTTCATGCAAAACAATTTTGGATTTCACTTTTTGCCACTCGTTAGCCCTCTATCTTCTATATTGGGCTTTATCCATCCTTCCCTGCCACCTTAAAATGGGAACCAGACCAAAATTCTTGGCATCGTCGTCATCCTCAAAGAACTCTCTGATATCTATTCCTACACCTAGGACTGCCCACTCCAAAATGGATTCTAAACCAACTAGGAGTTCCTCATAAAAAAGAGACAATGCAATCCTACACACTTCTTCTATGCTTTCACCAAGCTACAAACCCCACTCTATTACCATGAATATTACATCCAAATTAATCCTCCACTTTCACCTTTGTTCTTGAAACTGAGGGCCTAAAACTCCTAACACTGCTTGAATCATATTTGCATTGTTAATTTTTAGTAAGCCATGCATTCTCTCCACACTTGCTAGTCCTCTAAAATTTTTTTGTTGTATTATATCAGTGTCTATAGAGAAAGAAGCTTCCGTTCCTACCCTTATAAACTTTGAAGCTCTCCACAATAGAAAATAAAAACTAAGAAAAAACAAGACTGCTCTGTGAAAAAACCTCTTCTTTCCTCTGTCATTTATAGAAAAAGATGCCTCCACACACTTCCCCTTTCACATCATAATTAACACTCCTTCACATCCTACATCATCCCCGTCCTTTTCACTTTCCCCAAACACACACCGCTGTCATTTTTTAAAAGATTTCCATCCTTAACTCTTTATTACATTCTCTTTATTGCATTTCTTTGATCATTAGGAAGTAATAAGAAAATAAAAAGAGTTTCGTTCTGCAAGTTTTTTTAAAAAAAAAGAAATCCGGAAGCTTTCTATCTCCAATCACATCATTTTCACCTATCTATGTAGCTTGTCTACATTAAAAAACATCTATAACCACCTTAGAATCTCCCTCTAAATCTAGCTTTTCTACATTAAAAAACATTCCCAATTTAATTGCTAATAAGGCCACCTTAGCCTCTGCCACATTATTTGTCCCATCATTCAATTTCATCACCGCATAAGCCATTATCTCTTCATCACTATTTCTAGCAATAGCTCCTACATCAGGCACACTAGGATTTCTTTGTGAGGCACCATCAAAATTTATTTTCACCCAACCTTTGTCTGGTTTTAGCCATTTCACATTTTTCCTAATCACACAACCTTCCACTTTATCTTTAGGATAATTCTTTAAATGGATTATGATTTCTGGCCACTTTTTATGAACATCCCTATCCCATGACATGAAAACAACTGAAGGATTAATATGAGAGGTGGTTGCACTCGTAACTTCCTATATAACTAAATCAATTTTTGAACTTCACTCTTTCAAGAGACTGTCTCGTGCCTTGGAAAATTCTCCTATTCCTCTCTTTCCAAATCTCCCAAATGGCTATAGATGGACAAATAATCCACAATTTTGAAAAGGTTGTCTTCTTCCCCAATATTGGCCAACCTTTAAAAAGCCCAGATATGGAGTTCTATAAAGGTCTATTCCATCCTAACTTCCTTAGCATCCCTTTCCAACAAGATTGATAAAACTCACATTTTACCAACAAGTGATCTGCATCTTCTCTTGATCTCTCACATAAGAAACATTTTGATGGTTCTATAAATCCATATTTATTCCTCCTTTCCTCAATAAGAATTCTACCATGTAAAGCAATACAAGTAAAAGCTCCAAAATTTGGCAAGAAATCCCTATCCCAACATATTTTATAGGGCCAGTCCTCCCTATAATCATAATGAGCAGTCATAAGATAACCAACTTTCACTGAATAATATCTAGTTTTGGTTGCACACCAAATCAGAGTATCACTTTTATTCATCACATGTGCTTCCCTCTCATCAAAAATCTTATTCATTGCTACTCTTTGCTATGGATTTAAACCTAAATTTGAAATATCCTTCCCCATCCATTGAGAACCTAGGGGGGTAATTCTTTTCTCCATATAATTTATAAGCTGATTATGTAATAGGTTTGATAAAAAAAATCATGATGCTTTGATTTTCCTCTTAGTCCCTTAGGATAGGAAGACCATTCCATGAATCTTTCCAAAAGGAGACTGATTTTCCATCCCCAACCTTCCAAGTCAAATGATTCACAATAACCTTCCTATAATCCACAATGAAATTCCAATCTGCTGATCCTTTAGGAGGATTGCTAACCGTAATAATATGATTGTCATCCTAGGAGTCCAAATATTTTGCTTTCAAAATTTTTGCCCACAATATTGAAGGATTTGTTACCATTTTTCAAACCAATTTAGCACCCAAGGCTTTATTCATTAGTTTCCAATCTCATAGATCCACACCACCACATCTTTTAGGCTTACATATTTTATCCCATGCTATTAGAGGGATTTTGTCTACTAGTTGAGAACCATTCCAAAAAAATTATGCATCTGATGTTCTAAATATTTCAAAACCTTAATTGGGACCATACAACTCAGAGAAAAAATCAGGATAGCGGATATAACTATTTGGAGCATTATTATTTCACCAACATAAGTCAAGAACCTTCCTTTCCATCCATCCATTTTCTTCATGCAACTATCAATTAAATTCTTCCACAATCTGGGTTTACACGCCCCATCAAATAAAGGGATGCCTAGATATTTTCTAGGTAGCTTACCAGTCTTCATACCCAATATATTAGTGACATGTCTCTGTAACCAAGGATTAGTATTAAAAAGGAACATCTTTGACTTATACTAATTAATATGTTGTCATGATGCCTCACTATATTTATCTAGAGTTCTTTTAATGATTCTTGCCTCTAACAGGGTAGATTCACCCATTAAGTATCATCTACAAATTATAGATTAGAAACCACATCCACCCCACTTGTAATTTTGATACCCTTCCATGTGCCATTGGTCCTTCTCTGAGAAATTAACCTTCCTAAAACCTCTGTAAGAATCATAAAGAGAAAGGGAGATAAAGGATCACCTAGCCTAATACCAATAGTTGTCTCAAAAAAACCCTGTGGACTTCCATTAACAAGAATAGAGAGCCTCGGAGAACAAATACACCCTTTGACCCACTTTAACCAATTGCGTGGAAACCAAATTTCTCCAAAATAGCCAACATAAATTCCCTATTCACATTATCATAAGCCTTTTTGATGTCCAACTTAATCATCATTCTATTTTTTTTTATTATTTTAATAGAATGAATAGCTTCATGAACCCCTCTTACACATTCAAAGATAGACCTATTAGGAGCAAAACCACTCTATTTTGAAGAGATAACAAAATGCAAAACCTATTTTAATCTATTAGCCAATACTTTAGTGATAACCTTGTAAACTATATTGCACAAGGAAATCAGCCTAAAGTCATCAAAAGTAGATTTTTCCCCTTTCTTAGGCACTAGAGTCAAAAAAGTGTTATTAAAGTCTCAGAAAACAAAACCATCCCTTCTAGATTACTCCACCACCTTCCATAACTCATCCCCTATAACATGCCAAACCTTCTGGAAAAACATTGTTGGAAATCCATCTAATCCTTGGGCTTTATCACCTCCCAGATTAAAAAGGGATACTTTCACTTATTTTTTAAATAGGGCTCATTAACATCTATATTTGTTCCTCCTTTATACATTCTGGGATAATATTTAAAATCTCATCATCTATCTTTATATCTTTTAGATTTTTTGCAAAAATCTCAAAGAAATAATAGACAACTTCAGAATTAATCTCCTTGGGATTTTCTAAAAGGTTACCAATCTTATCTTTTATTGAAAAAAATTTGTTTTGAGATCTTCTTAGCTTCACTAAATTGTGGAAAAACTTTGTATTTCTATCCCCCTCATACAACCAAGTCTCCCTAGATTTTGTCGCCAAAACAACTCTTCCTGAGCCAAAATTTTAGAGCACCTTTTTTGAAGATCCTTTCCCAATATATAATCTTCCTCTATCATTCCTTTTTCAATTACCTATAGGTTTAAAGCTTCCAGTTTAGCTTCAATTGTATACTTTTCAGTAAAAACATTCTTGTACTTCACTCTATTCTATATCTTCAACTGTTCTTTCAAGAGCTATAATTTCTTAAAGAAGATAACACCTTTATTTCCTTCCCTTTTGGGGGCATTTGACCACCAATAAGAATCTTATCCATAATCTTAGGATCCCTGAACCACATACCTTCAAACCTAAAAGAGGCTCTTTCTAGGAGAGAGTCCTCATGGATTCTTAAAAGAATTGGAAAATGATCAGATCCTAAAAAGGGTAGGATCTCCACCTGACATAACCAACTAGTTTTATTCCATTCTTCTGCCAACATGAACCGATCAAGGTTCTAAATAATATTAAGGAAACCTCCTCTTTGTTTGGTCTAGGTGAAGTCCCCATTCTACAACTCTACATCCACCAAACATTGTGAAGAAATAAATTATGTAAAATCCTTCTGACTTTGACTCGTCCACCCTTGACCTCCTTTATTTTTTGTTGGTAACAAAATAGCGTTGAAGTCCCCCCCAAGGATAATCGAGTCATCTTTAAGTAAACCCAAAAGGGTGGAGATGGAATCCCAAACTTGTTTCTTAAGACTAGTATTATTATGCCCATATATATGGGTAAGTGCACAAAGATGGGGGACCAAAAAGGGAGTATAAGATGCCACTTTTTTCTTGAAATCAGCAAACTCTGAACTTCAACAAGAAATTGAAGATAGTTAGACTCAATATTTTAAGATACGACAAAAATAAGAGTTGTAATACTCTGAATCTAGTTCCTAAAATACTAACTTATTTTGACAATGGTGAAGATTAAGGCCCTCAAAAAGGGGGAGCACAAAAAGTGGTCCTATTTTTTGTCAAAAAAAATATAACATAGCATCTAGTGTGCTCCCCCTAAAATGTTAACTTTTTTTTTGAATCTTTTTAATCGCTCTAGTGAGAAGTTAGCTAACACTATGTAGTTTATCCCAGAATGTTTTGGTAATTTTTTGATGAATGTATAATTTTTGATGAATTTACAAAGTGTACACATCTTGAAAACATGAAATTTTTGTGTGCTCCCCCTAGAAATCATTTAAAACTAATTGAAAATTAAATTTTCTTTTTTTTAAAGTGTGTAGAATGGAGTCTAGTTTCTAAAAATGTAATTTGTTGCAAAATTCAATGAATGAGCCAAAATCTATGCCAAAAATACTATATGTTGGTTTTTTACAAAAAAATGGACATACACAAAAGAAATTAGAGTTAAAAAACTTAACATAATCAGAATTCAAAATAAATTATATGTTTAGATAGCTAATAGAGAGATCTACAATATCACGTTGTTTGATTTTTATGTTCTTGAGCCATGAGTAAATTACCTGATGAGGAGCACACAAAAAAAGATGTCATTTTTTTGTATGTTTGCTGGAAAACATGTCTCGGGCCTATTTCAATCATCCAAGCCTTTGGGTTGGATCTCCAAGGAAATTCTAACCCTTAGGATTGGTAAATTCCAATTCCTTACAAAACATGTGCACCCTATAGGGCTCACGCTCTATAGGGAAAGTTCACTATTGAACTCTATGACTTTCATAGGGCATCCATCCTATGAAAGTCATAGATTTCAATAGTATGCTTGCCCTATAAGCGTGCACCCTATTTAAGACATAGATTTAAATGGTGATGAGAAATAGTCAGAGAGAGAGAGAGAGAGAGTATTCTCTCTCTCCCTCCCCCATACTCTCTCTCTCTCTACACCTTCCTATCCTCTATATTTTCCCTTACCATCTTTCACCCCCTCTCTCTCTCACACATGCACATATTCTCCCTCCCACCTTCCTACTCTCTCTCTCCACTTCTTTCTCTCTCCTTCCCCTTTCTCATACTCTCTCTCTCTCTCTCTCTCTCTCTCTCTCTCTCTCTCTCTCTCTCTCTCTCTCTCTCCTCCCTTTTTCTTTTTTTGCATGGTGCGCATGCCCTATTTAAGACTGCATAACACTTTTTTGTTTTGTATAGGAAACACACCCTATAGCATGCTCGTGCTATGGAAAACTAAAACAAATGATCTTCTTTGCCAAGGATCTCATGAAAGAGGCCCCCTTTTTCTGTATGTTGTCTGAAATCTGCATGTTATCCGACAAGTATTCTCTTTTCATGGTGTTGATAGTGACAAAGAAGCACATTCTATCAATTTGCCCATCTTTTTGTTTAAAAATCAACATCGAATTGTGAAAGTTAATTATTATCACCGAAATTTATCGATTGAGGTAACTTTTTAAAAAAAATTTACATGTCAAATGTGAATACAGAGTGTTTTGGTTTATAATTGGTATGATATAGACTTGTTCAATACATAATTTGATATAATTGTAATAAATTTATATTATCATTTGTCATATTGTAAGAGGTTTATATTATAATTTGACTTATTATTTTACATTTATATTATTTTTTAAAAATTGTAATCAATTCATATGTAGAAATCATTATCATACCAAGGAAACAAGCAAAGAATTTAACACCGGAAGAGCATGAAAGAGACAAAGAGAAGAAAAGGGAAAGAATGAGACAACTTCATGAACAAAAAAAATTAGATACCATACAAGAAAATTTTTCTTTGGATGAGGAACATGAAAAATCAATACAAAGTAAGAGAGAATTTGAATTGGAAGCAAAAAGACAACAAATGAGAAACTTGCATGCAACAAGACAATTGAATTATGAAGATGCGGGGACATCATCATCCAATGTTGGAGGAACACCATTGTCTACTTCTGAAGGTGGAGGCACACCAATGTATCATGTTGAAGGCACACCATTGTCTACTTCTTAAGGTGTGGGCACACCCTTGTATCATGTTGAAGGCTCACCATTGTCTACATCCTAGGTACACAATTGTATCATGTTGAAGGCACACTATTATCTACCTCCCAAGGTGTAGGCACAATATCATCTCATGTTGAAGGCACACCATTATCTACATCCCAAGGTGTAGGCACAACATCATCTCATGTTGAAGGCACTCAAGATGGTACACAATTCACACATAATGTTTTTTATGCTCCTAGAATTGTTTATAGAAAGCCAAAATATTTGATTGATATTGATACTAAAATTTTGCAAGCAATGCCTGACAAGATTCCCAAGTGTACTTGTCAAAGAAATGCTAATCATATTTGGAGATCATTTTTTGAGAATTTAAACATGACGGGAAGATGTCAACTATTTGTTGAAATGATGATAAATCTAAAATTTAGGCCCATCATGAAGATTCTTGGGCTAAGAATGATGGATGAGTCAAGTGAAAAATCTATTGTAAAGAATCTAATGACTGCATATGAGACTGTGGGTTCTACATCATGCATGAAAGATAGTAATGTCACACAATGTGTACTTACATCAACGATAGTAAGCACTCAAATGAAGAAATCTTGACTCATTAGAAAGACAAACAAAACATTGAAAATAAGTAGAAAGTCTCTAATGAGAGCCCTGGGAAGGCGTCAAAGAGTGGAAGATCCCAATAGAAATGAGTTATGGGCATTTTGTGATAGACTACCGTGAAAAGATAAATCAATTGTTGAAGCTTTGAAATCCTTGATTGAAGAATTTTGGAAGAATAATACATGGGTATCTCCTAATCAAAGAGATGTTGTAAGAAGGAGGATTGGTAGTCGAATTCATGTTCCACATCCAAAACGTTTTTCAGATTCAACTCAGACACAATTCTTTGCAAAATTTATGCATATGTATCCTCAAATTAAAATTAGTTAGAGATATTTTGAAATGTGTAAACCTTTTTATGTGAAGATAAATCACACACACACAACTTGTTTTTGTAGGGTACATATTGAATTTTCTAACCATTTTGAAGTTTATAGGAATATATGTGTAGATTTGCACTCTAACAATGTTTTGCAGGATTGTAACATAAATGTCCCACCTAGATCTTCAAGGGAATTAATATCTACCATTTTAGGTGAAAGTGTGCATGGTCAACAATTTTACAAGCTCTCATGCATGAATGGTACGTGCATAGATTGCGGAGGTTTGTGATGTTTGCCAATTTGTCAACATATGGAGAGTATGCATGCAATCAGTAATGAAATAGTGGAATTTAGAAAATATAAGACTGTGACATACAATCTAAAAGATGGAAAAGAGGCTAAAAGATGTGATTTAGTAATTGAAAAAATTTCAATGTATTAGTTCATGGATATTTTTTGTAAAAAAATTATTTATGAGTATGCAAGGCATACACATAGAGCACGATGGTTGGATATGCAATTCAAGTCATGCAAGGACACATTCCCACTTGATACCATTATTTTAGTTGTGGACTTTGCAGAGAACTACACACTACAACCACAAAATGAGGTGCAAGCAAAGTATTACAACTCTCAACAGGTTGCTATATTTGTTCATATAGCATTCATGCATGCACCAGATAGTACAGAGGAGAACAAGAAGATATTGAGGGAGTATCATTTTTATGTCAGCAATGATTGCTCAGATTCTACAAAGTTTGTACATGGTTGGTTTCAACTATTTTATGGTCATTTGGCAAACAGGGGCATAAAATATCATTGACATATCATATGGTCAGATAATTGTGCATCACAATTCAAGAATTCTTAGATGTTTTATTGGTTGTGTAGAATGCATAAGATTACTGAAATTCAATATATGTGGAATTTTACAGAGGTTGATCATGGAAAGGGAGAGCACAATGGCACAGGTGCATGTATTAAAAGAGCCTTAGCATGTGAAGAATTAAAGTACAAAGAGAAAGAAACATTGTCAGATGCAGGATGTATTGTCTAGTGGTGTAATGCTACAATGGGTCCAGGTAATGAAGGTGAGTCTACGGTTTGTAGATTTTTTTTGTTGATGGATGAAACTAACATTGCACCATATGAGGATTGTTGTACATTGACAGGATCGAGTGAGCTACACTCTTTTAGAAGTTGTAATGTAGATTCATGGAGTATCCACACACGACATATGGCATGCTTTTGTTCATCATGTGTAGATGAAGATTGGGATGGGTGTGAGTCAAAGGAATGGGTTGACAAATGGTATGCATGTATTTTGAGTCCACTTGCCTCCTATCATCCCCATGAATCACTACAACTGACAGAAATGGAATCATCCATTGACTTTGATCACTTATCTGATCTAGTACAACTAGGTAAAATTTTCCACATACAAATAATCTCAAATTTAGTACTTTATCATAAATATTCAGTAAGCTAATGTCCTCATTATGTTTATATCATTACAGGCCATGTTTTTGTTGTTATTGCACCTAAAGATAGTGAAGAAGGTACATATCATTATTTGTGTCATTGTGTTGAGGCAAAAAATAAAGTGGATCACTTGGTTATCGATGGTGAAGAATTAGAATACCCTATAGGAGCAGTGGTTGTAACTGGTACATGGCTTAGATGGTATGCTATGAAGAACCCTAGGTTGTGGTTGTTTGAGGATTGGGAGACACATAGAAAGATTCTTCATTATTCAAACCTCTTCATTGCATCAAATGTCCACTTGATTAAATATGGGGGAAGACCGCATAATAAAACTATTTGGAAGGCTCGTGAGTTAGACCACGAGGTAATACTTGAGACAATCAATGGTAGGGCAGAATCAATTGGTTCATTGGACTAAATGGAGATACAAAATATCATAACATGTCAAATTTATATAGCACTGTAAATTGGGTGGACTGGAAATTGCTCATGCATTACCCCGTATGTATAACGGGACGTTTGTAAGATTTAATGACAACCTTTCTCTTCTATTTTTTGGGGCAATAATGGAAGGTTTTCTCTACTCATCTCTTTCCTCCTATACTCCTATTGAGCTAAGATGTAAAAATATTTCTCATTATTAATAAAAAAAACTTTATGTTGTTATTCCAATGACTTGCAGGCACATAATACTTGGAAGGCCATGGAAGAGCCTTAAGGAACCAACTCAATTCAAGGATACACTATCTCATTTCCTTTCCAACTTCTCCCTCTCTAAAATGGAAGGTTTACATTTTGGTTTATCCAGATAGGCCCATTTTAACATAAACCCAAGCCAAAACCAACTTCTAAACAAGTTTTCCATAAACACCACATACAAAAAACCTCAAATCTTCCAATAAAACCTAACCTAGAGCATTAGGAAACTTGGTAACAGCCTTACTTCCTTCAGAAGTAGCATGCCTAGCCAACTCTCCAAGCAAAACAAACTTGACAACAGTCTCAATTTCTCTGGAGGAAAGTGTCACGATCTTGCTATATTTTAGCAGAAGCAGCCTTAGGAGTAATCTTATAAAAAATATCAATCATGAAGCTCTCCATGATATCCATGGCAGCATTGGATATTCCCTTGGAGGGATGCACTTGTTTCAACACCTTGTATATAAACCTTTTGTAACTTCCTACACTTCTCTTCCTCTTCTTCTTCTTATTCTCATATTTCATTGCTTTGACTTTTGAATCCTTTGTGGGCTTGAACATCACTTTCTTTTCTTTTCTCAGCTTTGGAGAATCCTTTACTTCATTCTCTCCTTTCATACCATCTGCTTTAAGACTCCACACCTTAGGTTTCCTTTGGCAACTCCATATCTACCATATCAAACAAGTTCTTGGTTCATGCTTGTTTAAGCTTGCCAATTGGTTCCATCAACCAAATTCTTGATCACCTCTTCAAATGGTGATCAAAGTATTTGAATACCATTTTCAAGTTGCATAACATATATCAAAACAAAGACTATGTGTTTTGGAACATCACACCTTAAAATTGCTGATTCATGTTTCCCAACTAGGCTTGATAGGCTCAATTAACAAAGTAGCCCTATTAAGGACTCACTCCCAGACCTTGCCACTTTCAAAAGTATCTTAAAATGACTCTAATTAGAGGATTCTACTATCAATTTGAATATTTGACACTTCTAGATGTAAAAGCCCCAAATTTGTCCCAAAACCCCCTAGAAAATAGGGCTCGCCCAATGTATCATCTCCCAACACCATAGAAACTGAACCAAAGTTAATTCACCATCATTTGACCATCCTATGCTGGATTCATGCATAAAATACCCCCCTCTAAAGGCTAGAACATCTACTACTGTACCCTTGCACCAATTTCATGACCCTTATGCACCCTTCAAACTCATCAAACTCCTTCAATCACTCTCAACTTGCAAAATCTTCTTCTTTCCTGCATTTCCAATGTTAGAATACTAAGTTACAAGGTTTGGATCCATCCCCAAGTGACAACAAATATGTAAAAGGGATGGATCAATGATACATCTTTAATCAATGCAAAAACTGTGCTTGTACAAGACAATCAAAACAAATAGAAGTTAAAACCCTACAAAATGATTTAAATTTACTAAAAAACAATTTAAAACATCCTTCCACTACCACAAGAATGAAATCATATCAAATAGTCATCAAAACAATCTCAAATTTGCAAGAAATCAGATTTTTATTGCCAAAATTTGAACCAGCCCGTACACAAATAATTTTTTGTTTGTTCTCCCCCCATTCTCTTAGTTTTAAAGGCTTAAATAAACTCCCTTTAACCTCCCAAACTGAATCAAACTAGTTGGATATGCTAACAAATAAAACTAAACTTATTTTTAGAGTCTCCCTCCTAATCTCAAGTGATCATTTAGCTAGAGACCAACTCAATTCAAGGATGCACTATCTCATTTCCTTTCCAACTTCTCCCTCTCTGAAACAAAAGGTTTACATTTTGGTTTATCCAGATAGTGTACCCTCGTAGGCCACCTAGTGTACCTAGTGCCTCCATGATGTAGAGGGTGTATACACCTAAAAATGGTCACCTAGACTATTAGCACCTTGCTAGCATTTTTGCTAAAATCATCAATTGCTTATTTTTGATCAAATCCTAGCTCTATCATTTATTCGATTATTTTCTATGGCCTAACCATTTTATCCTAAGTTTTTATTTAATTAAAAAGAATATTTCCTCCCCTTTTAATAAATAAAAATCCCCCACTTTTCCTCTTATCCTAAGTTGCACAAATAAAATATTATTCTTATTTTATAAAAAGGGAAAAAACACTTTTTGTCTCATATGGACATAAAAGTCAACTCCTATTTTCTCATTGGAGGATATTTGTGCACATGGATTGCTCCCCTTTCAAGCTTCACCATTGATTAAATATTTTGCCTCTTAATCTCCATGGTCCATTCCTTCTCATTTCTTATAAAAGGAGAGCTCTCTTCTTCATTCTAGATCCCCAACTTTTTATGCTAATGTTATGCTGCAGGTTTTCTAGGTCACTTTGGAGCTTTTGGAGATTTGGAGCATTCTTGGCTTTTTGCATCTACATGTTATCATAGTTTCATTTCTTGCATTGTCATAACATTCATAGCTTCATACTTAGCTTAGTTTCCTTTATGCTTTAGATTAATTCATCTAGCTTAACTAGGAGGCTTTGTAATACTTGCATCTTTCATTTTCATAGCTTAGCTTGCATTTCCATTTCTAGCATAGCATTGCATTGCATTTTCATTCTTGATTCTTGAGGATATTGGCATTCTTTCCCTTGTCTTCATTGAATCTCCCATTGCATGGTTTATTAGCAAGGTTATAGGTTAAATAGCTCTAGCTGAGAGCATTCTTAAAAACCCTTGCACTCCATGCCTAGGGAGCTATGGATCAATTTTTGAGACCTCATTCTTGAGTGTTCTTGAATGTAATGATTCATAGAAGTGTGACACAATTATAGCACACATTTTTTGGTGCCCACCGTGGGGCAGAGTAGATTAGCTTTGTCCTTTAATTCTACATTTTCCATCAAAATTTTTATCAATTTTCGACTTTATTTTCGGTCTCTAGTTTTTCTGTCTCAGAGTGTCATGTGACATTTTGCCAGTGTCGTGCAATAGTTCTTTGTATAGTGGTGTGACACTTTAATAATTAAAAGTGTCACCTCATTTGATAGAAAGTCACACTGTTTGAGGAGTTATGTCACCTGCATATAGCATGAACTGTCCCCAAGAGATAAAGTGTCGCACCCATATATGGAAAAGTGTCGCATGACATTTTTGGTGACTGTGTTGTCACCTGTACCTGGCAGTGAGCTTGTTTTTAGCTTTTTTTGTTATCTTGCAAGTTTCAGGTTCTCTGCTATGTTTTTGAAAATTTTAGCACTCTAGAAAATGGGTACCCATTTTTGAGAAAATTTGGCAAATGGTATTGAAAATTGAAGTGTGATATATCGTTGGAAAGGTCTTTCCAAGCCTAATCCAACCATGCTAGTTTCATTCTCAGATTTTACCATTTGATTAGCTATTTTACTTGTAGATTATCTAATTTTTGATGTGATAACCCTTGTGGGCCTAACAAGTTGTGGTTGTAGGTGCACTTGCTTGAGATATTTTGCCAAAAGAACGCATGTCAAAGAGGGCTACTAATGGTTTTTGCAGGGCTTCCCTAAGTACAAAAACCAAATCAAGTACTTGTTTAATTGCTTTATTTATTGAGTGCGGCATATACTAGTTGTTTCATTTCATAGGCACTTAATAGTGTGTTGTAGGAATTTTGAGGTGGTAGGAGAGTATGCTCTTCACCCTTGTGGTGAAACATAAATCTTGACCCATCTTGAGATTTTGAAAGTAAGGGGGTAACTAAATCTTTGCTTGGTGTGTTTGGGTGAAGTTTTTGAGATAGGGGAGTATGCTCTTCACCCTTGTGGTGAACCAAAAACCTTGAACCTCAAGAATTGATCCACTTTTTATTTAGATTTAGAATCTTTTAGTGGGCTTGCTCTTGAGCAATCAAGCAAAATGACCCAAGTGGGGACAAGCCTTTTGCCGGATCTTCCAACCCACTATAATCTCAAGGCTATCAAGGACACAAAACCTTGGTAGACATAACACTTGTCTTCGCTTGATGTGAGTAGCTCATGGGATTGTGACCATGGGGAAAGCATTGAGCAAGAATGCTTAAGGTACTCTTGAGGCGGCGAGGTCCTAGTCCTTTATGAGGAGCAAGAGGGGTGTTATGAATGGAAGCCCTTACTACGAACCATTAGATAGAGGCCACCTTATTTTAACCACTTAGCTTCTTGGTGCAAGGATTGATCCAAGTGGACTTACCTAGATCACCCCAAGACACTCACCATATGTGTTCCCTTGGTTGTGTTTTTGACACTTCCATAAAAACTCTAATATCTCTTGTGGGAAACCACTTGGTGTGAGGCAAGGGAGCATCAAGTTGTGGGCCACATTGCTAAGTAATGAGCCTTGACTTTCTAGGTAGTAAGTGCTTGAAGTGTTTTCATTGTGCAATACCAGTGTAAATGTTCTTAACATTCAAACAAATGGTAGCATTCATAAGGTTTTCTATTTTGATATCATAAGTGCTTGTCTCGGCAAGGTTGCTTTTGCCCTTGTTTCAAGTGTTCTATGACATGTTTGATCCTATACTATTTGCAAACTTGTCTTTTATCTGCTGTTACTGCTTGTCAAATTGAGAAATTGCACTATCCAACCTTTGAACTTGATCAAAATGCTTCAAAAATGAGATTTTTATGTTCACTAGTCAAAGAGTCGTATGACCTTGAAATAGTGTCGCACTTTGTTATGAGAAATATTGTGCGACAGTTCATCCCTACACAACTGTCACCCCGCTTGCTTGGAAAGTGTCGCTTGGCCTTACTAGAAACTGTCACTTGGCTTAGGGAAAAGTGTCACCTCTCTATAAACTATCACCTTGTCTACCTATAAAGTGTCACCCAGAACCTTTTTGTTGTCTTGTTGCTGTTGTAATCCGAAGCTGCTAAACTTGCATTTTAACCTGTCATAGAGTGTCTTTTTCTATTCTTACCTGAAGCTAGTCTGTTATTTGCATGCTTAGACTTGTTCTAGACCAAAAAAAATGAGCTAAAATTATTGGATTTGAGCTTAATGAATGCTACTCTTGATCACTTGTCGCATCATGGTTACCTCTCTAGCTACTTGATTATTGAGCTTCTTGCTCACTACTCGGCTTTATTCAATTGATTGTTGTAAGTGCATGAGCACTTTTGACGAGCCATCTCTCTATTATTCTACTTTGACAAGTGATCTTTATTAGCTTTGCTTATCTCATATTTGAGAAACTTTGTCTCATTTTATTAGTCAACCAACATCTCTTTTCATGCCGGTTACAACTCGGTCTCAATTTGAGTAGGAGAGTCATCCTCCATTCAATTATACACAGTTACCTTCTCCAACTAGATGCTTGCGAGCACCCATTAGTAATAAAAGTTCTAGTTCTGACCAATCTGAGGATTCTAAGGCTACCCCATGGTACAAAGGAGGTTTCCTCTTTTCTGCATTCAAGACCTCGAAAAACACAAACAGTGTCTCACTCACTTTGACTAAACAAGAAAAATTTCAACGCTTGCAAGAACACTTTGAGCATAAGGATAACCAAGCACACTTAGACAAAGAATACAATCAACAAAGGATGGATGCTGCTAGATGCATGACTTATAGAGGAGTGTCTTATGAGCAACCCAAGACTAGTAACTTTGAGCATTGACCTCTTTTTAATGGCAACAATGGCAACAACACACCACCAAGATCTCCTCCAAGACCCACTTTTGGTATGCCTTCTTCACCTCCTAGGTCTCCTCCCTCTCAACATGAGGCAGAGGCTGATGATGATATTTCTAGTGAGGACCTTATGAGATTTGAACAAGATGTGGTCTCCCAATGAATGATGCATAAGCTTTTAGAGCGTAATGGCGATCAATATTTTCAATATATGACTTCTAGAGGATACAAGCTTCCTCCTAGCTATGATGTCAGAAAAATTATCCAACAAAGAGTACCAACTAAATTGGAAGTCCTTCAAGAAGAACTATGTCGGACAAATCAATGCCTTACCCAAATGGCAATAGAAAGAGAGCCTCCAAAGGTCTCTTTTGTAGAATCAATTTGTGCTCTTCCTTTTGATAAAAATCTATACGTGGTCCCATTTCATTGGGATATTGAGGTTCCCAATTATGACAAGTATGATGGAAATGGTGATCCCCATGACCATGTGCATCACTTTTATGCTCTTAGTATGGACTTTCTTCATGAAGACACATTTCTTCTATGATTATTCCCTTGAAGCTTAAGAGGCCAAGCTTTAGAATGGTTTGCAAAATTGACACCACCTCTTAAGACATTTGATGAGTTGGCTTAGCAATTTACCCAACATTATTCTTACAACATCCAACACCCTGTCACCATGATAGATCTCAGTAATCTAAGACAACATCAAGGTGAGCCATTTGCAACTTACTTACAACATTGGAGATCATTGTATTCTAGGTAACCTCGTCCATTGCTTGAAAGAGAAAAAATTGACATTTTCGTCAACACACTTGTGCCTGAGCTATTTTATGATCTAAGGAAGCAACTGTTCTCCTCCTTCCATGACATGGTTGAAAGTGCATATCAAATTGAGGATGTAGCTATAAGAAAAGGGGATATTGTTATTAATAAAGATGCTAAAGGCAATGGCAAAGATAAAAACAAACCTTGGAATAAGAACAAGTATGTTGTTACTGATGGGGTTGTTGATGCTCCTAAAGCTAAAGAGCCTGCTTTCAATCTCTCCAATGCTATCTATGCAGAAAAACAACAAGAAGCTGCCAATGCTCATAGTGCTCCTAAACCTCAATATGCAGATAAGCCTAAGAAGTCATTTCGAAAGCAAGTCTATACCAAGTTGGTAGAACCTTATGATGTGATCCTTAATACTTTGGTTGACAATGGATATCTTACGCTTCCTGATAAACTTGGTAACTATGATCCGCCTATTAGACCTGATTGGTGGAGAGAGGATCATTACTGCCATTATCATAGAAACAAGGGACATCTGACAGACAATTGCTTTAAGCTTAAAGATGATATTCAAGACCTCATTAATAACAACACAATCTCCACTGATGGCTTAACTAAAAATTCTAATCATATAGCTTTCAAAGATCCTCTATCTAAGCATGATAAGGGGGAAACCTCTCAAGCACATAAGAAGAATCATGATGCTAAGATCAATTATACATATACTTCTGATACGCCTGTGATCAACATGGTAGAGCCCATTGAGAGTTTTCTAATGATGAGGTCTCAAGATGATAATAAAGCCAATTATGGTAAGCCAAAGTTGGTCTTGCAAACATGTGGTAGTTTGTCTTCCCGAAGTGAGACACTGAATGCTGTTACTAGGGGACAAGCCAAGATTGTCCTTAAAACTACACAAGATCCCAAGCCAGCTTTGCCTTCCAAACAAGTGGCTCCTTCAGCCACCCCTAGCTATGATCTTGTCCAACATTTACAAAAGACACCAGCCTCGATATCTATCCTTGAATTGCTTCGGTTATCCCCTTCGCATAGAGAGATTCTTGATGAGGCTCTATGTACAACACATGTTCCCAATGACATTGATCTGGATCAATTTCAGGCTATGGTCAACCACATTTCATCTCCGCTATCTCTCTCCTTTTCTGCAGAAGATGACATATCTATTGCTCACCCTCATAATCTAGCTTTACACATTGATGTTCTAGTCTATCACACCCGCGTCCGCCGAGTCCTGATAGACAATGGTGTAGGGTTAAATATTGTTTCTTTCAATGTCATACAACAGTTGGGTTTGTCAAAATTTTCTATGGATTCTAAGAAGAAGATTACTATAAAAGCTTATGATGAAGTGGAAAGATCTTCCAAAGGTCTTGTCACGTTGCCTATCCAAGTGGGCCCTATCATGAAAGATATTAACTTCCAAGTATTGGACATCCCACTCGCATATAACATTCTTTTGGGTCATCCTTGGATCCATGACATGCAGGCTATTCCTTCCACTTATCATCAGTGCATCAAATTTCTGTACAATGGCACTGAAGTTGTGATTCTTGGAGACCATACTATTGCTATTAATGCTCTTGCTGCTACTGAAAAATTTGTCCCTCACAATAAACCTATTGTTGATCCTAGTACATCTCTAGTTGCTGCTGAGAAATCACTTAAGATGATGAGCCTTGGTATGGGTGAATATACGCTGGATTCCTTTGCTTCGATACCTATTTCTCCTAGGTCATATGGGAAACCTTCTGATAACATGAAGCCTTCCACTTCTGCTATGGTGATCTTTGATACTTTTTTTCCTTCATCCATTCCTTTAGAAGTGAAAAGAGAAGAACAAGTTGTTCAAGAGTGGATCTATAGAGAGGATTCTAGAAATACTCCCATGCTCAGTAATTCAGACACAGATACAGATGAGTCACCACTACACACTATGGTTCACATGGGAGACCTTCTACTTCACTTCTTTGGGGAGAAGAATGTATATCTACTGATGATATGGCTGAGGTCTCTATGTCTAAAACCTATGTGCCTAAAGAATCATTGCACTATGATAGACAATGTCGCAACATTGCACGGCTACTACAAAGAGGTGATCTATCACATAATGACATGAGTATCTCTACTTCTTGGCATCTTAAGTCTCTTCCAGAAGATTCTTCCATGAAAGATATGGATGTTGATGTAGTTTATACCTCTCATAACCCACCCAACGTAGTTGATGAGTCTCATGCAGGGTCTGATGAGTTTGTTCCCCGTATTGCCTTAGTTGACTACATTAGTCTTTCTATGACAAATCTAGATCTAGCTACTTTAGGAGCTTACCCTATAGGCTCAACTTCTCTTGTCACCAGAGATGACACCTCTCACATAAATGTTGTTGAACCACTCACTTCATTTCATCTCACATCAACACCTATTACTTCTTCCACTAGCGAACTAGCAACAAAAAGGATTGAATCAGTAATCAAGTATCACAGTCATCAAGTCAAAAGAAAAGAGCAATTGTCGGATGGAAAAAACCACATTGTGGCAATATCCACACCTAAGAAAAGTAAAACTAAAAATTTGCTCAAAAATAATGATTCTCAAATAAAAGATGACAAGCTGATTCTCTACAAAAAAATGGTGCACTACTTCAAGCATGATCTCATATCTATTACACTTCAGCCCATTCCTAGAGCTGAGAACAAAGTTGCTAATGCCTTGATTACTTCAACATCCATCTTACAAATGAAGAAGCATAAATTTTTCTTCAAGTTCCCGGTGGATGAATTACGCTACCCTACTCACAAATCTTACAATCCTACCATCTTTTCATATCTTCCACCTCATATTCTTCCTGACAATCCACCACGCTATTCTTTCTGCCATCCCTTACACTTTTCCTTTGTCTCTGGTGACTTGTATAGGAAGGGTCTAGATGGAACTCTCCTTAAGTGTCTAGAAATAGAGCTAGAAAAAGTGCTAGCTAAAACCCACTATGGCATATGTGGGTCACATTCTAACGATCCTCTGCTAGCTCAGACATTGCTTAGGGCTGGTTATTATTGGTCGAACTAGTTGAAACCTCCTATCATCATAGTTGTAGCATTTGGGCTTGGGGCCTATCAGTTCTCTACATCTAAGGAAGCAGATTCTTGATGCCTATTTCTGTCTGGGGCATTCTTTGTACATACTTTATGATCCTGAAAAAATTCCAAAAAAATTCATATATGATGCTGAAAAAATCCTAAAAAGCATAAAAAGTACTACAAAAAAATGAGCATCCTAGTGAAAACCTAGCAATAGGCACTTTGATGTCTCACCAAAAAAATAAAAAAAATTTAAAAATTAAAAAAAATTGAAAAAGTGCCTTGGTGAAAACCTGGAAACAGGCGCCTTGGTAGCAAAAATACAAAAAAATTATAAAAAGTCCTTAAAAAATTGCAATAAATCTATCAAGTGGTGAAAACCTAGAAACAGGCACTACTTGAGACCCTCTGCACCTATGTCTATCAGTCTTGCATGGCGCTCCTTCACTCCACTTCTTGCTTTGCCTCTCCTAGCCTGGAATTGATTCTTGTCTTAGTCTAGGGGGCATCTATTGTTTTGAGCTTATCTTGGGTCTCTTTGTGCGTCTGGGTTTCTTGGGCAACTTGGTTCAAACAGTGTTTTTCAACACTACCCTTACATCGAGTGTTTCTCAACACTTATCAGATGTCCTACCCTACAGTCTAGTATGATATGATATTTCTCATTTGCAGATGCAATTCTCAAAGTTTGACTCTCTGACCTACACACACTTGCTGAGATTTGTTGACTTTATATTTCTTTGTGTGCTATCCATGATGATTTCTTTGCTGAGTGTTCTCCCCCTATGATCATTTTCGATGATGCATAGCTAGAAGACTGAGGGTATGAGAATATGTTTTATTTCTTTATCTGCTTGTGGGTATATTTTGTTGATCCTAACTGTCATGAGCATTTATGATGGTCTTACTTGACACTATGGATTGACAAGGTATTACCCTTGACTTTTTTTCGCAAGTGCATGCTTATAGCTATCCTAACTTTTCATGTGTCTTGATGCTAGCATAATCTTGCCATATCAAACTTAGCTAATCTCACTGCACTAGTCATCTTGACCTGCATGTCTTTTATGCCTAGGTGGGATTTCCACATTTCTATCTGATATAGATCATATTCAGATCCACATAGTTATGCTAGTGTGTATTGTATGATCTTGCAATGCTACCAATAATGCTCGATGATGATAATTAGATGTCTATAAGCGTTATGACCTTGCAAGTAAACCACTTTTCATGTAGCTTGCATTCTTAGGTTCATGGTAGATTAGTTTTGCATCTTGCATATGGAGAGATCTCTCCTTTTCATCTTACGTGGACTTGTTAATCAACCGCGCTCCTCTTTCACTTCTTCCCAATCATGTCTTTCACTTCTTGTCTTTCATATCCCATCATTTTCTATTCATTTTGGGATCGAAACCAAAATCTGAGTTCACCTTGATCATTTCTCCTTCTTCTGCGTAGTTGGCTGACCGTTTGAGGCCTAATCCTTTGATCTTCACTGGGGCATTCTTCACTTCTTCATCCCCATCTCTTTCAAACTTCTAGTCTTTCATTCATTTTCAAATTCCTCCTCCATGGTCTTTATGGGTTGACAGACCGACAGGTTCATGCCCCGTGTCCCATGTGTGGGGCATATCTTCACTGCTTGATGGTTATCCTATCATCTTTCATCTTCGATTCTAATTTCTAGTGATTTGATCATGTTGCTCTTGCTTCTGCATTCCCTCTACTTGATTTCACTTTCAATCCTGAGGGGGCAGACACATCATATCTTATTGGCTATCTCTTTCCTAAGTGTTTAGTACTATCACTACCAGGTTGATCATGTAGGATTTTCTATCTCTGCACTTCATTCTTTGGAGTCAGATTGCTATCTACTTGCCTTCTTGGTTATCTACTTGCCTTGGCTATTTGCTTGCCTTCTTGGCTGATCTATTCTTTGATGTAATGCATTCCTAGATTGATCACACATTAGTCAAAGAGTGGCAAATGTATACACCTAAAAATGGTCACCTAGACTATTAGCCCCTTGCTAGCATTTTTGCTAAAATCATCAATTGCTTATTCTTGATCAAATCCTAGCTCTATCATTTATTCGATTATTTTCTATGGCCTAACCATTTTATCCTAAGTCTTTATTTAATTAAAAGGAATATTTCCTCCCCTTTTAATAAATAAAAAGCCCCCACTTTTCCTCTTATCCTAAGTTGCACAAATAACGCATTATTCTTATTTTATAAAAAGGGAAAAAGCACTTTTTATCTCATATGGACACAAAAGTCAACTCCTATTTTCTCATTCGAGGATATTTGTGCACATGGATTGCTCCCCTTTCAAGCTCCACTATTGATTAAATCTTTTTCTTTTTAATCTCCATGGTCCATTCCTTCTCATTTCTTATAAAAGGAGAGCTCTCTTCTTCATTCTAGATCCCCAACTTTTTATGCTAATGTTATGCTACAGGTTTTCTAGGTCACTTTGGAGCTTTTGGAGAATTGAAGCATTCTTGAATTTTTTCACCTACATGTTATCATAGTTTCATTTCTTGCATTGTCATGGCATTCATAGCTTCATACTTAGCTTAGTTTCCTTTATGCTTTAGATTAATTCATCTAGCTTAACTAGGAGGCTTTGTAATACTTGCATCTTTCATTTTCATAGCTTAGCTTGCATTTCCATTTCTAGCATAGCATTGCATTGCATTTTCATTCTTGATCCTTGAGGATATTGGCATTATTTCCCTTTTATTCATTGAATCTCCCATTGCATGGTTTACTAGCAAGGTTATAGGTTAAATAGCTCTAGCTGAGAGCATTCTTAAAAACCCTTGCACTCCATGCCTAGGGAGCTATGGATTGATTTTTGAGACCTCATTCTTGAGTGTTCTTGAATGTAATCATTCATAGAAGTGTGACACAATTATAGCACATAGAGGGAAGGGTGATGGGTGAATAAACAAGGAAAGTTTATGAATTTTGGTTAACAAAGCCACTATTTTCCCAAAGCCTCAAATGCTTCCCAAGTGCTCAAACTTGACCAAACCTTTTCCAAGGTTCCAAAATGATATAGATGGTATCTAAGGATTATATCTAAATGTATTTGATAGGTTTTAGGCTTCTTGGAAATACCCACAATACCCAACTCTCCAATCTTTCCCAAACTATCTAGAGGCCTAATTGCCCTATCTAGTAGCCCTACAGCGAAGGAAAATGCCACTTATCTCTAGAACTTTCCAAAGGACTAATAAAAAAAAATTACTTTTTTGAGTACCCTTTTCTTAGTACATTGTAATATCCAAAGGAAATATATGGTTGTTTTGGAGCATGTGTTGCTGCTCACCCCTATGGCTCCAAAAATGCATGAAAAGTGAGTGATTTAACAAAAGAACTATATGAAATAATTAACCCCAAGACTTCAAACTATAGAAAATGTCTTATTATGTCATTAAAACTCTAAATAACAAAGGAATTATACTTAGACCTCCTATAACCCCAAAAAACCCCAAATTTGGTCTCTTCAAACCCTTAAACCAAGGGTTTCTCAAATCGGTACCCTCCAATCACTTCTAGGTTCAAAAGGTTATTGATTAACCTTTAAATGAACAATATAAGATGATCAAAATCATAAAATATCCCTATCCTTAAGACCAATCTTCTGGTGCTATACCCTTGCCATGAAATTCAATGTATTTTCCACCATTTACTGACTGTTATCACTTCTTCTTTCACTTGTCTGCACACGAAAGCATTAGATTTGTATTGTACATGTTAGATATACTCATTACATGAAAGTTAGGCCTATAATTTCTTGGGATGCTGCTCATCTTTATTGGATTCCAATCAAAATAGTGACTTAGGATCCCCAAACCGTAACAGTGCTGAAAATAATGATTTAAAATCTAATTCAAATCAATGCAAGAAACATATGAAAAGTCTTCAATGTTGTAAGATAATACTCCTAAAACATTATCAATCAATCCAAATTAGATTTTTTAGCTTCAAAACAAGTAAGACATTAAACAAACTTGAAAAAATTATGAGGTTTTCTTATTTTTTTGTTACAATCTGTACACACAACCTCCTATGTCATACAATGGAACTTTGGCATATTTGATGGACTCCTAGAAACTACCCCAGCCAATCCCAATCGGTTGGATGGATTAGTTTGCACTAAAACATAACAAAATCCAATTCCCTCCATTTTCTAATAACCGTTGCATTTTCATTTCCATTTTCATTATTTATAGGCCATTATAGGTGCCATAAACACCATGTACAAAAACCCTAAAATATTCCAACAAAACCTAACCCAAAGTAGTAGAAAAATTGGTAACAGCCTTACTTCCTTAAGAAGTAGCATGCCTAGCCAGCTCTCTAGGTGGCTAGGTGTATTTATGAGCAAGTTGGGTCGATGATTTTAGTTGACATGTATTGTAAATAGTGATATATTTGAAATTATTTAATTAATTAGTATTTGTGTTATTTATTTATTTGATGGAGTTTTCATTCATTAAGTCATATGTTAAATTTGTTTAGGACATGAATTCCAACTTCTCCCTCTCTGAAACAGAAGGTTTACATTTTGGTTTATCCAAATTAATACATTTTCTTCCATTACTAGGTTTTACCTTCTTCCCTTACAGCTTTTCTATTCCTTGTTTCACATAGTTTCCCTTTTTAGGTCCAGATGCCTTTGCTAAAAAATTGGTGACAAAATCATTTCATAAGACTTGTATTTTCTTATTCATACATGATGGAAGTCTATTATGCACTTGTCCTCCTTTAAAATACTTGTAAGGGCTACATTCTTTGACAATGGGGAAAATATGGACTATCATCTACCCCCTCAAAAATGTAGGCATCTCCATCCTCAAGATTATTGGCAATTGAAAAATATCTCCATCCTTGAATCAAGGAAGCTTCAGGGAGATCTCCAATGAATCATACATTCCATTCCCTTCTGCTAGGATCCACAAGAGTCACCATTGTTCTTTCTCTTGGTAATTTGAGTTTATCTACAAATGTGTTTGGTGTTGTATGCTGAATAAATTTTCACATAAAATAAGAAACATTACCTTAAGAATCATCTAAACACTATTATTAAAAAACATGTAACAAAACATAGAACCCCAAAATATCCTTTAGACAATAATAGATTGGCTTCTTGAACCCCTGTCAAATAGACTTGCAGCGTATAGGAGATTGTAATATAATAGAGATAATTTTCACTTCATTTTCAACGTCTTCTATTTATTTTATTTTAAACTCTACAGATAACTTTTTGTCCCTCAAGTGATCAGAACTCGTCGAAATAGCACTTGTGCAAGGATCGGGGCATTTCCTTTGTGACTCAAAATCACTCTGGATCTTCTCATAATGAAAAATAGAAATATCTTTTTCATAGCCATTCTTCCCATATATTTGAACTATGAAATACATCCCCAAAGCATGGAACCGTATGTTCCAATAGCTCTGAATGGCCAGGTAAACGCTAGTGGCAACCTCACTCGCCATGTGTTAGTATATAGTTTTTCCCTTTCTTTAAATTAATCTTAGACTTTTATAAAGCATGAAAGAAAAGAGAAACTCAACACTAACAAATGAGTTCCTTTGAAAGAAAACTCTCTGCAAGATATACGGTGCAACTACCTTCTAGAAAGATTTTCAATATGATCTTATTGAACATGGATCATGTGTGCTTTTCACCAGGAAACACTTAAGGTAAACATCCAGTCCATCAACATGAAAAGAATGTGCAAATTTTAAGAGAAATGGCTCTACTTCTATCTTTATCTCAAACTTTAAGATTTCTTGAATCTAAAACTTCAGTAACAATTCTCTCTATTACTTCTAATCATAAAATCCATCCATATCATAGTTAAGCTTTATTCAACACAACTTATCTCCATAAGAAAATAAATCACATAAGATAAACAACAATATTTATCAATTCAAAAGCTTAAACACATACACAATACCATAGGATATTTCATATATTTTGTAATATCAGTCTTAAGAAAAACTTGAAGTTAACTTTTTAGAAAATAGCTCCTCCAAAACTTAGAGAGCCGAACTCTTAATAAATTAAAAGTCTTCGAATATATAGCCACACAGGGCTTATGCAAATAACTGACTGAAACTATCTTTTTAACTGAAAGTAAATGCTTCTAAACTTAATAACTATCTTGAGCATAAAGAAAAATAAAATAGGATTAGGCACACCATGCCTTCAAAATAGAGTTATCTGTCCCATATGACTATGGTGTTGAAGCTGTCGCAAGCCACACTACCTTCCAATCTTGAAATGTGGCTGTGAATGTGGATATTACCTATTGGTGTGGCAAACCAAGGAAATTGATTCATTGTTTCCAAACTTCCTTTTCCCTCTTTATTTCAGCTATCTTTTCTCTGTGCATGCCTAAGTGATCCCACTAAATTATAAGCATCAATTCTATCAGCACAACCTTTATGAATTGTTGGACTGCTGGTGGCTTCATTCTCTTGAGCTCATCAAACTAGGTACTAACATTCTTAATTACCTGCTCAATCGGTCTATCTGATTCACCTTCACATTGTTTATCCAACCAATTTATATCATTGGAGATAATATCCCTAATGATTCCTAGCCCCTTTAGGAGATCTTTTATTTTAGAAACTCCTTGCGCTACAGCTTCATTTCTCCAGTCTATACACTCCTTTATAACATAAAGGGTTTTTTCATCTAGCCCTGGTACTAGCTTTTCTATTAGGAATTTATGTAGGCCGTACCCTTCAGCCTCCTCCATCCAATGGAGTTCTTTTGTCTAGGTTATCTTTTCTATCTCCCATTCCTCATTACTTGCCTCAACTTTCTTCACTAAATGAGTTCCTTTAATGCGAGCTTGATCCAAGTGAGTTATCTACTTGGTATCTTCACACTTTACATGTTCCACCCATTCCTCATATGCTCTACTAATCACCTTATTTCTTTGCACTTGATCAAGAAACCTCTGATTATCAGGGGATTTCACATCAATGGAGGCTGTCATTTCACTCAAAGGAAAGGGTTCCAAATTTTGGATGGAATTTATGTATTGGGCCATACTCTTCATAGCCTCCTTCTTCTCCTATTTGTCCTTAGCATCTTTCCATACTCTATTGGCAATCTTCTTATTCAAGACCTCAAAAAAATTCATGTTAGTGGCTCTTCTATCTCTCCCTAAGTCCACTCTAGATATCTGGAAATCTTGGGCTGAAGCCTCCCCTTCAACTTTGTCACTTACCGAATTTGCAATTTCTATCATCCAGTGGCCACTAATTTCATCAAAATCAATTCTAGATTCCAACCTTGTCTTCTCAGTCTTCAGAGTTTTTCCCAAACACCTGCTCAACATCTTCAATAGGGACATATATAGGAACCACGCTTTTACTTTTGGCAACATAATTTTCCAGCCATAGTGGAGTTGTAGAAGGCTTCTTTTGAGTATCATAACTACATAGAAGAGCCAGTGAATCCTTCAGAGTATTCTTTGTCTCATCCTATGACTACTAATTTTCTGCCATATTAGGTATACTGGAGCTTGCAACTGGATTCTCCAGTGAATCAACTTCTGGTGGATCCAAATTCACAATGACACTAGGGGTCACTTCCTGTAACTTAGCCTTTTTCTTCACCTTGGAACTTGATCGGATGACGCGAGCTATAGGTTCATCTCGGAGTTGAACTTGAACTTGAACTTGTGGAGAAGTTGGTTCAACTTCAAGTTCAACTTCAGGTTCAACTTCAGGTTCAACTTTTGGTTCAACTTCAGGTTTAAATTTTCCTGCAAAAGACTGATCAATATTCACATTAGTTAAAATCGAAGTTTTCTTTGTCAAACTCCTTTTCTTTGTTTTCACTTGCTTCTTGGTAGGCTATGGAGGATTTATAGAATCCTTTTTCTCAAGTAACCATGCCTTCGTTCTTTCAATCACTCTGTTCATTCTCACTTGCAAGTCATCTTCCTCTGGCTTCATCCAATCTAACTCAGGAATAGGAAGGGCCTCCAATTTCTCCAAGAATTGGGGATCAAGAAAATGAACTTCATCATCCTCTTCTACCCCATCTATATTCATATCCAGTCTGAAAGTAATAATTTGTTTCAAACTTAATCTGGACCACAACCTTTTTCTTATTTCCAATTCATCAGAACAATTGGCCCAGAAGTCCTCCAACTCAGGAATATGCATGAAAGTGTCAGGAACATTAAGGTTTTCCCTAGAGAAACCTCTGTAATGAAAATTGGTTCTGGGAATGTAAGTTTATAAATAAAAAGCAAAAAATTCTTCTTCAATAGTTAAAGCATCTTGGAAACTTTTGCATCTCTAGTAACCCAAACGATAGGAAAAAGAACACCTGAGGATTTCTTTGAGCTACCATATTTTTGTTCAACAATAACAAGTTCCCTACAAAGTTCCATTAAGACTACATTGTCTAAAAAAAATCTAGGAATCTGTAATGGCTCTTCATCAAATGCTCCAACCCTAAGGTATGTGAATCTAGGAAATTGTATGAAATGACAACCATACACATTTACCACCTATTTGGCTTCTTCATAGAGTCTGCAATTTTCTTTCCCCCTCAATTCAAAAACTAACTTTGCTGAGAATCTGTCATTAACCATCCTGAATACGCCAGGGAACTTTTCACTCTGCAAACATGTGAAATAGTCATATATTCTCATGTCATTTGTCCACAATGCATGGGTAACCCCTCCCAAGTCTGACAATAGGATAAAATATAAATAAGGTAGGAGGACATGTAAAAGGTGGTCATGTTAGTCACATTTAGGAGCTCTTTGTGAAGTTTCTCTACTATCAGAGAAGCCCAATCAATAAATATATCCCCTTCTACAATTTTCAAGATAAAACACTACATCCAATTTTCCCAATGGAATGCGTGTAGGTTCCCTTTCACCCTATTTAGGAGGAATACAATATTGGCTATATGCTTACGAAAATACTTGATTGTTAGCTGCTTAGGCAATCTGGACCCCCCTTTCTCTAGTTTCACAAGCCATGTCTGAGCTATTGAGGAGCTATACTTTTTCTTATCTGCCTCATACACATGATCTGCCTCAGCATAGGTCCAAGGTTCATATGGTTCCTTATCTAGAATCTAAAGGGCTGCCATTAAAGTCTCCCTACTAATCTTGACCAAAACTTTTCCTGCATCATCTTTAATACATCTTCTCTTAGCATCATACTTATTGGCACATTCTAACACCAATTCGGGACAAACTAGAGTTGGGGGAAAAGCTACGGACTCTACTAATCCACTTCCTGCTAGCTTCTTTGAAAAGGAAACTTCTGAGGCATTTCTAACCCTATCACAAAGTTCCTCTAAACTAACATTCACTAAAGAGGTTTTTCCAATGTCTAGAAGGGAGATTAACATGTGGGTTCTAATTTCCTCTTTCAGAAGTTTGGTGTGGAACAAAGGCATTTTACCAGCAAGCAATCAAAAAGACTTTCAACAGAGAATGTGATGCAGGAGCATCCTGGGTGTAAGAGCAATCTTGCATCACCCAAAAATATTTCTATTTTTATATTCAATAAGGGCTTTTTTGTGCAGAGCTGCTATTTAAGGAAAGTTACTATTTTTGGTAATTTTCGTATGTGCTCAGAATGATCTGATTTCTTTCTTGGAGGTTCATTTTGGTCATATAAGTCTGCCAGCAAAGTTTCATGGCTAGATCAGGTGTAGTTGTGAAGATATTGAAGATTTTCGGTATTGGCAGCAGGGTACAGAAACTTCGAACTCAGTTTTGAAGGCTTTAGAGGCCCCGGATGAGGTCAAAAATTTGGGTGACAGGTGCTTGTGCCAATCAAGCCTGTAGAACGCTTCGTGGCGTTTCCAAAATGGGGTTATAATAGTCAATCGGGTCAACTGGTGATGACTTATGATCTCCGGAAGTCGGGTCACCTGAAATGGCGGAAAATAATTTTCCTTCAAAATTTCTGTTCGGGTTTCAGAAGTTATTTTGAGCCGACTTTGATGTAATAAATTGAAAAATAAAATAATTCTAAGTTTGGTCGGCCCTTAGGGCTAAATTTCTGGAACCTTCTCGGGCGGTAGAAATTGCCTATATAAGGAAGGCTGTATTATTGTTGTAGGCAGTTCAGAATAGTTCTGGGTAGTAGCTCTAGGTAATAGTTCGAGGCTTTGTCCTACAGAATATTGTAAGGGAATGCCCATGTGGCTTTGCATATTGTAATTCTGAAAGTTTGTAATTCCACATTTGTGGAGATAATAAGAAGCCAATTTTCTGTTCTTGCATATTGTTGCTGTTTCTCTATATTTGTTATGTGTTTGTGGTATTAAGGGGAGCACCCTTCATCAAGTGGTATCATAGCAGGATTTCTTGAGTGTGTAAATAGATCGCTGACTGTGAGGTAGTTTGCACCAGGATCGTGGCTAGGGTTTTAGCGCGCATCGCAAAAATGCCTCCACGAAGGGAACGTGGCAGAAGAGCTGGTGTTGTAACACCTGAGGTTAGAGAGCTGCAGAGACAAGTGCGAGCATTGCAAGAAGAGATTCGCAGAGGAATGAATCTTAATGTCAGAGATGAAAGCGAGGATGAAGCCGAAGAAGAATATCAAGAAGGAGAAGCTGAAATTGTGAACCAGGAGGAAGAAAGACTTTTTCGAGCGATTTCCAAGATTGGGAAAAGACCTAAGATTGAGGTTCCTACATTTTCTGGAAATCTTAACCCAGAAGAATTGATCGACTGGATCAATGAATGTGAGGAATATTTTGAGTACGAAGATGTTGAGGATCTTGATAGGGTCAAATTTGCGAAAGCTAGATTGAAAGGTCATGCGAAGATCTGGTGGCAAGAAATTCAATTAGAGCGAAATAGAAGAGGGAAAGATAAAATCACAAGATGGGATCAGATGGTGGATAAATTGAAGCGACAGTTCATTCCTGTTGATTATGAGCTTGACCTACTGAAGAAAATGCAGAGTTTGAAGCAAGTAGGAAGATTTGTTCAGGAGTATACAGAGGAGTTCTACCGACTTCTCATCAGAATAGGCCATGTAGAAGCTGATAAGGAGAAAGTTGCCTGATACCTTAATGGGTTAAGGCCAAGCATTCAGGAGGAGCTGAATCTGGTTCAAATGAACAATATTGAAGAGGCATACCAGTTTTCCCTAAAAGTAGAGGAAAAGCTGAACAAGAAGTTTGAGAGCAGACAAAACGGAAGAGGTCGTGGTGGACGATCTGGTGGACGGTCATATGGTGGCTGAAATGAAGATCCGAAAAAGAAGGATGAGGCCAGTAGCAGTCAGAACCAACAAGGAAATAATTTCAATCGCTTCCAGGATCAGAATAATAGAGATCAGAGAGGAAGAGGAAGAGGACAAGGATCTGGAAGAGGTGGCTTCCGTGGAACATGTTTTCACTGTGGAGAAGAAGGTCATATGGCATTTGAATGTCCTCAGTGCCAAGGCAGAACAGACAGGAGAAATGAAGGCCAGGCCAGAGTTGCACATGTTGATGAAGATGCTACATCATCAAATTCTGAAGATGCTGAAAGAGGAGAATCGCTAATTAATAGAAGAGTCTTGCTGAGTGGTGAGAATGAACCTGAACAAAGGAGGAGCCTGTTTCGCACTAGATGCAAGTGTGAGGGTAAATGCTATGATGTGATTATCGATAGTGGAAGCACTGACAATTTGGTGTCAGAAGAGATGGTGACAAAGTTGAAGCTCAAGAGATAGAAACACCCACATCCATATCGGATTGCCTAGGTGCAGGATGACCACAAGGTCATAGTCAGTGAACAGTGCCTGGTAAAGTTCAAGATCGGCAGGTACCAAGATGAGGTACTATGTGATATCATCTCTATGGATGCATGTCATATGTTATTGGGTAGACTGTGGTAGTTTGACAGATGTGCTGTACACGATGGTCATGCAAATACCTATTCCCTGACAAAGGATGGAGTGCGACATAAGCTAAAGCCATTGAAAGAGACCGAAGAAAAGGTATGTGGTAATGCAAGAATAACATTTGTTGATGGAAGGAAATTCCTAGATGGTATGAGGCATGAGCATGTGTGTTTTGCTTTAATTCCAAAAGTTGGTAAAGAAGAAGTAGAGGATGTACCTATAGAGGTTGTAGATTTGTTGAACGAGTTTTAGGATATTGTATCTGATAATGTACCTGATGGATTACCACAGGTAAGGAAGATCAGTCATCAGATGGATTTGATTCCAGGAGCCAGTTTGCCAAACAAGGCAGCACATAGAATAACACCAGCAGAAAGTGAAGAGTTGAACAGACAAGTACATGAGTTGTTATAGAAAGGATTGATTCGAGAGAGTCTGAGTCCCTGTGCTATACCAGTGGTATTAGCACCAAAGAAGAATGGAGAATGAAGGATGTGTACAGATTCTAGGGCAATAAACAAGATTACAATCAAGTACAGGTTTCCATTGCCATGAATGGATGATATTATGGATTGTTTGAGTGGAGCTGTGTATTTCTCAAAAATAGATCTGAAGAGTGGATATCACCAGATTCGGATCAGAGAAGGAGATGAATGGAAGACTGTCTTCAAGACAAAGGAAGAACTATATGAGTGGTTAGTCATGCCTTTTGGGCTAACCAATGCACCGAGCACTTTCATGCGGCTCATGAACGAGGTTCTGAAAGAATTTTTGGGTAAGTTTGTCATTGTTTACCTAGATGATATTTTGATCTTTAGTAAGACATTGGAGGAGCATATGATGCATATTCGTATGGTATTTGAGAAGTTGAGAGAAGAGAAATTGTTGATTAATTTGAAGAAGTGCAGGTTTGTGAAGAAAGAGTTAGTGTATTTGGGATTTGTAGTTTCAGCAGAAGGTCTAAAAATGGACCCAGAGAAGGTACAGGCTATTCTTGAATGGCCTACTCCAAGGAATGCTACTGAGGTAAGATCTTTTCATGGTCTAGCTAGCTTTTACAGAAAGTTTATCAGAAACTTTAGCAGTATTTGTGGACCCTTGACTGAAACAATGAGAGGGGATAGAAAAGAATTTAAGTGGACTAATGGGGCAGAAAAGAGTTTTCAATTGTTGAAACAAAAAGTTACAGAACAACCTATTTTAGCACTTCCAGATTTTAATAAGGTGTTTCAAGTAGATTGTGATGCTAGTGGTACTGCAATAGGAGCTGTTATGAGCTAAGAAGGTAAACCTGTTGCTTATTTCAGTGAGAAGTTAAATGATGCCAAGAGGAAATATTCTGTTTATGATCAGGAATTTTATGCTATAGTTCAGGCATTAAAGAAGTGGAGACACTATCTGCTTCCTAAGGAGTTTGTTTTGTATACTGATCATCAAGCTTTGCAATATTTGAATAGTCAAGGAAAATTGAATCAAAGACATTTGAAATGGGTTGAATTTTTGCAGAGTTATACATTTGTTTTGAAACACAGAAGTGGAAAGTCTAATAGGGTTGCAGATGCTCTTAGCAGAAGGCAACTATTGCTGACAGAGATGCAGATTGAGGTGGTTGGGTTCAAGGAACTCAAGAATTTGTATCTAGAGGATCCTGATTTTGGTGAAGCTTGGAAGGCTTGTACAGAACCTGTTACTCTAGACAGGACGAAATGGCTGGATTTTATCATCCAAGATGATATGCTATTTAGAGGGAGTCAGTTGTGCATTCCACGAAGTTCTATGAGGGAGAATCTCATCAAGGAGAAGCATAGTGGAGGATTGGCTGGACATTTTGGTCGTGATAAAACCCTTGCTTTGGTTGGTGAGAATTATTATTGGCCACAATTGTAGCAAGATGTGAAGAAGTTTGTACAGAGTTGTAGAGTATGTCAGATGGTGAAAGGAGTGAAGCAGAATACAGGGTTGTATCAGCCATTACCTAGACTAGAGAAGCCTTGGGAGGATATCAGCATGGACTTTGTTCTTGGTTTACCGAGGACTCAGCGGGGACATGATTCAATTTTTGTGGTGGTTGACAGATTTTCAAAGATGACACATTTCATTCCCTACAAGAAGACTAATGATGCTATTCATGTAGCAGGTTTGTTTTTCAGAGAAGTGGTGAGACTACATGGTTTGCCAAAGACCATAGTTTCAGATCGAGATACTAAATTTGTTGGATATTTCTGGCAGACATTGTGGAAGAAGTTGAAGACAGATTTGAAGTTCAGTTCATCACATCATCCACAGACTGATGGACAGACAGAGGTGGTGAATAGGAGCTTGGGAAATTTGCTGAGATGTTTGGTTGGAGATAAGCCAACAGGATGGGATTTGATTTTACCACAGGCGGAATTTGCATACAATAATTCTGTCAACAGGAGCACTGGTAAATCACCATTCCAGATTGTATATGGAAGTAGTCCAAGAAATGCATTTGAATTGAGGAAGATAGATAAAGGAGAAATAAGTAGTGCTGAAGCTGAGGATTTTGCAGAACATTTGAAGAACATCCATGAGGAGATGAGGAAGCATATTGCCAAGATGAATGCATAGTATAAGGCTAAGGCAGATGTGAAAAGGAGGCATAAGGAATTTCAGGTTGGAGATGAAGTCATGGTTCATTTGCGGAAGGAGCGGTTTCCGGTTGGTACATATAACAAATTGAAAATGAAGAAGTTTGGACCATGTAAGATACTGAAGAAGCATGATTCGGGAAATGCATATGAGGTAGAATTGCCTACTGGGCTGAATATTTCACCAGTGTTTAACATTTCAGATTTGACAGAGTATCATGAAGGAGGTGTTGAAGATGAGGTTGCAGTAGCACAGTGGAATATTCCAGCAACCAGTTCAGATATCAAGGAGATTGAAGACATACTGGACAGTCGTGTTGGCAGAAGCACAAAGAATAGGACATATGAAGAATATTTGGTCAAATGGAAAGGATGACCTATTGAAGATTCATCATGGCTAACAAAGGAGGAGGTTAACCGTCTTGGTTTTCCTCTGCACACCTAAGTCGTGATAGGGTCACTTCTCAAATTACCCCGGGTGTCTGATGCAGAAGCATCCTGGGTGTAAGAGCAATCTTGCATCACCCAAAAATATTTCTATTTTTATATTCAATAAGGGCTTTTTTGTGCAGAGCTTCTATTTAAGGAAAGTTACTATTTTTGGTAATTTTCGTATGTGCTTAGAATGATCTGATTTCTTTCTTGGAGGTTCATTTTGGTCATATAAGTCTTCTAGCAAAGTTTCATGGCTAGATCAGGTGTAGTTGTGAAGATATTGAAGATTTTTGGTATTGGCAGCAGGGTACAGAAACTTCGAACTCAATTTTGAAGGCTTTAGAGGCCCCGGATGAGGTTGATAATTTGGGTGACGGGTGCTTGCACCGGTCAAGCCTGTAGAGTGCTTCGTGGCATTTCCGAAATGAGGTTATAATAGTCAATCGGGTCAACTGGTGATGACTTATGATCTCCGGAAGTCAGGTCACCTGAAATGGCAGAAAATAATTTTCCTTCAAAATTTCTGTTCAGGTTTCAGAAGTTATTTTGAGCCGACTTTGATGTAATAAATTGAAAAATAAAATAATTCTAAGTTTGGTCGGCCCTTAGGGCTAAATTTCTGGAACCTTCTCGGGCGGTAGAAATTGCCTATATAAGGAAGGCTGTATTATTGTTGTAGGGAGTTCAGAATAGTTCTGGGTAGTAGATCTGGGTAATAGTTCGAGGCTTTGTCCTACAGAATATTGTAAGGGAATGCCCATGTGGCTTTGCATATTGTAATTCTGAAAGTTTGTAATTCCACATTTGTGGAGATAATAAGAAGCCAATTTTCTGTTCTTGCATATTGTTGTTGTTTCTCTATATCTATTATGTGTTTGTGGTATTAAGGGGAGCACCCTTCATCAGAATGCCTTCTTCTGAATAAACTAAAAATTATAGGGAAGAAAGGAACTCACTAATTTTTTGCGCACCAGATTATTGTAACCTTCTCACGACCAATTCCGTCACTCCTTCCTCTTCCTCAAGCTAAAATAATTAATGAAAATGTCTTAACCATTCTTTATTTATTAACAATGGCTCATAAGATTTTAGTAAATCCCCGCAGCACAACTCCAATAAATGTCTTAATGAAGGAATGATTGACATGACATCTGGAGTTACTTATCATTAATCCTCAAGTTAAATTGGCACGAAAATCTCAAATTCTTAGGACATTCCTTGATTACTATATGTTTGCAATAATTACCCTTACTACATCACGTCGTCAGCTGTCACTTCCACTACTTCACATGCATGACCCATTTTGTCAGGTTTAACAACCTTGTACGACAAATTGCCAAAATTGATTAAACACCTAGAGTGCTTGAAACTAGCAACCTTTTATGGCATGTAAGAACAATCCCGCCAAATATTCCATGTGTTATTCATTGCATTTCAATCATGAACTCAAACTTGAATGAAATTTAAGGTTTGGGACTTGGTTCAGGTTCAAGTTCAACTTTAAAGACTGACAGACTTTTGAAATGACAAACAAAACATTGGCGCTGCATGACTTGAATGGAAAAGAACTTGAACGTGACCTTGAACTTGAACTTGGACTTGGACTTGATAAAGTTCAGGTTCAACTTCAACTTAGGATTTCGCTAACCAAGAGTAAAGCCAAGGGTTGATAAAAATTAAGGGTAACAACTGGCTCTGACTAGGGACTAGGATTACTCAGGACCGAGAAATGAACCTAGAAGCTCAATTGTATAAGACAATTTTAAAAACATAAGAGCAAGCCAATTTATCACAACAAAAACTTCTACTCCTATAGACGCAAGCCAAAACTTATATACAAGCAAGGAAATGAAAACTTACAGCTGGAAAAGTTTGAGATCCTACCTGTTATAGGAGAGGGGTAATTCATCACCATCAATATACCTCAGTTTAAAGGTATTTGGACCAAGAGCTTGAGAGATCTCGAACGACCCCTTCTAGAGAGACTCGAAATTTCCATGTGCTCCTCATGGTTCTCTACACTAATCCCAGAGCAGAACCTTATCTCCTTCCACAAATTTTCTTGGTCGGGAAAGATGATCAAATATTTATTTCACCTTCAACTAATGACTGGTGATATGATCAACTAATTCTTCCCTCTCCTCTTCTATCTTTGACAAATACAAAATCCTCTTCTCCAATGAATTCTGAAAGACTTCATTCTAAACACACCTTTGTAACATGGTTGAAGCTAGTTCCAATGGAAGTGATAGCTGCACTTCAATGCTAAAGACTAACTCAAAAGGAAACATACCAATAGCCCTATTGGGGGAATTTCTATCCGCCCACAATGCTTCATATAACTTTTTATGCCAGTATTTTCCTTTCTCATCCACCAACTTCTTCATGATGTTGATCAGGTTCTTATTTGTGGATTCTGCTTGACCATTTCCTTGTGGGAAATAATCTGAAGAGTGAGATAAATTAATACCATGATCATAGCAGAAGAGTTAAATTTCTTGAGATGAGAAATTCTGAGCATTATCAACCACTACCTTGAGAGGAACTCCAAACCTCGTGACAATATTCTCTTTTAAGAATCTATAGACTATCTCAGAAGTGGTTACTTTGACTGGAATTGCCTCGACCCATTTGGTAAAATAATCAGTCACCGTCAGGATATGAATGTGTCTACCACTTGAAGTTGGGTTGATCAGACCAATGAAATCAAGCCCCCATTGTTGAAAAGGCTCTTCTATGATTACTGGTCTCAGAGGTCAAGCAACTAACTGAGGCCTACCTGAGAAGAGTTTACACTTTTCACAATTCACCACCCACTTATATGCATCTTTAAACATCTTGGGCCAATAATAGTAGTTTCTCAAGATTTTGAAAGTCATCATAGATGATGAATAATGTCCTCCACATGCTTCATTATGGAATGTTTGTAATAACTTCTGTTGCTGGTCTTTGTCAACGTACCGCAAGAACATCCAATCCAGCCCTTTCTTATATAAAACATTATCTACTATAACATACTTCACTGCCTTTAGCCTTAGATTTCTTCTCTCTTTGGCTAATAGGTGGTGTGGGGCTTCTCCATAAGTCAGAAAGAAAGCTACGTTTGAAAACCAAGAGTCATTTGTTGGTATGAATAGACAATTGGGTAAATCTTTCCCTTGTTGATTCTCAGCCATCAATTTACACAGGCCCTGTCCTCTTACCAGCTTCGTGGGCTTAATTTCTAGATCAAACTCTTGCACCTTTTCTACTCAGCTAGCTCTTTTATTCATTGCCACTTCTTGTTGAGTAAGGATGCTCTTAACAACATAATTTGGAATGAAGACTACAAAATGCGAATGAAGTATGTAGTATCTGAATTGTTTAACTGCCTTTACCACTATGAATGCCTATTTCTCAGTTAGGGAATAATGCAACTCATGTTTTTTAAGCAGTATACTCATGAAGGAAATAGGTACCTCTTCATCATTCTCATTTTTCTATAACAACACTCCATACATCGTGTGTTCTGATGCATAGCAATAGATGATAAAGTCTTTTTTAAAATCTAGGTGTGTTAATGTTGGAGCACTGGCTATAGCTTCCTTTATCTTCCCAAAAGACTTGACTGCTAGTTCATCCCACTTGAAATTCTATTTTTCACTTAACGGGTCTACCAAAGGCTTTGATGTCTCATCAAAATTAGGAACAAACTTCCTTAGGAAATTAACTTGACCAAAAAAAGGCTTTATTCCTTTCTGATTAATAGGAAGACACAACTACTGGATTGGTTTTACCCTTTTCAGATCGATTTTAATACCCTCCTTTGAAACTAGATGACCCAACAACTTTCCTTCTGTCACACAGAAGATAGACTTCTTTAGGTTTAAGGAGACACCATGATCCCTGCACCTCTGCAAAACTTCTTTCAAGTCCCTTAGATGTTTCTTGTGCCTCTTGGAGAAAACCATCATGGCATCTAAATAAATAGTAATGGTCTTATCTAACAAGTGGCCAAAACTAGAGTTCATAGCCCTCTAGAATGTGGCTCCAGCATTAATTAAGCCAAATGACATTCTTCTATAGGCAAAAGTAACCCACAACATGGTGAAAGCCATCTTATGCTGATCTTCCTTTGTGACACTAATCTAGTTGTATCCTGAAAAGTTGTCTAGCAGTGACAACATCTCCGAGCCAACAACAATCTGTAGGATCTAATCCATCATAGGCAATGTAAAATTATCTTTAAGGCTCGACTAGTTAAGGTTCCTAAAATCCACGTAGATTCTAATCTCTCCATTCCATTTCTGCATAGGAACAATATTGGCCACCCACATTGAATGGTGAATAGGGAAGATAATGCGAGCCTAAAGCATTTTGTCAATCTCCTTAAAAATAGCATCTGCCACCTTTGGGTTATAGGTCCTCAATTTCTGACAGAAAGGAGACATTCCTAGCTTCAGGGGAATATGGTGTGTAAACTGTCCCTACCTAAAATTCTTTAAATCATCATAGGTCCAAGCGAAAACATCCCCATACTCTTTTAACAGCTTGGTAAAATGAACCTTTTCACCTTCATCACAGCACACTCCTAGGTTTACCATCTTGGGATTAAATTCATCTCCAATGTTAATTTTTTCATATGCACCAGAAGGGACATTATCTGGTATGACAATTTGGTTTAAAAAATGATCCCTCCTATCAAACAATCTCTCTAACTCCACTAGTCCTTTGGGTATAGAGTTACCCTTAATCTAAGTCACTTCCTTTGAGGAGCTGGCTCCCTTTTATGGACAAAATTCATGACACTCAGACTCTAATCCTTCAAACTAATTGGTTGATAATTTTTCCAATCCCTATAGAAATCCATTAATGTGAGAGTCATCTCTGAAAAATTTCCAAGAACAAGAATTATAAGGTACACTAGGCCTATGAATGACCTCAATGGTATATCAATCCTTTGTGAAGTTTGGATGCGATATCAGCAAGGATGTTGATCCCGCAAGAGCATCAGCTCTTGAGTTATATTCCCTGGGAATTGCTTCAATAGAAAAAGCTTCAAACCATTCAAGTTCATCCCAAACCCTATTTCTGTAATGCTTTAGTCTCTCTTTCTTCACTGAAAATAAGTTCTTAACCTATTTGATAATCAGTTCCACATCACCACGTGCCTTTAAAATCTTAATTCCTATTTTCTTTTCTTCTTCTAAACCCAACAATAGGGATTCATATTCTACTGTATTATTCATGTTCTCTAATTCAAGGTTGAATGAAAAAGGAAGTTTGTGACTAGAAGGAGAAATAAGGACAACCCCTGCCCCTGAGCCTATGGAAGAACAACTGCCATCAAATTCAAGAATCCAAGGAGCTTCTTCATCTGTAACAACCAGACCAGGGACATCATCTTTTGATAAAATAACATAGTTAGCAAACTTAGACTCTTGATACAAAATCTGAGATTTAGGATCTTCTGAGGGAAAAATAGTGTACTTGGATTTGGGTTCTAGGAGCAGAGTAACCTTCTTATTACCTATAGGAAATATGTCCTAAGACCAATCCAACTTTATCTCACCACCTAGGTCTCTAAAAAAAGTTCTGCTCAATAGCATTCCATAGCTAGCTGGAATATCAGCCACTAGAATGGTTAGCTTCAATTTTTATCATGGAAGGCTGCCAAAGCAACCTGAGCATCTTTAATTTGACCTAAGAGAGGGACCTACTTAGCATCCATGGAATAGCAGTGGCCAAAGGTATCTATCATGGGAAGGTCTAATGCTTTGACTATAGATGAAGGTATGATATTATCTGATGCCCCTGAATCAATGATACAATTGTTCAGCTTGAAACCATGAATGAATAAGGATACATAAAAGGGTTCTGGTTTCAAACTAATGGGAATAGTAGAAATGGGTTTATCTATAGAATTTTGTTCCACTTTGTTCTCTTTCTTTACAGCTTCTCCTTTAAAACATGCATTATTAGTCTGTTGACCCTTAGGTTCAACAGAGGAGCCTTTGACATAATTCACTAATTTATCTAACTCCTAAGGATTCATTTTCAAATAATTCGCAGTAGATATTTGCACTTTATAAGTTTTACAGAAATCTACTATACTAAAAGAAGATTCAAATTCAAACCTTTTCAAGATTTGTATCTCTGAACTGCCTGTCTTTGGGGCCTTCAGATTGTCATTGGCCTGACTTCTACTATCCTTGGTTGCTACATTTCACCAATTACTTGCTTTCCCTCCATGCTGACTTCTTGTCAAAACTGAGCAAGATGTATCCCCTAAAGTTACCAATATGTCACCACCCCTTTCGGAGTTAGATTCATATTCAATATAGAAATTTATAGAGTCTTCAAGTATTCCAGAGGATATGTCTTCAATAGTTACCTTCGTTGCAGCTTCTTTTTCAGCCTCAAGTTGTACATATCTTATATTTTTAGGGCATGAACCTCCTTCATGCTCATTAGTAAGATGGAAAACACACATGTTGCCTTTATTTGGTGGAGGTTCAATTTGTAGTCTCTACTATGTAGGAGGCAAATTGAATTGCTTATTTGAGCTTGAGGCTCCTTGAGTAGGGTATTTGCATGGGATATCTTGATAAGGACTGGTAGCTTTAAGCAATTGCTGCTTGATTGTAATTAGGTCATTCATCAGTCTTTGTATTACATGGTCTAATGATGAGGAAGTGGAAGGTTAGGAGCTAGTAGCTTGTACATCTTTCCTCCATTTTCCACTTGTTATGAGATCATCTTCTAATTCAATAGCGAGGATCTGAGAAACTCCTAAGGTGATTGGCCTAGATCTTTTTAAAGGAAATGCAACATCAGGAGGCATAACAATCAAGAAAAACCCCTTCTGATTTTCATCATTAGGTCTCCTAGTAGCTAGAATTACCTGAATTCCCTTGTTAAATCTTGCCATGAATTCCCTCATAGGTACTTGAATCTCCTTCTTCATTTGACTCAACTGGATCAAAAGAGTATTAGCATCATTGGCTAACTTAAACCTAGCTTCAAATGTCAATGTCATGGTATCCCAATCAGTTATAAAGGCATGTGGTAGATTATGTAACCATTCTGCTACTGCATTTGTCAATGTCATGACAAAGAGTCTGATAGCCACATCTGGAGTACCAATGGCCAAAACTCCGCATGTTGTGTTGAAGGAATTCAAGTGGTCTTTTGGTGACTTCTTTCCATCACCACTAAATTTAGGTAAAATATCACGACCTTTAGGCAAATTTCCCAAGTTTTCTTATAGGCTTAAAGGTCCTATAGCCGCACCCAAGGGTTGATTCTGAGCCATGGTAGGTAAGATGAAATTTAAAAGCTATAGATTTATGAATGTAGGGGCTAGGGTTCCTGGTGGCACTAAGGATTGAAAATAAGACACAAGAGTAAATTTGGTTGGGGAAGAAGGCCTACTAGCTGTTTTGTACCTTCTTTCTCTTAGGGGAGTTTGGGGTTTAAAATCAAGCTTTGCTAGGTCTTAAAAATTAGAGTCAACAAGACCCATTTCCTAGTCTCCCCTTGTAAATCTTTTATTGGCCAGCTTACTTAATTAAACTAATCAAAAATGAAAAGAAAGACCTGCTCTCAAGGTCTCTAGACTACTCTGTCCACTACAACAACCTCTTGGGCTACAGGTAAGCCCCTTAACCACTCTCCTATTTCCTCCTCCTCTTCAAGAACTAACCTGACCTGCTGATATTGTTGCACACTCGTACTCAATTTCCAAGAACTTGCATTAAGGTTAGAAATTATGTCTTCTTGAGTATCTGAAAAATCAAGGCTTGGTTGCAAAATTGGAGGAACTTCTTGTTGGCCAGGAATAAGCTCAGTGGGTAGCACCATAATGGATCATTAAAAAAAACAAAGATGAAAATCTTGGTCTATTCTTAGACTCTTCCCCAATGGAGTTGCCAAAAACTATTAGTATATAGTTTTTCCCTTTCTTTAAATTAATCTCAAACTTTTATAAAGCATGAAAGAAAAGAGAAACTCAACACTAACAAATGAGTTCATTTGAAAGCAAACTCTCTACAAGATATAAGGTGTAGCTACCTTCTAGAAAGATTTTCAATATGATCTTATTGAACACGGAAAAGTGACATCATGTGTGCTTTTCACCATAAAACACTTAAGGTAAACATCCAGTCCATCAACATGAAAAGAATGTGCAGATTTTAAGAGAAATAGATCTACTTCTATCTTTATCTCAAACTTTAAGATTTCTTGAATCTAAAACTTCAATAACAATTCTCTATGTTACTTCTAAGCATAAAATCCATCCATATCACAGTTGAGCTTTATTCAACACAACTTATCTCCACAAGAAAATAAATCACATAAGATAAATAGAAATATTTATCAATTCAAAAGCTTAAACACATACGCAATACCATAGGATATTTCATATATTCTATAATATCAGTCTTCAAAAAAACTTGAAGTTAAGTTTTTTAGAAAATAGTTCCTCCAAAACTCAAAGAGTCAAACCCTTAATAAATTAAAAGTCTTCAAATATATAGCCACGCAGGGCTTATGCAAATAACTGAAAGAAACTATCTTTTTAACTTAAAGTAAATGCTTCTAAACTTAATAACTATCCTGAGCATAAAGCAAAATAAAATGGTATTAGGCACACTACACCTTCAAAACAAAGCTAGGTGTCCCATATGACTATGGTGTTGAAGCCACCACAAGCCACGCTACCTTCCAATCTTGAAATGTAGCTATGAATGTGGACATTACTTGTTGGTGCAGCAACCCAAGGAAATTGATTCGTTATTTCCAAACTTCCTTTTCCCTCTTGATTTCAGCTATCTTTTCTCTGTGCATGCCTAAGTGATCCTGCTGAATTATAAGCATCATTTCTATCCACACAACCTTTATGAATTGTTGGACTCTTTGTTCCTTCATTCCCTTGAGCTCATCAAACCAGGTACTGACATTCTTAATTACCTGCTCAATCAATCTATCTGATTCCCCTTCACATTGTTTATCCAACAAATTTATATCATTGGAGATAATATCCCTGATGATTCCTAGCCATTTTAGGAGATCTTTTATTTCAGAAAATCCTTGCACTACAACTTAGTTTCTCTAGTCTATACACTCCTTTATAACATAAAGGGTTTTGTCATCTAGCCCTGGTACTAGCTTTTCTATTAGGAATTTTTGTAGTCCGTACTCTTTAGCCTCCTCCATCTAATGGAGTTCTTTTGTCCAAGTTGTCTTTTCTATCTCTCATTCCTCAATACTTGCCTCAGCTTTCTTCACTAAATGACTTCCTTCAACATGAGCCTGATCCAAGTGAGTTATCTGCTTGGTAGCTTCCAACTTTACATGTTCCACCCATTCCTAATATGCTTTGTTAATCACCTTATTTCTTTGCACTTGATCAAGAAACCTTTGATTATCTAGGGATTTCACATCAATGGAGGCTGGCATTTCACTCAAAGGAAAGGGTAATGGATTTTGGATGGTGTTTATGTATTGGACCATACTCTTCATAGCCTCCTTCATCTCTTGTTTTTCCTTCTCATCTTTCCAGACTCTATTGGAAATCTTCTTATTCGAGACCTCAAAAAACTTCATGTTTGCAGTGCTACTATCTCTCCCTAAGTCCATTCTAGATATCTGAAAATCTTGGGCTTAAGCCTCCCCTTCAACTTTGTCTTTTACTGACTTTGATTTTTCTGTCATCTAGTGGCCACTACTTTCATCGAAATCAATTCTAGATTCCAACCTTGTCTTTTTAGTCTTTGGTGTTTTTTTGAAACACCTGCTCACAACATCTTCATTAGGGACAGATATAGGAACCACGCTTTTTCTTTTGGCAACATAATTCTCTAGCCATAGTGGAGCTGTAGAAGGCTTCTTTTGAGTATCATAATTACTCAGAAGAGCTAGTGAATCCTTTGGAGTATTCTTTGTCTCATCCTGTGACTGCTGATTTTCTGCCATATTAGGTATACTAGAGTTTGCAACTGGGTGCTCCTATGAATCAGCTTCTGGTGGATCCAAATTCACAATGACACTAGGGGTCACTTCATGCCACTTAGCCTTGTTCTTGGCCCTCAAACTTGATCAGGTGACTTGAGCTACAAGTTCATCTTGGAGTTGAACTTGAACTTGAACTTGTGGAGAAGTTGGTTCAACTTCAAGTTCAACTTCAGCTTTGACTTCATGTTCAACTTCAAGTTCAACTTTTGGTTCAACTTCAGGTTCAACTTTTCCTGCAAAAGATTGATCAATATTCACATTAGTTAAAATGGAATTTTTCTTTGAGGAACTCCTTTTCTTTGTTTTCACTTGCTTCTTGGCAGGCTGTGGAGGATTTATAGAAGCTTTTTTCTCAAGTAACCATGCCTTCATTCTTTCAATCACTCAGTTCATTATCACTTGTAAGTCATCTTCCTCTGCCTTCATCCAATCTAACTCAGGAATAGGAAGGGCCTCCACTTTCCCCAAGAATTGGGGATCAAGAACATCAACTTTGTCATCCTCTTCTACCCCATCTATATTCATATCCAGTCTGAAAGTAATAATTTGTTTCAAACTTAATCTGGACCACAACCTTTTCCTTACTTCCAATTCATCAGAACAATTGGCCCAGAAGTCCTCCAACTCAGGAATATGCATGAAAGTGTCGGGAACATTAAGGTTTTCCCTAGTGAAACCTCTGTAATCAAAATTGGTTCTAGGAGTGTAAGTCTGTAAATAGAAAGCAGAAAATTCTTCTTCCATAGTTAAAGCATCCTAGAAAATTTTGCATTTGTAGTAACCCAACTCGATAGGAAAAAGAACACCTGAGGATTTCTTTGAGCTACCAGATTTCTGTTCAACAATAACAAGTTTCCTATAGAGTTCCATTAAGACTACATTGTCTAAACAAAACCTAGGAAGTCGTAATGGCTCTTCATCAAATGCTCCAACCCTAAGGTATGTGAATCTAGAAAATTGTATGAAATGACAACCATACATATTTACCACCTGTTTGGCTACTTTAGAGAGTCTGCAATTTTCTTTCCCCCTCAATTCAAAAACTAACTTTGCTGAGAATTTGTCATTAACCATCCTAAATACACCAGGGAACTTTTCACTCTACAAACATGTGAAATAGTCATATATTCTCATGTAATTTGTCCACAATGCATAGGTAACCCCTCCCAAGTTTGGCAATAGGTTAAACTATAAATAAGGTACGAGGACATGTAAAAGGTGGTCAGGTTAGTCACATTTAGGAGATCTTTGTGAAGTTTCTCTGCTATTAGAGAAGCCCAATCAATAAATATATCCCCTTCTACAATTTTCTGGATAAAACACTACATCCAATTTTCCCAATGGAATGCATGTGGGTTCCCTTTCACCCTATTTAGGATGAATACAATATCCTCTATATCCTTATGGAAATGCTCAATTATTAGAGACTTAGGCAATCTGGACCCCCCTTTCTCTAGTTTTGCAAGCCATGTCTGAGCTATCGAGGAGCTATACTTTTTCTTATCTACCTCATACACATGATCTGCCTTGGCATAAGTCCAAGGTTCATACGGTTTCTTATCTGGAATCTACAGGGCTGCCATTAGTGTCTCCCTACTAATCTTGACCAAAATTTATCCTGCAACATCTTTAATACATCTGCTCTTAGCGTCATACTTATTGGCGCATTCTAACACCAATTTGGGAAAAACTAGAGCTTGGGGAAAAGCTGTGGCCTCTACTAATCCACTTCCTGCTAGCTTCTTTGAAAAGGAACCTTCTAAGGCATTTCTAACCCTATCATAGAGTTTCTCTAAACTAACATTCACTAAAGAGGTTTTGCCAATGTCTAGAAGGGAGATTAACAGGTGGGTTCTAATTTCCTCTTTTGGAAGTTTGGGGTGGAACAAAGGCATTTTACCAGCAGGCAGTCAAAAAGACTCTCAATAGAGAATGAATTCTTCTGAATAAACTAAAAACTGGAGGGAAGAAAGGAACTCACCAATTTTCTATGCACCAGATTACTGTAACCTTCTCACCACCAATTCCATCACTCCTTCCTCTTCCTCAAGCCAAAATAATTAATGGAAATGTCTTAACCTTTCTTCATTTATTAACAATGGCTCATAAGATTTTAGTATATCCCTAGAGCATAGCTCCAATAAATTTCTTGATGAAGGAATGATTGACATTACATCTGGAGTTACTTATCATTAATCCTCAAGTTAAATCGGCATGAAAATGTCAAATTCCTAGGACATTCCCTGATTACTATATCTTTGCAATAATGACCCTTACTACATCACACCGTCAGCTGTCACTTCCACTACTTCACATGCATGACCCATCTTGTTGGATTTAACAACCCTGTATGACAACTTGCCAAAATTGATTAAACACTCAGAGTGCTTGAAATTGGCAACCTTTTATGGCATGTAAGAACAATCCCGCTGACTATTCCATGTGTTATTCATTGCATTTCAATTATGAACTTGAACTTGAACTAAATTTAAGGTTCAGGACTTGGTTCAGGTTCAAGTTCAACTTTAAAGACCGACAAACTTTTGAAATGACAAACAAAACATTGGCGCTGCATGACTCGAATGGAAAAGAACTTGAATGTGACCTTGAACTTGAACTTGAACTTGGACTTGACAAAGTTCAAGTTCAACTTTGACTTAGGATTTTGTTGACCAAGACTAAAGCCGAGGGTTGATAAAAATCAAGGGTAACACCATGCACAGTCGTTCAATCACCGTCGATGGCTCTGGGCAGAAGTGTCCCTCAAGGTCGCTTAAGCATGAAATCAGTGATCTTTGCAGGGTCATATCTTGGAGCTCGTGTGAGGTAGCATCGATCCGTTAGTTGCTATGGGACCATGTTGCCAAGGCCTAAAAAATTTTGTCTCAATTTTTAGAGATTCAAGTTCATTTAAAATCGAGAACACATTCTCAGTTGATGTTAGAACTCACAATGTTCCTCAGTTCAAACGACCAACATTTTGTATCCTACCAACCATCAGTCATAGCATCAAACCATCTATTCTAATAGCTCTGAATGGTCTGATAAACGCTAGTGGCAACCTCATTCACCATGCACAGTCGTTCGATTGTCACCGATGACTCTGGGATGAAGTGTCCCTCAAGGTCGCTTAAGCATGAAATCAGTGATCTTTGTGGGGTCATATCTTGGAACTCATGCAAGGTAGCATCAATCCATCAGTTACTATGGGACCATGTTTTCGAGGCCTACAAAAGCCTATCTCAATTTTCATAGATTCAAGTTCATTTAAAATAGGCAACACATTCTCAGTCAATGTCAGAACTCATAGTGTTCCTCAATTCAAATAGCCAACATTGCATATCCTTCCAACCATCAGTTGTAGCATTGAACTGTCTATTCCAATAGCTCTGAATGGCTAGGTAAACACTAGTTGCAACCTTGTTCACCACGCATAGTCATTCGATGGCCACTGATGGCTCTAGGCTGAAGTGTCCCTTAAGGTTGCTTAAACATGAAATCAATCATCTTTGCGGGGTCATATCTTGGAGCTTGTGGAAGGTAGCATCGATCCATCAGTTGCTACAAGAGTGTGTTGTCAGGGCCTACAAAAGCCTGTCTTGATTTTTAGAGATTCAAGTTCATTTAAAATTGGCAACACATTCTTGATCGATGTCAAAACTCACAGTGTTCCTTAGTTCAAACAGCCAACATTGTGTATCCTTCCAACCATTGGTTGTAGAATCAAACTATTTGTTCCAACAGTTCTAAATGGCTGGGTAAACACTAGTGGCAACCTCATTTGCCATGCACAGTTGTTCGATCGCCACCGACAACTCCGGGTCGAAGTGTCCCTCAAGGTCACTTAAGCATGAAATTAGTGATCTTTGCGGGGTCATATCTTGGAGCTCGTGCAAGGTAGCATTGATCCATCAATTACTAAAGGACCATTTTATGGAGGCCTACAAAAGCCTTTCTCAATTTTTAGAGATTCAAGTTTATTTAAAATCAGCAACACATTCTCAGTTGATGTCAAAACTCAAAGTGTTCCTCTATTCAAATGACAAATGTTGCATATCCTTCCAACCATTGGTCGTAGCATCTAACCATTTATTCCAACAACTCTAAATGGTTGGGTAAACGCTAGTGGCAACCTCATTCACCATGCACAGTCATTTGATCACCACTGATGACTCTGGGTCAAAGTGTCCCTCAAGGTCCCTTAAGCATGAAATCAACAATCTTTGCAAGGTCATATCTCAGAGCTTGTGTGAGGTAGCATTGATTTGTCAATTGCGACAAGACTGTGTTTCTGGGACCATCAAAAGCTTGTCTTGGTTTTCAGAGATTCAAGTTCTTTTAAATTTGGCAACACGTTCTTGGTCAATGTCAGAACTCAAAGTGTTCCTTAGTTCAAACAGCCAATGTTTCTTATCCTTCCGACCGTCAGTTGTAGCATCGAACCATCTATTCTAATAGCTTCGAATGGTTGGGTAAATTCTCGTGAAAACCTCATTCACCATGCACAGTCATTCATTCACCACCGACAACTCTGGGTCAAAGTGTCCCTCAAGGTCCCTTAAGCATGAAATCAATGATCTTTGCTAGGTCATATCTCGGAGCTCATTCAAGGTAGCATTCATCCGTTAGGTGCTACAGGACCATGTTACCAGGGCCTACAAAAGCCTATCTCAATTTTTAGAGATTCAAGTCCATTTAAATTTGGCAACACATTCTCGGTCGATGTCAGAATTCAAAGTGTTCCTCAGTTCAAATGACCAACGTTGCATATCTTTCCAACTGTTAGTCGTAGCATTGAACCATCTTTTCAAATAGCTCTAAATGGCTAGGTAAACACTAGCGAAAACCTCATTCACCATACACAATCATTCGATCCCCACCGATGACTCTGGGCTGAAGTGTCCCTCAAGGTCCCTTAAGCATGAAATCAATGATCTTCATGGGGTCATATCTCGGAGCTTGTGTGAGGTAGCATCAATTTGTCAGGTGCTACAGGACCATTTTGCCAAGGCCTACAATAGCATGTCTCAGTTTTCAGAGATTCAAGTTCATTTATATTGGGGAACACATTCTCGATCGATGTCAGAACTCATAGTGTTCCTCACTTCAAATTTCCAATGTTGCGTATCTTTCCAACCATCGGTCATAACATCGAACCACATGTTCCAACAAGTCTGAATGGTCAGGTAAATGCTAGTGAAAACCTCATTCGCGACACACATTCATTCGATCACCGCTAATGACTCTGGGCCAAAGTGTCCCTCAAGGTCACTTAAGCATGAAATCGGTGATCTTTGCGGGGTCATATCCCAGAGCTCATGTGAGCTAGCATCAATCTGTCAGGTGCTACAGGGTGTTGCTACAATAGCCTATCTCAGTTTTTAGAAATTCAAGTTCATTTAAATTCGGCAACACATTCTCGGTCGATGTTAGAACTTAAAGTGTTCCTTAGTTCAAATGGCCAACATTGTGTATCTTTCTAACCGTTGGTCATAGCATCGAACCATCTATTTCAAAAGCTTTGAATGGTAAGGTAAACACTAGTGGAAACCTCATTCACCACACATAGTCGTGCGATGCCCATCGACGGCTCTAGGCTAAAGTGTCCCTCAAGATCCCTTAAGCATGAAATCAGTGATCTTTGTGGGGTCATTTCTCAGAGCTCATGTGAGGTAGCATCGATCTGTCAGATGCTACCAGATCGTGTTGCCGAGGTCTACAATATCCTATCTCAGTTTTTAAAGATTCAAGTTCATTTAAATTCGGCAACACATTCTCGGTTGATGTCAGAACTCAAAGTGTTCCTAAATTCAAAAGGCCAAAGTTGTGTATCTTTCCAACCATCGGTCATAGCATCGAACGATCTATTCCAACAGCTCTGAATGGTCAGATAAATGCTAGTGGCAACCTCATTCACCATACATGGTCATTTGATCCCCGTTGATGGCTCTGGGCCGAAGTGTCCCTCAAGGTCCCTTCAGCACGAAATCAGTGATCTTTGAGGGGTCATATCTCAGAGCTCATGCAAGGTAGCATTGACCCATCAGGTGCTACAGGACCATGTTGCTAAGGCCTACAATAGCCTATCTCAAGTTTCAAAAATTCAAGTTCGTTTATATTTGGCAACACATTTTCGGTCGATGTCAAAACTCACAGTGTTCCTCAGTTCAAACAACCAACATTGCATATCTTTCAAACCGTCGGTCGTAGCATCAAACCTTTTGTTCCAGCAACTTTGAATGGCCAGATAAATGCTACTGACAACCTTTTTTTGGCACACACAGTCGTTTGAACGCCGCCAACTACTTCAGGGTGAGCAATAGGATGAATGCAAATATGTATTTAGATGCAAAAGAGCTTGTGTCCACTTTGAAATTTGATCATGTATTTGGATCATGGAATTTTATTTGGATCATGTATTGATCATATTGTAACCCAATCTTAAATGTAAGCCTTAATGGCACTGAGAAGCCTAAAAGGTACCTAGGGGTCACTACAAATGGTTATGTATTGATCCTAGGTTAGGGGTTGATGGAAATACCCTATAAGGGTCTATAAATATGTACTAAGGCCATTAGAGAATTTACATAGTGTTAAAAGCACTAAATGTGAACAATCTTGTAAATTGCCTATATTGGCAATATAAGCCAAATAGGGCTTAATTGGAGTTAGTAGGGGTTAGTAGGAAGTATAAGTTAGTTTGGTTTGTAAAGGTTGTCTCTAAACCTTTTATAAGTAGTTAGAGTGGGAAAAGGGTGCTGGGTTGATGAGTTGACAACTAATTCTAGTGTTTGTCATTAACAATCAGTCAGTTAGGGGACAATTAGAAGTTCATTTGTAAAAGCATAAGGTTGCACATCCACATCTTCCCTAGTAATCTTATTAATAAAAGAACTTTTGCCAACATTAGGGGACCCATAGATCAAAATAGGCCTGGTATTGGGGTCAATAGATGACAACCTTTCCATATGCTGCCTCACTTGTTCAAGGTCATTTCTTTATATTGTGACTATCCCGTGGAACAGGGAACACACCAATGAATATAAATGTTTGATTCCACATGATCTTGGATAGGTTGTGACATAGAAATATTGCCTTATATTATATTTATACATTTCTGCATTCATGTCATTACTTATGTTATTATTACAATCAAGGAATCGACTATTATTGAGGACAGTGACTGGCATTTGTAGCACAGTCAGCAAGTTAAACATACATCGATAAACATACAAGCATAACTATAAGGCATGGGAACTTTACAAAGCATAAGACATCCACATAAACATAAATTAGTATACATCAATACACCAAACACATGAATTTCATACATAAAAACATAAAAAATATATATTCGTAGGGCATGAAGCCAAATATATATGTCCAATAATGTCATACATTGAATATATTCAATACAGTTAAACTGGCTTCCTCAAAGCCAAATGGATGTACAACGTATCACTTATACAATAAAAAAAAAATATGTCCACTAATGACATATAGGCATACAATCCATATCCCTAATCTAGTCCTTTCTTGCCTGGGGAAGAAAACAAATCCCGTGCTATCTTCGACTGTCGCATCGATAGAGATGTAGTGGATGTTGTAGTCTTCTGAGTGTGCTCACTCATCCTCCTATTTAGAATCTTTTGTAGCTCGAGATGATAAAAAAAAATTTAAGCATCAATAACTAATATACATCAAAATTGAATTATACAATGACATAAAATATAATATTCACTTACCACTAGCAAATAGTCACTATGTTCATCCACTAAAGGTGGATGCTAGCGATCTAGAGTAGTATGTCCCTACAACAATGATAAAAAATAATAATTAAAATACATACATGAATATCATTATAAAATTCAATACAAACTATTAAAATTTCAATTAAAATTAAGTGATCTCTTTCATACCTCAGTCAGTGCTTCAGAACTAGCTACTGCTGGAGCTACTCCATGATCCAAAGTATTACAGATAGAAGGAGGAGTCTCTGATGTTAATAACTAAAAATGAAACAAAAAAAGTATTATGTAGTTATCAAGATTACATATATATTGTTTACAACCCTACTAATGAGTAAATGATACCTTCGTGAAGGTTCCATTGCATCCTCCGGTGTGTGGTGTCAATGTTGAAGCTCTAGCATTCAACTAGTGCACATGTACATGGAAAATTATAAGATAACCATTCATATAAGAACATACTACTAAGAGGTTAATTATAATGCATTTTTACATATATACCCGTGGACTCAATGTTGACGTCACAAAGCCAGGAGAAAGAATGTGATCATCGTGCCTCTGGATTTTGATCATAATTTGTCTAGTAATTTAGTTATTCATTCATTTATTAATTAAATATAATCAAGTAAATCAAATTAACATGAAAATAAAGATACCTCAAGGAAATTGGCATGATGCCCTTCGCTGTCTATTTTGAACATCGATGGTCCACCGGTGAACGTCTAATACACATGCACAATAAGTTATGATACAATTATTCATATAATTACATAATAATCAAATATATTAATTAAAATTTTTTATTCAATACATACTTGTGGAATTGATGACAATGTGTAGAAGGGGACATGAGGATCATTGTCACTGCCACTGCCACCACCACTGACACTCATGCCCTAAATTTTCATCATAATCAACAAATACTAAATTAATTAGTTATTCTTTTATAAATGAAATATGATCAAATAAATTTAATGAACTTGGAGATATTTACCTATGTGTCAATGCCAAATTTCATATTTAGAAAGCTATCAGTCATCATTCTAGGATCCTCTTCCTCTCTCTCACCAGTACTAGATGTGCATAAGGATCCACATGACCAAAAAATATGTCCCCTCAAGGATTGACCATGGTCACCCTCAACTAAAGGAGTGGCACACTGAATGAGAGTCTGTGTCAGAGCACTAATTGTGCCTAGTGTGTGTGCCTCTACATGTTCCTTCACAATGGAAGGAATAGTAACATGATCCACTTGTGGCTTGCCAATAGGAACCCTAGGTGTGTTAGGGTCATGATGTGCACCCGCTCGATCAAATGATGACCCCCCTCCTCTACCCTGAGAATTTAGAATGTCAAAATAATTTGGCACCTCCTTGAGTACAAACTCGCAATAGAGTTTACTCAAGAAATATATAGGAACCTCATGATTGTTACAAGGAGGTGAATCAAAGACCATCCACCATCTCTCCCAAAAATTGTTTTTAAGGTCTTTATTTAAGCACCAATGAATTGGGAACCTCCTTGTTGTAGTTCTAAGAGTATCTGTGTCCTCTAGTTTTTTTAATAGCTTGCAAATGTCATCTTTTGTGATTTTTTTCTTTTTTATGTCTGCATAGATAATTTATTTGCATAATATTATTTTTGTTCTTCTCTTTTATCCTGCCATAAATTAATTTTCCCACTAACTGAGCTTACGTGGTTCAAGATTGCTTCCAATGATTTTGCAAGTCTGTCCCTTCAGGGATTTGTACCACTAGAATCTTTCAATTTGGTTCATCAAAATTTGTTGTGTTCTAGGAGGAGGTTTCTCCATTGGTGGAGGCCATTGAGGTTCATTTTCTTCATTTGTTTCTTCATTTGGTTCTTCATGAGGAGACAAAGGGTTTGGTGGAGGGTTTGGTTGAGGGAGATTATTTCTTTTTGGCAATTCAAAAAACTAGATTTTAAAATCTTCATTTCACACAAATTTAAACAAAAATAAATTTAAACAAAACAAATTGCTACAAAACTAAAAATTTAAAACAAATAAGAGGCATGGGTTGTAAAAAGACTTACCTCTTCTATCAGATCAAACTTGATGACGTAGTGGAGCCATTTGATGAATGAATCAATGAAAAAATTGGATTCCAAGCCTAAGCAAGACTGTGTGCACGCTTGGGAAGCCTTTCTTACCTGCAAACGCAGGTTTGAGGAAAGAAAAATAAGCTTTCCAACCCGCAACAAGCTATATATAGACTTTTTTTTAAAGCATGTGTGCGCTATAGGGTGCACGCACTTTGAAAAACACTAAAAAGTGTTTTTCAAATTGCGTGCTCCCTATAGGGTGCACGTGATATGCTTTGCATTGCCCAAGCCATAGGGCATGCACCCTATAGGGTGCATGCCCTTTAGTGCATATGCACTATGGCTTGATGGGGGACCAAAAGGAAAAGTGGCACCTTTTTGGTCCCCCATCTTTTTGCATATACTCATATTGAAAATATAGAAATGGGTCATCGACTTTATAGAAGAAACCTCCACAAATTGCTAGTTTGTAGCATGATTAATAAGTTTAAATTCTGTAGTATCCTCCTTCCAAAAAATCCCAAGTGCCCTAGAAGCCCCCTCAGCTACCTCAAAGACACATTTCCACCTAGAAAACTTTTTATATAACATATCAGTTTTGTCTACCCCAACCTTAGTTTCTTGTAATAAGACAATATCTGATTGCACTTGATCAAAACATCACTTGATCATGCACATTTTGTAAGGGGTATTGTAGCCCCTGACATTCCATGATAGGAGCCTCATTGCTACTACGAAAAGGCATAACCCTTTCCCGATCTCAGCAGTTTAACCTAGTCTATTGCACAACCAGCCATTTCCAACTTCATCTTATTTGTTCTAGCTCCTCTTTTCTTATTTTCTCCTATGTTTGGTTTAGAAATCTGAGATTTCATTTGACTAACCCTTTGTTGCTCAGTGATTTCCACCTGATCTTGCAAACCAAATGCATCCATGTCTCCATCTTCATCTTGAGTTTCATATTTTGAGATTGAACCTACATTGTTCCCTCCACAATCTCGTGCTTCCTCAAATAGATGATCTAGGTTCCTGATTGGGGAAATTTTCCCATCATCTAAAACAACAAATTTTCTATCTTTATTGTTAAAACCAATCAATTGACCATCCTCGTCAAATCAACGGGTCTCTTTTTCATTATCTAGCTTAGAAATCCTATCTCCACCACCTTTCTCCAATTCTTCATCATTATTTTCCTTCAAGGGTTTTGATTCTGGGATAAAAGAAGGGGATATATTTTCTTCAAAATCATCACCCCTGTTCTCAAATTCACCCACCAGTTGTCCAGAGACTAAAGTCTCACCAACAATTAGTTTCGCCATCACTAAGTGACTATTTCTCAGATTATCATTCTTCTCTTCAAGAACTGAAAACATGAAGTTGAGGTTTCTTTAACAATTTGTGTTGACAAGGATTCCAAAGGGATCCCATCCTCACCTATATTTTCCCTAGAAGAAAAAATATATGTCCATCCCCACACCATCTCCAAGTTATCTACATGGCACTTTGGAGGAATCCCTCTACTCTTGATAATCATATCATATTCAAATAGTAGGAAAATATTATGATCTTTTTTCCTTGACTCTATTAAAACTTGAATGACATCCATGGATTTCTCTACTTCTAACACATTTCCTTTAAGGGAAACTATCTTTTAAAGTCCCGCCATTTCCTCATTAATCCAACTCTTTGCCACAATCCTTTTCCGCCATTCACCTTTCTTTGAACCTAAAACAATATAATCCAACACCTTATCACATCCCTAAACTTTAACAAGTATCCTCGACACCACTTAAAGATAATTTCCATCCACTCCCTCATCTTAAGAAATAAAATTTCATAAAGAATCCCCAATATGTTTTAGGGTTCCTTCTTCTCTATAATCGAAGGGAAGATTATGCATCTTGATCCATAAATCCATCTCTTTACCTTCTCCTTTATAGGATCAAAATTTGGTGAGCATTCTCGAATATAGAATCCTTTGGCATCAATCAAGAAAGAGCCACTTCCTAGGATCCAATCTTTTTCATTCTTAGATGGACAAATCACTAAATAAAAATGGTTCACCATTGTTTTCAAAGACAAACCACTTCCCCAGTTCTTTTCACACCAGTTCCTAATATTTCTTATAGATGACCATTCTCCCATCCATCTAAAGAAAAGAGCTTTATCTTTAAGAAAACCTACTGATTCTTGCCATTGCATATTATTAATCAGAACTGAAGACACTTTCACATAAACAATATTTTCACTTACCTTGGGTCCATTTTCCATTGCCACATTCAGATTTTTGGGCCTCTAAAATTTTCTCTCTATTTGATCAAATATAAAGGGTTTTTTTAAAGGGAACATACCATTATGAAGCCATAGGTTTCTCTTCCTCTTATCCTAAAACCTTCCAAACCTATCATTAGATTTTTGTTAGTCATGTGAAAATATCTCCTTGAGATTATGCCTCAGCCTCAAAGGGTTTGCAATGGTGTTGAGACTTCACTAAAAAATTCTAGTAAAGGGCCATCGATTACCATATTTACTACCAACACCATTCACTAATTGTTGTCCTACTCCATTGAAATGTCCTGCTCCATTGCCAAAAACCCTTTGGGATCCCTGAAGGCTCTGGAACCTACTTTTTTTTGATTGTTGCAGAGGAGGCATCATCTTAGCCACTAATGATGAATGTTGGTCTATAGAATTTAATATCTTTATAACCAAGCAATTATTGTTTATAATATGACTTAGAGACCATACACCCCATTAAAATGCAATTGTAGATAAAATGGTCTAAACACTAATAGAAAGAGATAAAAAGTACATTGAGTTTTATATAGTTGGATTGGTATTTCTGGGAAGAATTTATAAGTGCTACTTGTTGCTTTATCAATAGATAATCTTGTTAAACTCTTGTTGATAAAACATTTTATAAAGTTTGGACAAGAAGCCTTTTTTTTCACAATTAAGGGTCTTTAGTTAGGAAGTTTATGTTTATTTTCCTAAAGAAAAAATAATTAAAGTGGATCCAAAAGCTAAAAAATGCATCTCTGTATAATGAAAACAAATGTAAAAGGTTATAGCTTTGATCCATTAACATACAAATTAATTTTTTTAGATATGATATTTTCAAGGAGATTAGAGTGGGTTCCAAACAACCAAAGGAAAAATATGAGAGAATATATTGCATTATGAGAATAAGAAATAGAATAAGATCAAGAAGTAAGAAGATACACATGGAATAATAGATTGATGGATTAAAGGATGGAGATGAAGAATAGGGTTCAAAAGAGAATGTAAAAGTTGAGATAGAAAAATAAATAGGGTCATGTACGCTTAACTTGAGCAAGTCCATTAGACAACAAAATCCAATAGACAAGTATAATAAACTAGATTTTTAATGTGTATTTTCTTAACTTAGTTCAAATGACGAACTTAGATCTTTTAGGGGTGCTTTAAATCTCTACAAGATAGTGATTCTTGAATATGTTCCATATATGAGAAAATGATGGCCTTGGATAATTCTGATACTTGGGATCTTGCTAATTTAAAAAAGAAGAAATCTCATTAGTTGCAAGTGGATATATAAGAATAAAATCATAACATATGGATGATTAGATTTATACAAGGCAAAAAAATGGCCAAGTGCTATGCCAAGAGAGAGTTAATTTAAGTGAAAATTTATCTCTTATTGCTAAGTTAACATCTAATATATTCTTATTATCTATTATTGCACCTTGTCATCTTGAGTTTGAGTAGATATATATTAAGACCACTTTCTTACATGGGTATCTAAAGGAGAAAATTTATAGGAAATAGTTCAATAATTTTGTTATGAACAGAAATGAACATTTGGTTTGTAGGTTGAAATAATCATGGTATAGTATGAAATAGTTACCCCACGTGTAGCTCTAGAATATTAATACTTTTTTATTGAGATTGGATTATTTTAGGAGTAAGGATGATCATTGTGTTAATGTTAAAATCATTGATAATTAAGTTTTAATCATTACCTTATATATAGATGTCATTTTCTATTTGTAACAATAAGAGGGCGATTAGGGAGGGTAAAAGTCAACTTTATAGGACATCTACTATGAAGGATTTTCCATATAAATAATATTCTTGGTATGGATGCTAATAGAGATTAGATGCATAAAAAGATTTGGCTAAGTAAGAGTACTTGTTAGTTGATACCAATGAGTGTTATATTTCCTATCAAGGAACTAAACTATCTTTAGATACATGTCTAAAATGAAATGATAATTTTGAGAATATGTCTAACATGATTTATGTTAGTGGTAGTCAAATTTATGAAATGCTTTTCACAAAGCTAGATATTGCCCTAGGAGTGGGATTTTTAGTAAGTTTATGTCTAATTATGATTACAATCATTAGACTTATGTTAAGAGTGTTCAAATTTTTGCATTGAAATTTTGAATATTTTTTGTGTTATCATTGATCACGATAACGTGGTAACTAATTGGATATATAGGGCTTTATGGATGTAAATTGGGTAGGTGATTTAGATAGTTAAGGGTCCACTAGATTCTATGTGTTTTCCTTTTTTGGTGGTGCAATTTGTTGGATGAGTAATAGGTACACACAATTGCTATGTCTTGTTGGAGTACGATGATTATTGAGAGGGGGGTGAATCATTAATCACACACAAAATAAAAATTTTAACTTTATTTTAAAAATTTCAATAAACTTAAGAAAAGTTAATTTAAATTATGAAAATAGAAATAAGCACATATCATACACAAAATATTGACACAAGTAATGTCTTGAGTGGAAACCCTCTCGGGGAATATAACCACTCAAACTTAGCCTCATTGGATTTATCTTTCAAATCAATTTGTACAACTCATTGATGTTGTCTCATTGACAATTTTAACGCCTAACTGGACTTGTGCCTCACTAGTCTTATTACAATCTCCCTTACAGGCTATTCATGTTGGAATTAGGAGAGATAGGTACTGAGAGGGGAGGGGTGAATCAGTGCCTTCAAAACTTTGCTTGTAGAAACCTTTCTAATCTATAATTGAATACTGTGATAACTGATCAAAATAACTTGAATCTAATTGCATAAGTCAATCATCTAGTTAACTTAAGAAAGTAAACAACATGAAATCAATATGACAATCACATAACACAAGTATTTTGGTAACGCAGAAACTCTTGTAAGAAGGTAAAAACTACGATGGGGATGACACCCACAAATTCTTCACTACTGTAGATAGAAAAGGTTTTCCTGTTAAGGCTACAAGTTTTGATCACTTTTGGTGATCTTACCCTATTAGGAGTAACATATTAGATCAGCTAGATCCACCTAGTTATAGGATTTAACAACACTAATTGAAGTGTGTACTCGATTAAGAGATTTATACAAAGAATGTTAAGTCTACTCTGTTAAGAGATTTATACAAAAACTCTATCACAATTGTCATAAAGTAATAGGTGACTATCTGCTAGTTGAAAACTCAATTGTTTGAAATAGATCTATAAATGCTCATCAAAATATCACCTTATCTGTGATGGTTCTCTGCTTTGTTCTGCTCAGTAGCCTTCTCTGATTCTGCTCAATCTGATATTCTCTGTACTCTGTTCTGCTCAGTAAACTGATTGTCTTGAAGATAGGCAATTTCTTCAAGTGCTCCATGTTTCATATATATTAGTTCAACAACCCCATAAAATGGTGCAAACATATACAATATATAGTGTTTTGTTTTGCCGCTTAAGCAAAAATTAGGTTACAAAGAAAAATCATAACCCTAAGATCTACAGTGCAAAATAACCTAGATCAACTAATACAAATAATATAATCATTGCATTTAATGAATATCTTTTACAATAAGTGCTCCTTGATCTTGGTAAACTATTTTGTGATCTGTTGTAACTGTCTGCATAGAATAGTGTGCCATTTTTTATTACTATGCCATTTTTTGTGATCATCGATAGACACTGTATAATCTGCTTGCTGTTTACTGACCATCGGTGTCGGTGTCACTAGTGCTTGGTTAACTGTGTGATGCTCGGTATAAAGGCTTTACCGACTGCTCTATCTTGCTTCAAGTTACTAATCGACTTAATATAAGTAACTGACTGACCTATTTAATATCCTTTCATACTAATGACAACCTTGAATGCTCAATAGAGATTAACAATCTCCCCCTTTGGCATTAGTATCAAAACTTTGAATGTATATAGAAAAAATGTTTCTATATATTCCTTATGTCTCTACCATATACATATCCACAACAAAAATTTCTAAGTACAAAGTACTCCCCCTCAGTGCATGCTCCTAGTAGTATGTAATATACATAGCAAAAAATATACTATTTGGCATATACATGTTTTCCCCCTTTTTGATAATAATGCATAATACCCAAAAAGTATGTAATGTATACTTAAATCTTATCAAAAATGTGTGGATGGGTTTTCTTTACAGATTCCAAGAGGTTGTCCCATTCCTCTGTCAAGTTGGTAAGAGCAATATGCTCAAGACTGACTTGTGCATGCATGTCAAAGATATTATCCAACATCAAAATCTCTAGTGTTGCCACAAGTTGTTCAGCTTTGACAATATGTACTTTAAAAAAATTTAGGTAAGGGATGAGTTCATTCTGTAACTCTGAAACTTGATCGATGATATGTGCTTCTTGTTTCCTTAAATCTGCTATCAGCCACCGGAGTTCCTGAACTCAGTTAATATGCTTTAAGAAAGCAGTTGGCTCAATGATAGCTACTTGTGTACTCAACTTTATTTCTACTTCTAAACCTTTTATCTTTTCACTAACTTCTACAGTGAAGGTGTCTAAAGTACAAAGCTTGATTAGAAGTTGACAGATTATCTGGGTGATATATTTTACCTTGGTAATGATTGCAGATAATTTTACTATGTTTAGTGCCACTTCTGTACTAATCCTTTCTACCAATTTGGTCTGAATCTTTGATTCTACCCTTTCTTCTATTCATTTGTCTGCATCTATATGAGGGGCATTGATTTTGTCGGTGAGTGTGGTAAGTTGATCTAGGATAGGAGTATTCTCATCAATATTTGTTTCCGGTAGTATTTGTTGTAGAATATCCCTCACATCATTTAACACTTCTTTGTGTTTGTGTTCTTGTCTTAACTTCTCATGTGCTACTTTCCTTGAACATAATTCCCCATATCTACTTAGTTCCTTGGGGCTTAGGGTTCTCAAGTCACATTCTAGTATAATGATAACTTCATGAATGGTGACTGGCCCTTTGGCTTTCTTCTTCTTCTTCTTTTGGGCAAGAGGTGACTTCTCACTTACAACACTAGCTTTTTCTTCACTCTTCAGAGTATCTTTCCTAGTTGACACTGTATCATCCTTCTTCTGCTCCTTAGTAGATGGTGTAGGAGTCTTGGTTGTAGTGTCAGGTGGGTTCACCTTGGTAGACTTTGGTTCTTCTGGTTCCTTTGTTTCTGTAGACTATGCCTCTGGTTTGTTAGGCTCAATTGTATCTACAGGTTGCTTGGGTGCTTGAATCTCATGTGTATCTTTCTTTGGTTTAGGATGAGACACATTGGGTTGTACTGGTGAAAATATTTCAACTGCCTCTGCAAGTAAAGGTAGTTCTCCTGGTAGAGATGTGAGCACACTATTAGTGTTTAATGCTTCATCTTTGTAAGGTGCAATTGTCACATCTTCCTCATCGTCATCATCAGGATCACCATTAGTGATGTCCTCAATGAGTGCATCATCATTAGTTTTCTTTTGGAAGTGGATCTTAGCTTGATCCAGTGCATCCTGTGAAATTTTGACTTCTTCCTTTTGTTCGGTGATATCAATTACCTCAGTAATTGATATACCAGTGTCCTCTATTTTCTTTCCCTTGTCATTTCAATAAAAATACCTTTATCTTTTGAACTGTGTCTCTTCTTAGACAGTTTCAAGAATGCTTCCTGTTCAGCTTTCTCTTATGCTTTCAAAATTGATGTCCATAGAGAATCACATATGACATCCATATCATCCACATTCTCATCCATGATCTGCATAGCTCTATTCTTGACTAGAAATCTAGCCTGATACTTTGTCATATATTCACTTACCATAGCATAGCTAAAGTGTGTGGCTGCACGGCTTAGTGACCGTTCTCTTTTTCTTTTCTTTGTATCTAGTGCAATAGCCCATCTCTCACTTATTTTGTCATCAAGTTCTTTTGGTAATTGACATGTGAATTCCATTGGTACTCTCTTGAATTTTATCATCATTTGGACGATAGCATGTTCTATCTTTGTCTTGTCCTCAATTGACATGTTGTTTAATTTGTCTATGCCTGGATCATTAAGATTTCCATTCTCAATTATATCTTCAATTATTTCTTCTATAGTACTTTCCCTGTTGTGAACTAACTTGAATTGATTAGGATCATTTTTAGTTTCAATATCCTCTAGATCTTCCTTATTTCTTATATATTTCCTCTTTTTCTTCAGTGTCTCAGCTACTTTCTTGTTCTTTCTCTTAACATATTTCCTGGTCGGTGTAGTTGCTCTTCTTTTTGCTACTTTTGCTACTTCTACTTGCTTGGTGGATTGTGCAGCAGTTGAAGAACATGTCCTCATTCCTTCAGGTTTTGGTAGCTATACATCTTGTTCATCAATTGTGGGAGGAACTGGTGTGTGATCCTTTTCTTTATCTAACTCGGTCTCCTTGCTATCATAGGGCTTGTCAGCCAACTGTAACTGACCTTCAGTTGCCTCATCAATCGATGACTCCTTAGGTGAGTCAAATGTAGTTCCATATTTTGCTGTGAGATCCTTTTTCATTTTCTTCTCCCTTCTTGACATTTTACCGATCTCTATGTCTATTGTGATTCTAGACTTAGCTTCCTCATATACGCCAAACCTATTGGCAGTGATGTCTATCGGTAATGCCAGCAATGCATTGATATATTTCAAAGTGAAATCATGATTCATTTCATAACCCATCGGTGCTAGCCATTTTGTTCTTGGTTCTACTACCTTTATCATTGAGTGGTCTATGCTTACCACAAAACATATGTCATCTTCAAATTTGCTCACTAATTCCATTGGAATTCTACTTCTTTGTTGCATTTTTTTTTGAAATTCCTTGAAATATTCATTGAATTCCTTATTCAGATTGTCTCCTAGACTTTCCATCATTTCACTGATTTGAGCAGTTATCAATTTGTCTGATTGCTAATTTACTTTACCGATACCCGGTACATATTTTTGTAGATAGAGAAATGTACATACAAGTAGTGATCTATACTTACATGTATTGGACTTCTTTGCCTATATTGTCTTCATATTATCATGCAGTTGGTGTAGTAGCAGTTCTGCAAGATCAACCTAGTGATCTTTCTTCACAATTTTGTAAGCCATGTCCACGGCGCTGCAGGGTACACTATTTGGTCTGCTAGATTGGAATATCTTGTACTCGATGACATGAGCTACAAATTTTACCATTGGATCTTTGATAGTTGATATCTTTAGTGCCCTACCATCCCATTGAGCTCCAGTGTTCTTTTCTACGTCAGGACGAGATGAACTTCAAAAGGCTTTGGCTTTGTCGGTTGTAGGGTACCCAGTAACCCTACTGATAATCTTCTTCATGACCTCAATAGGTTTATCTAGCCAAAATTTGCCATCATGAAATCTACTTAGCACAATTCTTATCTAGTCATTGTGGAATGATTGCGGGAAATATGTGAAACACCGTAACCTTGACTCCTCAATCTTCTTGTATTCAGATTTAATCTTACCATCTGGTCCACAGACTTGCTGATAAGCTGCAATGGTCTCAAAATCCCATACTTCACCGATCTTGTAGTGAATGTAGGCCCTAACATCTTCTGTTAACAAAACCCTATTTGGAATACTTGAAAATGCACCCATATCGTCTGTTTGTGCTACGACCTTAGGATGAGATTTGAATTTCTCCTCGGCAAAGTGTGCCCTAACAATTAATTCTACTTCCTCCTCAATGTTTTGTGATTTTCTTGTGGTCAATGTCAATGCCATAAATTATTTCTAGGGTTTCAACAAACAATAAATAACCAGTGTTCGGTAGGCAGATGAACTTACTCGTTATCATTGAAGAATTATTATCGGTTCGATCTACAGTAGCTTTAAATCTGTTCTGAAAATTTTTATCTTGAACTCTTCTCTGTAAAATCTCCTTTCTTTGAAATCACAATGTAATAATGAACTCTGTTTCCACATATTTATAGACCTTTCGATATTCCCGCTCAAACTTTGATGCATTAAATGCATGACCTAACTTTTGATACGGAACAACTATCAGCTCAGTAATGTCTATTAATTTCTTTTTCTCAATTAACATAGAATTTATTCATTGGTTTGAACTATTGTTGGTTAACTTTTTATAATGATTACCGACAGGTAAGCAACTCACATTTCTTCTTTTACCAACTATGTGACATTTGTAAACTTATAGCATATAAACCATAGTGCATCATTATTCATGCAGATTTGTTATTTGCACATCATATATAAGGAACTGTATGTAAAATGTGATCATTTAAAATGTCAGTTCGATACATACCTTTGTCAACTTAAGTGGAGGTACCGATGTCACCCAATCCAGTGGATGAGGTTTCACCGACAATGTTACTTGACTCAGCATTCTCATTAGACACCTTCTTCCACATTGTGTTGCTTAACTTCGTAATTTTTGCATTGTTATATCCACTCTCAAATATATGGTTTTCATTTGGTGCTTGGTCTCTATAGTTCTTTCTTACATGACTGACCTTGTGATAGTGCATACATGCCATTCCTACATTTGTCCAATTTCTTGACTGTCCAATCTATCTCTTTCTGTAGCAATTTGTTGCAATATGTCCATACTGGCCACATGCAGTATAGTTAGTCCATGTATTGTAATCCAAAACATATGAGTTTCCTTGTCTCTTCAATTGATATGGATTTTGTTTTTAGTTTCTCTTTAGGTTTCCAGACTTGTTTCATTTTCACTTTGCAATCCCTTGTAGTGTGTCCATGCTTATTACAAGCATATTTTCTCCTTAGTAGTATTGTTACCAATGTCATTCTTCTTAGCTCTACATTCATAAGCTGGATGTCCAAACTTACCACAGTAATAACAATATCCATTGAATTTAGGAATGACAGGAGGTTTACCTTGTGCTTTGCTTCTGCACACATTGAATGTATGTCCTGGTTTTCCACAGTGGTAACATGTCATCACTTTAGGTTTTTGAGTTTGATTGTTGTTGACTTTTTCATCTTGTTGTGATGATTCTCCTTCACTGGTGTAGCCTATACCGGCTTTGCTTCCGAATCTCCTCTGATTAGTTAGGAAATCATCAATCTTTTTAGAACTGTCCTCAGCTATCCTCACCATTTCATTGTGTTTCTTTTGTTTCTTTATTTCATTTCTTAGTTTTTCATTATCTTCTCTGAGTATTGCAACATCTTCAAGTCTTCTTGATAATTCTCCATTTACTCGGTTCATTTCTTGATTAACTATCATCATTTGATTTGATACTTGGAAGTGACGATCAGTGAGTCTCTGTATTTCACTTTCTTTTGCTTGAAGTTGTTCAGTCATCAGTCTTTGGTCTTTAATAGCTAGATTCTGATCTTGTTCAACTTGTCTAGCATTGTTCATGATTTCCACCATTCTCACCATTTGAGATTCATGACCGATTTGAAGTGCTTTCACTTGCTCAGATAGATGTTGATTCTTTATAGATAATTCAAAGATTATGCTTTCGGATCCGTTAGAGATGCTTCCAGAGCTTGATCCAATATGATCAAATATTTCATCAATAGGTTCTTCATGATAATTGATTTCATTCTGTTGAATTGCAGGGTTTTTTCTTTCAACCAGTAATTTCTTCAGTTCTTCCTTGGCTTGTTTATACTATTCCACAAACATCTGTATTTGTATATTTTGATTCTCAATAGTCTTGTCAAGTTTGTATCTCTCCATGACCTAGATCTTTACCCTTCAGTGGTTAGACTATTCAACAAGATAATTGTGCTTTGATACCAATTGTTGGAATTAGGAGAGATAGGTACTGAGAGGGGAGGAGTGAATCAGTGCCAAAACTTTACTTGTAGAAACCTTTCTGATCTATAACTGAATACTATGATAACCGATCAAAATAACTTGAATCTAATTGCATAAGTCAATCATCTAGTTAACTTAAGAAAGTAAACAACATGAAATCAATATGACAATCACATAACATAAGTATTTTGGTAATGCAGAAACCCTTGTAAGAAGGTAAAAACTGTGGTGGGTATGACACCCACAAATTCTTCACTACTATAGATAGAAAAGGTTTGCCTATTAAGACTACAAGTTTTGATCACTTCTGGTGATCTTACCCTATTAGGAGTAACATATTAGATTAGCTAGATCTACCTAGTTATAGGATTTAACAACACTAATTGAAGTGTGTACTCAGTTAAGATATTTATACAAAGACTGTTAAGTCTACTCTGTTAAGAGATTTATACAAAAACTCTATCACAATTGTCAGAAAGTAATAGGTAACTATCTACTAGTTGACAACTCAATTATCTAAAATAGATCTATAAATTCTCATGAAAATATCACCTTATTTGTGATGGTTCTCTACTTTGTTCTGCTCGGTAGCCTTCTCTGATTCTGCTCAATCTGATATCCTCTGTACTCTGTTCTACTCGGTAAACTGATTGTCTTCAAGAGAAGCAATTTCTTCAAGTGCTCCGTGATTCATATATATCATTCAACAACCCCATAAAATGGTGTGAACATATACAATATATAGTGTTCTATTTTGCTACTTAAGCAAAAATTAGGTTACAAAGAAAAATCATAACCCTAAGATCTACGGTGCAAAATAACCTAGATCAACTAATACAAATAAGATAATTATTGCATTTAATGAATATCTTTTACAATAAATGCTCCTTGATCTTGGTAAACCATTTTATGATCTGTTGTAACCATCTGCATAGAATAATGTGTCATTTCTGATTACTATGCCATTTTATGTGATCATCGATAAACATTGTATAATCTGCTCAGTGTATACTGTGATGCTCGATGTTTATGACCATCAGTGTCGGTGTCGCTGGTGCTTGGTTAACTATGTGATGCTCAGTATAAAGGCTTTACCGACTGCTCTATCTTGCTTCAAGTTACTAACCAACTTAATATAAGTAACTGACCAACCTATTTACTATCCTTTGATACTAATGACAACCTTGAATGCTCAATAGAGATTAACAATTCAACTCTTGTACAACTTTCTACATACAAAGATCATAAAACCTGATTTCTATTTAGACCCTACAACTACATACTATATATTATTGAACACAACACATGTCATTCTTCTCATTAATGCATAATATTTAATTGTAGACTTCAAACCCAATCAATCTTTTCTATCAAAACTGATTGTGCACAACTATATCAAAGTCTGATCAATGAAAACCCAAACAATACTCTTTGTATGTACATAAAATCACTCTGCCTCTACAAATAAATAGTCTTCATAATACAAATTAACTTCAAAATTGAATACAACTGCTCACAAAACTGATTGGCAATATGTAACTAAAACAATATGTATCCTTCATTATGACTATCATTAGTATGTGTCCTTCAATGTAATAGTTCACTGTCACTATAAAAATGATTTATTCAGATTATCAAATTCATATGAAATAAAAAAATGACAACTATTATCATACCCAAAAATGTATGTCAAATATCCTTAACTAAAACTATTTCTTTATGCATCAATATTAATTTAACATAATATGATGAAATCTATCAATGATCGTCATGTGTATCAAGACTTTGTCGATCCACATAAAGTAGCTATAACATGGATACCTCATAAACTTCAATCCTGTTGAATGTATAGTATCATAATCTTCTCAAATTAGTTCATCTATGTATGCTAATCAAATCCATGCAAGGATCCAAATACATGTGATAAATAGAGCCCTTAAAAAATGTAAAATATACTCAATGCAATTGTGCATTCAAAAACATGTAATGCAATATGCACAATGTCATCAATCATGAATGTATAATAGTGACTTCACTGTCAATATGGCAGTTGAAATAATAGATTGACCTACACTTGACCATGAAATGAATGAGATAAAGATGACATTACAAGACAAAATTGATAAGGAAAAAAAAGAATGAGAAGATAAACCCTAATGTGGGTTACCCAAATGAAAGAATGTATAAAGACACAAATGAATGCCCTTACTAGGGTTCATAATAAAAAAAACAAATCTTTTCCACAACCTAGAAAATGATGGTATTACAATTTGAAGATATGTGATGAACCATGCATGATACATGTCACTAACTATAGAGAATATGCTATAAAAGCGTATCCATGGTGTAAATTGTCAAACCCACAAAAAACATAGTTATGCAAATAATAGAGAGAAACCTTGAAATATCACTAATCTTATTCAATAACAAAATAAACACAAAACTTAACACATTTAAGTAAATGAAGTATGTGTTTGAAATAAACATAGGTAGATGAACTCAAAATGAAAAGATTAGGAATCATATACATCTGGTAGAATCCCATGAATCACTACAACCAAACTCGCAAGTTCACAATCATTCCATCAACCTACTAACTGTCATCTCAAGTTAGTTCACAACTAACTGTAAATCTTGCAAGAAAAATTGAATCATGACTGTGATTCCCTATCTCAGTAGAGCTTGGGTTAACTTCACAGTTAACCAAACAATGTTCTTAACAAATGTGGTGCTCGAAGAAAACATAAGTTTTCAAGTCACATCTCCATTAATGCTAATAATTTCCACATTAATGTGGCATTTTACATCATTTTCCATCTTTACAATTAAGATAAAATAGCTAGGGACCAACAAAAAAGTCCTAGCAATAACATCTTTTTCAATGCCTTGGTTACAACTTGTGCCCCATGCTTCAACATTATACAAAACTTCTTCTTAATAACACATAAGTGCCTTATTGAAAATCATGTCATTGATATGACCATATTGTGAACCATAGCATATTGTGAACTATATCACTATAATCATGCTAATAATATAAACACAATGTAAACCGTGGATTCAACTGCAACCATTACTCAAACTGAAATGATGAACACATGATATCAATGATGCCAAAATTGAAGATGCAATTCTTTGACAAATCCACTTGCCCAAAATAGGAAATATAATTCACTATCAATGCTACTTTCCAAACCTAGTTACAATTTTTGTCATCAAGGACAACAAAGGCATAGGGATCAACAAACTCCCTCTATGTCCTTGGTGGAAAAATACTAACAGTCTCATTCTTCTCCCCCTTTTTTGTCAACAAGGGAAAATAAATGAGCTGAAGAATGATATGTAAGAGCATGGATGCATAGTAATCGAGTAAAAAATACCACATGAATGGAAACCAAACTGCTGAAACTAGTAGAATTATGCTTTGGTAACCAAGAATGCAAACTTACTCACATACCATGGTATGCTAAAAGAGATGTCAAATCAGTAATCTATGACCAACCATCAAAATGTATGAACATAATAATGATCATAGTCCAAGAAGGACAAACAAACTAAATAAAAACTATCTCTTCCAATAGTATGCCTAATCAAGATAATGTCATAACACTAAATATATCATCAATATAATGAGAAAATGTCATACACAATACCATGCTATATATTTACACAATTTCCTCAACATTATAAAACCTGAGATCTTTATAAGTTGGAGCAATCTTTATGATAGTATATTAGAGTCTATCAAGGACAACAAGAAGTTAGTCCTGTAGTAAAGAAATAATGTAATGTGCAAAGGCCATGAAAGGTTCAACAAATATACTTTGTTTAACCTTTTAAATATGTACATATACTCTGTTTGATGTTCAAATCTATACATTCAAAGTAAATATGTTACTTAAACATAATTGAATTTTGTGATATTACAAACAGTAAATGTTATGCAAACACCTTGAAGATAATTCAAAAATAATCTATCCAAAATTAAGTTTGTAACCATTGAAGCTTGTATACTAAAGACAAAAGCTCCCCCTTTCATAGGTAAATCAAATAAAACTAATGATTTATTCTTATAAGATTATTATGATAGCCACTTTTCATCTTGTATATAAGAAGCAAAAGAAAATGATAAAATATGTAAATGAAACATGCATATTTCATCATTATCTTAACAAGATAAGAAGAAAGACTATCATCATAATGAAACTAAAAAAATATCACCATAGTATGTCTAAATGGGAATATCATAAATAGGGAAAACATTGAAAAAAACTTTAACTCTATTTTAAAGTAGAAAATATATATAGTAGAGTCATACTTTATTCTTGAAAGTTCCTTCTCAAAATTCTCAATTTTTTATTCAAAGGATGGAGGATTTAGCTCCTTTGAATTAAGTATTTACCCACTATATAAAAGAAGACCACCTAATCTTTTGACTTGGATCAAATGTATAAACATCTTGATGTGACCTATCCATGAATAGGCGATTTCTCATACTCCATGTGTGTTTCTTAAGAAAGTTAGAGTTTTAGTATGATTAGCTAACTTTTCCATTAGTTGTAAAACAACCTTATCATACTATATACATTTATTTGTAAGTCTCTTCCTTAAACTTACTTGATTTCTTGTAGCTTCCTCAATTATGGTGCAAAGATATGAATTTGTATTATCTAATTTATTAGTAGTATTTTGACATTCAACCAAACTAAGTTCTAGTTTATCAATTCTCTTTTGGAGTTTTGTGATTTCCTTCTTTGCATCTACTAGTTGTCCATGGTAATCTGCAATGATAATTTTTTCAGAACACTCTCCAATTTCACTTACCATGCAAATTTCATTATTAACTTTGGATATAAATTTTTGTAGACAATATATATTACTTTTAGTTTTACTCCTTGTGATACAAACTGAACCATTTTTCAAAATATGACAACTAGTGGTTGTAAAGACAACTGTGAAACTTTGTTCATCAATTTGACTAACACTTAAAAAATTGTGAACCATTCCTTCAACATAATACACATTGTTTTTTGGCATTAAGGGATGGTAACCAGAAAGCATGCAACTAGTACATGGCAATAGTGGTATTGTCATTGATTAGCAACAGAGGTTAGTGTTGGATCTATGAAGCAAGACATATACAACTCACAAATACAAGTAAGTGCAAGGAGAGATTGGTTTGGCAACCGACAACACTATACAAGGAAGAAGAGACTATATCTCATCATCAAAAGCAACCAGTCACTAAGAAACATGCAATTAGAAACCAAGGAAAGGATTCAACCAGTATCAACTACACAAACGAGAAATAGATGTAACCCATATAGACAAAGGAAGGAAAGGTGACAGGTCAATGCTTTCACCTATGTATAGTCTTTGGCATTCTTTACTGATAAAGTGAAGACTTCGACATAATAGATGAATTGGGGAATTCTTAGTCAACTGTCTGTTTTCTAACTCCTTGACTAGGATTTATTGCACTAAATACGATAGACTTTGAGTTATAAAGATGATAGGTACAAGGCGCGATTGAAGGTTTTAATGCCAGATTTTTTGGCATTAAAACATGGATTTATCTCTTGCAAAGGAAAGCTTGTTGACATGCATCATTTTTTTCTTTCATTAAAATAGACAAAGCAAAGCATGCATCAGATGTTTCCTCAATGAACTAATACTCTATTGGGTGATGGATCCAAAGATGATCTTTAAACAGGTCGTGCATGAGAAAAGAAATTAGGGCAAGAAATCTATATATTCTATTGTCTGGTGAGAATATAGTTTGCCCTCATTCTACCAAAGTAAAGAGTGAACCCGTATGCTGAAGAAGCTAGGGTAAATAGAAAGGTGAAGAGAGAAGAGTGTGTAGAGAAGCACAATAGAAAATGAGAACATACCTGTGACGACTAGTAATGTTTCTTAGTTCAATATAACAAAGATCTTATCAGGCTATGCAAATCCATTTCTATAAGGTCAATCCTTCTATTTTTCTCTAACAATTACAATAGCTAAATCCCAATATTTTGGGTGTACATTAACATGTCCCTTGTACTAAATCCCTTCAACGGGTGACATCTATTTAGGTGTTCTAAGTCCTCTAACTAGGTAGGCACTAATATGCCTTATTGTATCAAATCCCTTAACTAGATCTCATATAACTATGTTTTGTAATCCTTTAACAGGGAAGGCTCCTAACATGGCACACTTTAGAAGAGTACAAAATTTGTGAAGTTTCCTCACCCCATGGTTTTCACCTGATTTGGGTTTCCATTTGATAAATCTACTGTTGGTTTGTGGTTGATTGCTTCTTGTTATTCTTATGCTAGAATCTATTTTTCTTATAGTAGTAGTATATTCCATCAGATTTGTTTTAAAGTTTTATAGGTGTTGATTCACCCCTCCCCTCTCAGCACTGGTTGGGACTGTCAATTGGTATCACCATTGGTTTCTTTTCTTTATTGCTTAACTGCAAAAAGGAAAAAGTCAAGATGACGAGAAAGGAAGGACCAAAGTTTTCAAAGAAAAACTTCACTATGTGGTGCAACAGAAAGAAGTTGTACATGAAGACCACCAAAGATCAATATTGGACTCATGTAACCATTGATTACAATTAACTGACCAATACCCTAACTCCTAATAAATTAAAGATCAAGATAGAGCACACAACTTACGTGGATATGATAGTCAACATGCTACCAGACTATGTCTATGCCAAGATTGAAAATCTGGATACTGCTCACAAGATGTGGGCCAAGCTACAACTAGTATATGGAGGTGACCCAAATATTGAAAGAGCTAAGGTTGAGAGCCTCAGAAGAAATTTTGATGACATGAGGATGAATGAAGGAGTAGACATTGAACAATACAACAACCGAATCAAAAAAGTGATCAACTCCATCAAAAACACTAGAGGAAAACTTAGTGAAGAGGAGGTGGTTAGAAAAATACTAAGAATGCTCAGACCTCAGTATGATATCAAGATCTATGCCATTCATGAGATCATATCAGGGACCACAGATCAAGTCACTCTAGACTCCCTAATCCGTAAGTTGACTACTTTTGAATTGAGCAATTTTGATAATAGCTTACCCATTCAGGAAGCTACTTTCAAGTCTTCTGTTAATACCTCTTCCACCAAGAAAGGAAGAGAAACCGGTAACAGCTCTACCGATAAGATTGGAAGTCTTGTTGAGAATCTTCTTTCAGAAGAAATGGATCAAGATGAGTTTGAAGCACTCATTGCTAGAAGATTTCCCAGAGGAAAAGGGAAATACAAAAGAAATATTATTTTGAAATGTTTCTCTTGTAATAAGATAGGGCATATTGTTGTAAGATGTCTAGATAAAGGAAACAAAGACAAGAGCAACCGATTCAAGAATAAAGAAAAGGAGTTCTACCTTGCAGAAGAAGGAGTCATAGGCAATGAATCTGAAGACTCTAAAGATCCAAAAATTGCATTCGTGGCAATAACAGAAGAGAGTCCAATGGTAAGTGAAATGACATTTATCTCAAGATCTCATTAGCATGATGATTGGATCATTGACAGTAGATGGACTCACCACATGACCGATGACAAGAACAAGTTCATCAGCTTAAAGATCAATGATGGTGGATTGGTGACCTTTGGAAATAATGCTCCATCTGCTATCAAAGGTAAAGGCTCTATTGCACTTAGAAACAATGTTGTTTTTGAAGATATGTACTGGGTAGAAGGACTTTAGTACAACCTAATGAGTGTTGCACAACTAAACAACAAGGGATTCCTATTGGGATTCGAGCAAAGTTCTTGTGTTGTCAAGACCCAATATGGAGCTCATATTGCAACTGGTACATAGAGAAAAGGGAACTTGTTCTACCTAGACTCAATGGAAGGAGCCTATCTCATTGCATCAGTACTCAAAGGAGAATCAAGCAAGATTTGTCTTGTATCTAAAGAGGACAACAACTGGTTGTGGCACAAGAGGCTCTGCCACATAAACTTTGACAGTATTGTCAAGGTGAGCAAGAAGAAACCAGTAAGAGGAATCCCTGAGATCAGAAAACCTAACAGAGGTATTTGTAAGGATTGTTAGTTAGGAAAACTGACAAGAACAAGTTTTAGTATAAATCCTTTTTTTGCTAAAAATGTTTTGGATCTCGTGCACACAGATTTGTGTGGAGCAATGAGAACAAAGAGCTACTATGGAGACCAATACTTCATGCTTTTTGTAGATGATTTCTCAAGAATGATGTGGACACTCTTTCTTAGAGAAAAATCAGAGGCATTTCACATGTTTAAAGTCTACAAGGCTCAAGTGGAGAAGGAGACCAATAAGAGCCTAAAGTTTTTGAGATTAGATAGAGGAGGTGAATACACTTATCAATAATTCACTCACTACTATGAGGAACAGGGAATAAAAATTTAGTTATCTGCACCAAGGATTCCTCAGCAAAATAGAGTAGTAGAAAGAAGAAATAGGACACTGATTGATTGTGCAAGAACCCTAATGATTTAGAAGGATCTCCCCCATCACTTCTGGAGAGAAGCTATCAACATTGTTGTTTACACATTGAACCAAGTTCAAGTCAAGAAAGGAATTGATAAGAATCCCTATGAACTATGGCTCAATATACTTGAAGTGTAGGATATTTCAAAATCTTTGGCAACAATTATTACATTAAGAGAGACATGTACTTTGGGAAGTTTGAGCTTAAAAGTAATGAAGGTGTATTTCTAGGTCACTCTACCAAGAGTAAAGCCTACTGGTGTCTAAACCAAAGGACCATAAAAATAATTGAAAGCATAAATATAAAGGTTGATGCATATTCAAAACCAAGAAAGAAGATCGGTCATAATGAACATGACGATCTGCAAGGTCACAATGAAGGAAATCTATTTGAGTTCAATGAAATAACAACTGAAGATGAAAGAGAAGAACATGTGAATAGACATCTGGAGTAGGATGTTGTTCCTAAAGCTGACTAACCAACTCAAAATGATGAACAAGAAGTTGTTCATGACCATGCTAAAGAAATTGCTCAATGAAAAGAACTTGACTGGCAACAAAGACCAGTTCTCCCAAGGTATGTCACATATCAATCAACTAATAATATAATTGGTGACAAACTTGCAAATGTCTTGACCAGGAAAAAGGCTAGAGAGAATGTCTATTTGTTTTCCTGCATAGAGCCTAAAACCACCAGGGAGGCTCTGGATGATGAAAATTGGGTCAAGGCCATGGAGGAAAAGATTGAGCAAATAGAAAAGAATGACACATGGGTGCTTGTGCCTAGACCACAAGACAAGAATGTCATTGGAAAAAAGTGGGTCTATAGGAATAAGCTAAATGAAGGACAAGTAATAAGAAATAAAGAAAGACTGGTCTGCAAAGGATATGCTCAAGAAGTTGGATTGGATTATGGAGGAATCTTTGCACCTGTGGCCAGATTGAAAGGAGTAAAAATCCTTCTTTCTTATGTTGCTCGCAAGAAGTTCAAAGTATACCAAATGGATGTAAAGTCTACATTCCTAAATGGAATACTAGAGGAGGAAGTCTACATTGAACAACCAGAAGGTTTCACATCCACACAAAAGGGTGGCATGGTCTGTAAACTCAAAAAGGCTCTTTATGGGCTAAAGAAAGCTCCAAGGGCATGGTATGAGAGGTTTCAATCATACCTCTTGACCATAGGATTCACAAGAATTGGGGACAACAACAACATGTATCTCAAGACTGGAAAAGATGGGAACCCAATTGCTGAAATCTTTGTGGATGATATCATCTTTGGAGGAGATGACAGAATGATCAAATCCTTTGTTTAAGAAATAAAGAAAGAATTTGAAATGTCTATGATAGGAGCCATAAAATTCTTCATTGGACTATAGGTCCATCAACTAAAGGAAGGTATCTTTATTTCTTAGTCCAAGTATGTAAAAAAAATTCTTAATACTTTTTCACTTGAAGAATCCAAACTGGTTGGTGCTCCTATGATAACTAACCTCAAGTTATTTAAGGAAGATGATACAAAAGAAGTAAATGAGACATTTTATCAGTCCATGATAGGAAAATTACAGTATGCAATACATAGTAGACCAGACATTGCACATGCAGTTGGCATAGTAGCAAGATTCTCTGAAAATCCTAAAGAGACACATCTAATAGCAGTGAAGAGAATTTTTAGATACCTGAAAGGGACTAAGGAGTATGGCTTGTGGTTTCCTCACAAGGGAGGCTTCCAAGTAAAGGTTTACAGTAATGGAGATTGGGTTGGTAATATTGATGATAGAAAGAGCACAAGTGGTGGTGCATTCTTTCTCGGTGGAAGGATTGTGTCATGGATAAGAAAGAAATAGAATTGTATATCATAGTCTACAATGAAATATGAATATGTTGCTGAAGCAATCAATTACACTTAGGTAATCTAGATCAAACAACTACTTGAAGGAATCTGAGAACAACTAACTAAACCAATTGCAATTTACTATGATAGTACAAGTGCAATAAACATATCCAAGAACCCTATCATGCACTCCCAAAAAAGAATATTGCTATCAATTATCACTACTTGAGAGAACAGGTACAAAATAAAGAAGTAAGATTGGAGTATGTTCACACAAAAGAACATATTGCTGATATCTTCACAAAACCATTACCAAAGAGTAATTTTGAGTATCTCAGAGGTAAATTAGGGGTGATACCCCTCCCTGATTATCAGTAAACTTGAAAAAGTGTTCATCAATTCATTGTGCTTCAACAGAGGAATTAATCTCATCCTAACTAGACTGATGAAAAGGTCTGCTGCTCGAAGGGGGAGAAGATTTCATTAAGGTAGTCCTTCTAACTAGCCTTTGGCATTATTTTCAAAGGGGGAGATTATGACTAGCCACTAGTATGAGTGGACTGGTAGTGTTGTCATGGTTTTCACCATCAATTCCAAAGGGGGAGATTGTTGGAATTAAGGGATGGTAACTAGTAAGCATGCAACCGGTACATGACAATAGTGATATTGTCATTGATTGGCAATAGAGGTCAGTGTTGGATCTATGAAGCAAGAAAGATACAATTCACAATAACAAGTGTGAGGAGAGACTGGTTTGGCAACCGGTGACACTATACAAGGAAGAAGAGACTATATATGCTCATCAAAAAGAAACCAGTCACTAAGCAAGATGCAATTGGCAACCAAGGAAAGGATTCAACTGGTATCGACTATGCAACCGATGAATAGATGCAACTGGTATAGACAAAGGAAGGAAAGGTGATAGGTCAATGCTTTTACCTGTGCAAAATCTTTGGTATTCTTTACCGATCAAGTGAAGACTTTGATATAATAGATGAAACGGGGAAGTCGTAGTCAATTGTCTGTTATCTAACTCTTTGACTGATATTTACTGCACTAAATCCAATAGACTTTGAGTTATAAAGATGATCGGTACAAGGCATGATTGAAGGTTTTAATGCCAGAGTTTTTAGCGTTAAAATATGGAGTTATCTCTTGCAAAGGAAAGCTTGTTGACACGCATCATTATTTTCTTTCATTAAAATAGATAAAGAAGAGCATGCATCAGATGTTTCCTCAGTGAACTAATACTCTACTGGGTGATGGATCCTAAGATGATCTTTAAATAGGTCATGCATGAGAAAAGCAACTAGGGAAAGAAGTCTATATATTTTGTTGTCTAGTGAGAATACAGTTTTCCCTCATTCTACCAAAGTAAAGAGTGAACTCGTATGCTGAAGAAGCTAGGGTAAATAGAAAGGTGAAGAGAGAAGAGTGTGTAGAGAAGCACAACAGAAAAGGAGAACATACATGTGGTAACCGGTAATGTTTCTCAGTTGAGTATAACAGAGATGTTATCAGGCTATGCAAAGCCATTTCTAAAAGTTCAATTTTTCTATTGTTCTCTAACAATTACAATAGCTAAATCCCAATATTTTGGGTGGACATTAATAGGTCCCTTGTACTAAATCCCTTAATCGAGTGACATCTATTCAGGTGTTCTAAGTCCTCTAACTAGGCGGGCAATAACATGCCTTATTGTATCAAATCCCTTAACCAGATTGTATCTAACAGTGCATTGTAATTCTTTAATAGGGAAGGCTCCTAACAGGGTGCACTTTAGAAGAGTGCAAAATTTGTGAGGTTTCCTCACACCTTGGTTTTCACCTAATTTGGGTTTCCACATAATAAATATGGTGTTGCTTTGTGGTTGATTGCTTGCTTCTATTCTTATGCTAGAATTTGTTTTGCTTACAGTAGTAGTATATTACATCAGATTTGTTTTAAAGTTGTATAAGTATTGATTCACCCCCCCCCCCTCTCAACACCAGTTGGGACTATCATTGTTAACAAGAGTACTTTCATCAAGCTGAATTGACCCCAATCCTTTTATTTGAAAGCACTTATTATCACCAAACCTAATTGTACCAACATAAAATATATCAAGTTTAACAAATTTTTTTGTCTCCAACTAGATGATGAGAACAACCACTATCAAGCATCTCCACATCTTCAATTTTTGATAAATTGCGTGATTGTGAATTCATTGCAATCTTTGTAGGTCTCCAAACAAGTTTTGTTTTAAAGATACCATCAGATTTATTTTTGAAGAAATGTTGACAAAATCTTGCAATATGACCAAATTATCTACATTTATAACATTGAAGTTTAGTAAAAAACTAATAATGTTTCCCAGTAACTAAATTTGTATTTCTTCTAGGAAACATCTTATCATCATTTGAATTTTTTAGTGAGCCTTAAAATTATCACAGTATTGAACTCAAGTTTTTCTTTTTCCTCCTTCGAAAGTCTCTCGAGAATCAACACTAGAGATTTTATTTAATTGTTTCCTTAAAGACACTATTTCTGCTTCAAGAATGCTACTCTTGTTATCTTTTGACTCGACAGTTGCTTGAGTGACCTCAAGAATGTGTTTATTTTCCTTTAGTTGAATTTTTAAAGAAGTGATTAATTCTAAATCATTTTGAGCCTTAGTTTTTAAATCATTTTCTTCTCTTTTAACTCTCTTAATTTCCTTAAGAGAGGCTTTTAATTCTGCTTGACAATCTATTACAGATTTTGAATCTTCAGATAAAAACCCATCTTGTGATTCTCCTTTGGAAACAATAGCCATAAATAAGAATTCTTCATTTCCTTCTATAGGTTTATTTGAACCATTATCAGTTAAATCTGCAACCAAATCCTTATTCTTTTTAAAATTGTTTTTCTTTTTAAAACTTTGTTGCTTCTTTTTCTTGAAAGTATTATTGTTATCTGCCTCACCAATTTCATTATCTTTAATAGGACATTGGGCAACATAATGACCTATTTTACCACAAGGAAAACATTTGAATGATAATTTGTGTTTATACCTTCCTGAACCTCTTCTTAGTTTACTAACAAAATCAAATTCAACATTGTCTATTTGATCAATATCATAATTTATCTCTGTTTTAGAATATTTAAATGTTGATTCCATTTTGGGTTGATCAGAAGAAATTATCATTTCATATGCAGTAAATAGACCATGCAAAGTGTCAAGAGTTACCTTGTTTACATCTCTTTCTTCAACAACATTAATCTTAGAGTCATACTTTAATGTGAGTGATCTCAAAACCTTCTTAACCATTGTAGTCTCTTCTTGATTTTCACCTAAGTCTTGAATGGAGTTAAAAACATTAGAAACAAGAAGAAAATAGTCAATGATTTTCTCCTCTTAAATCATTTTTAAACTTTCAAACCTAGCTCTGTAGGCTTGCATTTTTTCTTCTTTGACAGTTTTGTCTCCCCCGTAAATATTTGACAAATTTTCCCATATACTATTAGAAGATTCACAATCCATAACCTTAACTAATACATCATTTTATAGACCACAATAGATTTAATGTGATGTCTTTGCATCATGTTCATAAGCTTTTTTTTCATTAGCAAATGGAGGTGTGGTTTTAGTATAAGTTGTTTGTGTAGTTTCCCACAAATCATATTCTAAAGACTTCAAATGATGCCTCATTCTATACTTCTAGAAAGCATAGTTAGATCCATAAAATAATGGTGCTCTAAACCCTAATAATCCTTCTTGACAAGCGATATAATACTCCCTAAACAAAGAAAACCCTAAAAATAGGGGATGGCTCTGATACCAATTGTTGGAGTATGGTGATTACTGAGAGGGGGGGTGAATCAATAATCACACACAAAATACAAATTTTAACTTCCTTCTAAAAACTTCAATAAACTTGAGAAAATTTAATTTAAATTATGTAAATAGAAATAAGCACACATCATACACAAAAGATTGACACAAGTATTTTCTTGAGTGGAAACCCTCTCGAGGAATAAAACCAATCAAACTTAGCCTCACTAGCTTTATCTTTTAAATCAATTTGTACATCTTACTGATGTTATCTCATTGATAATTTTAATACCTCAATGGACTTGTACCTCACTGGTCTTTTGTGCCTCACTGGCTATATGCCTCACTGGTCTTATTACAATATGCTTTATAGGCTATTCAACTCTTTTACAACTTTCTACATATATAGATTAGAAAACTTGATTTCTATTTAAACCCTACAACTACATACCATACATTATTGAACATAACACATGTCATTCTACTCAATAATGCATACTATCTAATTGTAGACTTTAAACCCAATCAATCTTTTCTGTCAAAAATGATTGTGCACAACTATATCAAATTCTGATCAATGAACACCCAAACAATGTTCTCTTTTTGTACATCAAATCACTTTTCCCTTGCAAATAAATAGTCTTCATAGTAAAAAATAACTTCAAGCTGAATGAGAGAAACTAAATACAACTATTCACAAAAGTGATTGGTAATATGTAACTAAAATAATATGTATCCTTCATTATGACTGTTGTCAGTATGTGTCCTTCACTATAATAGTTCATTGTCGTTATAAGCATGGTTTATTCGGACTATAAAATTCATATGAAATAAACAAATCAAAACTGTTATCACACCTAAAATGTATGTCAAATATCCTTAACTAAAATTGTATCTTTATGCATCAATATTAATTCAACATAATATGATGCAATCTATCAATGATCATAATGTGTAACAAGACTTTTTTGAACCACATAAAGTAACTGTGACAAGGATACCACATAAGATTCAATGTTGTTGATTTTATAGTATCATAGTATTCTCAAATTAGTTCATATATGTATGCTAATCAAACCCATGCAAGGACCCAAATACTTGTGATAAATAGAGCCCTTAAAAAAATGTAAAATATACTCAATGCAGTTGTGCATTTGGAGACATGTAATGTAGTATACACAATGTCATCAATCATGAATGTATCACAATGACTTCACTATCAATACGATATTTGAACTAACAGATTGAAATACAATCGACCATGAAATGATTGAGATAAAGATGACATTACAAGACAAAACCGATAGGGTAAACAAAGAATGAACACATAAACCCTAATGTGGGTTACTTGAATGAAAGAATGTGCACAACTAATTTTCCTTTATGACATGAGACATATAGATTCCCCTTTGTTTCTCAATAAAAATTCAATTTTTTGTAGCCTTCATCTCGAAGTTTCCCCTTTACTTTCTATTTAATTTTGTAATAATGGTTTTCAAAATACTGACTTTAAAAGGTAACTTGATGTATTTTTATTTTGATAAAATTTGTGAATCACATGGCATAAAGAAAGAGTCAATCTTTTTATTTTTCAAATTATTGGCTACTACCGAATTACAAATAGCCATTCCAATTTTTTCAATAACTTCTTAATTTGAATTTTCTTCCTTCCTAAAAATTCTTTTGTTCCTTCCCCACCACAAGTTCCAAGTTACAGATGCTAAAGCCACTTTCCAAATGACTTCAAAAAAAAAATTTCTATGTAGCAGTGGCCATGATTGGAATACACTAGTAAGTTATCTTCAAGAGAAGAATATCAATTAAGCTTGTTTATCATCCACATCTATCAAGAGTAGGAAAATGGGCATGTAAGAAGCAAATGATTTCTATCCTCAATCAACAACTCAAAAAAATTAAAAAATTAAAGAGAGTTGCAATACCAAATTTATTTAGTCTTTGAATTGTTAGAATTCTTCCTTTTAGAGCCAACCATGTGAAAGCACCATCTTTGGGAATAATTGCATCAAATCGGAAGAAATTAAAATATCTCATTCTGAGACTCTGAGCATGATTTGACACTAAAACATATCTATGCTTTACTGTGTAGCTACTTTAAGGAGATTGAGTCCAAATTAACTTGTCTTCTAAGCTTGTGAGGTTTATCTATCTTGATTTGAGGAGTTTCTCTAACAAGATACCTTGTTCAAGAGGAATGTGTACACTTGAGAAAGCTATCCATTGTGCAACTAATTAATACACCCTTAATATCCTTGATTATTCAATAGACTTTAACTCTTTCACACCAAGATTTCTTTAATATGACTCTTTCTTCTTGTAGCATCTCATACTTACAAAGTGGCGAGAAACCATTCCAAGAATCCTCCCAAAAGAGGGCCCTCCATCTATCATGAACTATGCAAGACAAACATGGAAGAATTATCTCTTTGCATTTCATCATATCTTGTTTGCAATGTCATTTTAACTCATTTTCACCAATTTAAAGTTAAATATGCATTCCTAATTGGAGTCACGTGGTTTGAGTATAGTCTATTTCTCAGAATTTATAATATATAATTTTCAATTTACAAATAGTCAAATTTGATTCTAGACATAGCTACATTAAAACTAACAAAAAATAATTATGTGGACAATTATATAGTTAAATTAATGTGAATTTATAAAATTTAATTTGCATCCACTCAACATTCAACAATGTCTATCTAGAATTATTAACACAAGTTTCAAAACTAATTAAAAAATTACAAATCATAAATGATAAATAATTCTTTTTTGAAGATTACATATAACAACAAAATATACATTTTAATATTATATTCACCAAATATGAAAGTTGAGAATCAAAAAATGATATGCATAAATGCAAATATTAATTTTTACCTTCAAATCCTCACCTCAGAGTAATATGCAAATTTGGTAAGCATAAACAAAGAAAAAGACAAGTATTTCTTTTTTGGATAAAATGCAAAATGCTCGAACATTTATCAATATTAGTATAAAGAATTAACAAAACTAGCCTAAAGGAAAAATAGCTAGAGAAAGGTACATAACATATCATATGCAGAGAAGAAGACAAAACCTCATTGGGTTTCCTTGTAGAGTGCAAGACAAACCCATAAAAACTAAAAATATCAAACTATATCGTAGTGATTATTGTATTCACACAAATTATTAAAAACATTACAACTCACTATTTGTATCATCAAATCACATGTCCTTGAAGTGGAGTTTGATTATTTGCACCAAGAACTTAGGGGAGGAAGATAAATATGGGAAAGTAAAAGCTAATGGAAAAGCTCTTATGGCCCAAGATGTCACATTCTCTCACAAAGTAACCAAGGAAAGGATGAATCTTTTTAAAAAACCTTAATAAAGGTAGAAAAGCAGAACCTAAGTCCAAAATAAACCATCTCCTCAACCCTCCATTCCTTACACAAGTGAGAAAATTTTGCAAGATTAATATAAAAGGAACAAAAAGTCAAAATGTGTGGCTTTCCTACATTTCAACATGTTAACAAATTGTATTCAAACTTCACTCCCTACAAAAGTACAAGCACCTCCAAAAGGTACAACTCAACGAATACTACAATTGTAGGATATGCACAAAATGGATTTGTTGAACTTTTTTTAACCTTATGTAATAGAGAAAAAGAAATTTAAGTGTGGAAGGAGAGACAATGATGTGCATGTGGTTGGGAAAATACCATATGAGATGTCATTATTTTATTTGGTATAGATTTTTTGAGGGCATTAGAAATTTTCACATGAATGTTGTACTTGTTATAAAGGCTTGGATGAGATAAGGAAGCTTGGGGGAGATGTATGTAAATTTGGTAAGAAAACAAGAGGTCTACAAAAGTATAATGAATGAAGGAAAAGAGGGTAAAAAGGTTGCACAAGAATGACTAAAAAGTTATACGAGATGGTCTATGCTTGAGATACAAGACAAGACTCCATATCTCCAATTATACAAACTCTCCTTATTAATAATCCTTGATTATTTACCTACAAGAAGTTGAAAAACGTCTTTCATACGTTTCAAGCCATATAACATACATGACTAAGACATGCTTAATTTACCATTTCCTTTCATCCTTTAAAATGGAAAAAAACTCATTTGTTAAAGTTGAAAAATTAACTTCAAATTGATTTTATTTAAAAAATAATTACAATTATATGGAAGATTATAATTCTTACCAATAAGTGTAAAAAAGATAAACTATGCTAATATTATATTTGACAAACTATCCTCCTGAAAGAGTAGAAATCCAACCCATTATATCCTCCTCGTGACATAGCTATCTATGAACACTTCCTTCGATTTCCCCAATTCAAATCTCCACATGACATAGCTATCTATGAAATGCCAGCTCCTTCAATTTCCCCAATTCAAATTTAACAATATAAACGGCTAGATACCTTTGATTTCCCCAATTCAAATTCAAAAATATAAACGGGCATGCTTCAGTTAGTTGGGCCTCCACAACCGATGGAATACACTATGCCATTGAGGAGGCTTGGCATCCTCTTCTTTTGCTGAATTAAAGATAACTTATGTAGCTTAACTAGTTCAACAGAGATATTGTTTAGGATTTGCACAGGAACCGATATCTATTTCATCAAGTGGCAGCTTGAACAATTTGTAATACAAACAAGTCTTCGAAATTTGAAGACTTTTTTTGTATTGATTGAATGCAGGACGTCATAGGAAACCAAGGGCCCTTCCATAGTTTCTCTCCTTGGAACAAAGCCTCCTTGATCTTGTGACACAAGATTTGGAATCAGATATTGCAATCTCAAATAGATTGCCTTTGTTATAATCTTATAAATTGTGTTGCATAGAGAAATCAGTTTGAAATCTAAAAAGGTTTTGGGTGACTTAACCTTTGGAATGTTTTCACCAATTTAAAGTTGAATATGCATTCATAATCGGAGTCACATGGTTTGAGTATAGTCTATTTCTCAAAATTTATAATATACAATTTTTAATTTACAATCGATCAAATTTGATTCTAGACATAGCTACATTAAAATCAACAAAAAATAATTATGTGGACAATTATATAGTTAGATTAATGTGAATTTATAAAATTTAATTTGCATCCGCTCAACATTCAACAATGTCTATTAGAATTGTTAACACAAGTTTCAAAATTAATTAGCATGTTTACAAATCATAAATGATAAATAATTTATTTTTGAAGATTACATATATAACAACAAAATATACATTTTAATATTATATTCACCAAATATGAAAGTCGAGAATCAAAAAATGATATGCATAAATTATGCAAATATTAATTTTTACCTTCAAATCTTCACCTCAGACTAATATGCAAATTTGGCAAGCATAAACAAAGAAAAATGGCAAGTATTTCTTTTTTGGATAAAATGCAAAATGCCTGAACATTTATCAATATTAGTATAAAGAATTAACAAAACTAGCCTAAAGGAAAAATAGCTACAGAAAGGTACATAACATATCATATGCAGAGAAGAAGACAAAACTTCATTGGGTTTCCTTGTAGAGTGCAAGGCAAACCCATAAAAACTAAATATATCAAACTATATCATACCGATTATTGTATTAAGACAAATTAAAAAAAATAAATTTACAACTCACTATTGGCATCATCAAATCACATGTCCTTGAAGTGGAGTTTGATTATTTGCACCAAGAACTTGGGGGAGGATGATAAACATGCGAAAGTAAAAGCTAATGGAAAAGCTCGTGTCCCAAGATGTCACATTCTCTCACAAGGTAACCAAGGAAAGGATGAAAAAAATTAAAAAAACCTTAATAAAGGTATACAAGCAGAACCTACTTAGACGTGAGGAAAAGTCCAAAATAAACTATCTCCTCAACCCTCCTTTCCTTACACAAGTGAGAAAGTTTTGCAAGATTTATATAAAAGGAACAAAAAGTAAAAATGTGTGGTTTTCCTACATTTCAATATGCTGACAAATTGCATGTCAAACTTCACTCTCCACAAAAGTAAAAGCAGAACCTACTCAGACGTGAGGAAAAGTCCAAAATAAACTATCTCCTCAACCCTCCTTTCCTTACACAAGTGAGAAAGTTTTGCAAGATTTATATAAAAGGAACAAAAAGTAAAAATGTGTGGTTTTCCTACATTTCAATATGCTGACAAATTGCATGTCAAACTTCACTCCCCACAAAAGTAGAAGCACCTCCAAAAGCTACAACTCAATGAATACTGCAATTGTAGGATATGCACAAAATGGACATGTTGAACTTTTTTTAACCTTATGTAATAGAAAAATGAAAATTTAAGTGTGGAAGGGGAGACAATGATGTGCATGTGGTTGGGAAAATACCATATGAGATGCCATTATCTTATTTGGTATATAGATTTTTTGAGGGCATTAGAAATTTTCACGTGAATGTTGTACTTGTTGTTGTCTATAGAGCTATGTTCCCAATCATTTACTTGTATTATCTCATGATCTATGTCAAAATAACAATGAGGGGTACAATGCCAACAAGAAGGAAAAATAGATACAAGAAAATACTATAATGGAGATAGTTATAAAGGTCAAATGGGTTTCCAAAGGCTTGGATGAGATAAGGAAGCTTTGGGGAGCGGTATGTAAATTTGGTAAGAAAACAAGAGGTCTACAAAAGTATAATGAAAGAACGAAAAGAGGGTAAAAAGGTTGCACAAGAATGACTAAAAAGTTATAAGAGATGGTCTATGTTTGAGACACAAGAAAAGATTCCATATGTTCAATTATACAAGCTCTCCTCTATAATATTCCTTGATTATTTACCTACAAGAAGTTGAAAAATGTCTTTCATACATTTCAAGCCATATAACATATATGACTAAGACATGTTTAATTTTTCATTTCCTTTCATCTTTGAAAATGAAATACACTCATTTGTTAAAGTTGAAAAAATTACTTCAAATTGATTTTATTTTAAAAATAATTTATGGAAGATTATAATTCTTACCAATAAGTTTGAAAAAGATAAGCTATGCTGATATTATCTTTGACAAACCATCCTTGTGAGAGAGTAGACATAGCTATGTGTAAACACTTCCTTTGATTTCCCCAATTCGAATCTTCACATGACATAGCTATCTATGAAATGCCAGCTCCTTTGATTTCCCCCAATTCAAATTTAACAATATAAACAGCTAGATACCTTTGATTTCCCCAATTCAAATTTAACAATATAAATGGCTAGATACCTTCGATTTCCTCCATGTAACATAACTATCTGTGAACACTTCCTTTGATTTCCCCAATTTGAATCTCCACATGAGATAGCTATCTATGAAATGCCAGCTCCTTTGATTTCCCCAATTCAAATTTAACAATATCAACGGGTAGATACCTATGATTTCCTCAATTCAAATTCAAAAATATAAACGGCCATGCTTCAGTTAGTTGGGCCTCCACGACCGATGGAATACACTATGCCATTGAGGAGGCATGGCGTCCTCTGCTTTTGCTGTAATTAAAGATAACTTGTGTAGCTTAACTATTTCAACTGATATCTATTTCATCGAGTGGCAGCTCGAACAATTTGTAATATAACCAGAGAGAGGCCGCCATGGATAAAACAAAAAACATCAAAAGAAAATTATGACCGAAACAAAACTGAATTTGCTGCCTCAGGCAGGTTACATTGCAGTTTTTGTTAAAAATGCGGAAGAAAGATAAAAAGGGCTCAACCTAGGTTTCTAAATTCCTCCTGAACAGAGGCATGGCGACCAGCACTGCTGCGCATCGGGGAACTTGAAGTTGGATAGACCAGATTCAAACTGCGCCACAATCTCCTTCCGCGCCGTTTCATGCTCTTCCCCGAATCTCTTCATCAATTTCAGCCCAGTTTCTATGAACTGCTAAAAAAAGATTGTAATCAGAGCAATTGGGGGTTTCAGGGCTCCAATGAAGAAAATACAGAGCAAGGAGAAGAAAAGAAAATGGGGAAAATGAAATTAACCTTTTTGTTAATGTTAGCGGGCGAGAGCCCTTTCGTGGGGATTTTGCGGGAGAAAAGCAGAGGAGTATTATATCGCTTGTCAATAAGGATTATCACCCAGAATTACAGCAAAAGCAGAAGAGTATTATATCGCTTGTCAAGAAGGATTATCACAAATTCTAAACAATGTCTCTGAGAAAGGCTATGAAATTGAGTTCAATTGGGAGTCCCACTTTGGAAATCAAGAATTCAGAGGTCAAGAATTCTCACCATTTCCATTGGGACTCTGCCTAGGGAGAATTTTCTTCTCAAACCAGGTGGGCAACCTTCATGTTTTAAGTTTTTGAGATAGATCTATGAGAAAAATTTCTTGTTTCACCTGCGTAATTTTAATCAGTTAAATCTTGAAATTATTTTTAGCTGAATAGAATTATTAATAAATTGGTTCTTGGTATTTGCAGAGTTATCTCCCTGTTCATACTCTCTTTGTTCTTAGAATTATCTGTTGGTTGGAGAGAAGTTTCAAAGCATTCCCACTATGGAAATCTAGTAGCCATTTTGGTCAAGAATTCTCACCATTGAGACTCTGCCTCTTGCAATTGACTTCAACTACATTTTGGAAATCTAGTAGCCATTTTGGTCAAGAATTCTCGCCATAGCAAGTTCTATCTCAAGTTCACAGTGGATCTCTGCAACTCATGGGTGTACCTTTCTTCTGAAATTTTTGGGAAAAAAGAATGGTCTGTGTGAAATTGTTACAAAGACATCAAAAGGAACATGAAGGACGTACGCTAAGGTTTGCAAATTGTAAGCAGCCAATGCTTCTTAGAATTATCTGTTGGTTGCAGAGAAGTTTCAAAGCATTCCCTCTATGGAAATCCGGTAGCCATTTTGGTCAAGAATTCTCACCATTGAGACTCTGCCTCTTGCAATTGACTTCAACTCCATTTTGGAAATCTAGTAGCCATTTCTCACCATCTCTGCAACTCATGGGTGTACCTTTCTTCTAAGAACATGGCTGAGAGTTTTCTTCTCAAATCAGGTGGGCAACCTCCATGTTTTAAGCTTTTGAGTTACATGTCTGAGAAAAATTTATTATTTCACCTCCATACTTTTAAGCAGTTAAATCCTAAAATCATATTTTAAATGGCTAGAATTATTAATGAATTGGCTCTTGGTATTTGCAGAGCTATCTGTGTTCTTGTCAAATTGAATCAAGAACTAGAAAGCTTGAGAGGAAATGGGATGGGAAAGAGGGAGGAGTGGGATCAGAATTGGTGACTATGATGTTATAATGAACTAAACAGAAATAAATTGGCTCACCCAGAATTTCAGAGATCCAATTATTTGGGTCAAGAAGTAAGGATGTATTGAGTGAGGAGGCACGGCGTCCCCTGATTTATGATTATTTTTAGAGGCATACAAACCTCAGAATGTGAGTGACTGGCGTGGAGGCAATTTTGGTTCAGAGAAAAATAATACATGTTTGCAGAGAATGCAAAGGAAGGCTCAATCGTTCTTGTCTACTTATAGGTATGAGTTCTTGTCACATCTGTAGCTCGTTAAAGTTGTTGTAGCAGCATTTTTGTGATGTATTATAGTCCAATTTGAATGTAAAAAAGGTTCTGCAATTTTATTTGTAACCTGATTTGATCCTAGATATAATGTTTAGAAAAATCATATGGGTTAATCTCTTTCTATAAATGGTAATTAGAAACCCTTTGTTTGTTGGAATTGATTTAACTTTAATGGTTGTTCAAAATCATATCATATTCATACGCATCACTAAAAAAAGGTATTTAAATAGGATAGGAAACTGTGAGTTACAAAATTAAAAATTTCAGATTGTATGATATAATTCATAGCAATAGGAGAGTCATTTTCTGCACAATCAAGTCCTTTTGCTGTTACTCCATTTGCAAAATCTTATCAGCAAGTTTTGAGACTTAGAACCTCCAGTTCTTTCCTCATAACAGAGAGACATTAATTTGTATCATTTTAGTTGTAATTGTAAATCTAGATAAAAAGGAACCATAGATTTTCAACCTAGTTGTTGAAGATCTGTACTTAGGATCAGGTTTGATTCACGTAGATAGCGGTTAGCAAGGTCTGACCCTTTTGCATTTACAATTTACTAGCACTTGCACCAACAAGGTGCAATATTTACACTGATAGCTATAGTCTTTCCAAGGCAATATTAGCAACATAAGTGATGTAATGCAGTTCAACATGCACCAATCAGATCACACATAATGGTTGTACAAATGCTATGCTCAAAAAAAATAAATAGAACTATGAGAGAGTAGATTTCCATAGTGCTTTCACTTTTTAAGAAGTTCTCAGCACCTTGAGCACCATTCTTAGCTGTTCTACAAACCCAGTTACAGCAGAACTGTTTCAAGGTTGTTTGTTCTCATTTCCATTGTGTGTTTTGAAAATTTTGTGATTGACCAAAGTGTTTTTTTAACTTCTTATGTCTTTTTTTGTTCTTCCATTTGGTTAATGCTTCTTGGTGATCCATTTCCTCTCTCTTTTCTGTGATTCCTTGTGTCTAGTCACTGGGATCTAATTCCAAATTTTAAACAAAAAAACCACTGAGAATGGCATATCCAATTTAAAATCCTATTCAATGGAACATTCATACAAAAGCTTTCAGTTCCATCACAAGAATCATTCATTTAAATGCTACAAATCAGAATGTAATGTAAAGCCAATAAGGTAGTGTTTAACAGGTGTCCCAAAGATAAACATAAAAAAAAAGTAGTTGTAGACAAATATAAAAACATCAAATCTATCTTCCCATTATGCTTTCAAGTTCTTGAAAGTTCTATTCAAAGACAAATTCAGTGAAATTGGTATCAGACAAGATGATAGATAACTAAACAAGACACGAGCATAGATATTACTGTTTACATGAACACCAAATAACATCAAAATGACTTAAAAAATAACCAAACCATAAAAAGTCTGGAAATAATCACATATTTCCCATGGCATTCTTCAGACTTCACCTGTTTAGGGTTACATGTATTTACACCAATTTGATTTTGATATAAGGAAACATAGAACTCCAACATCCCTGCATTTGTTTGGCACAAACTCTATGAAAGGCATACTGAGTTTACACCAGCCAATCTATCTTGTCGCTATGCTTTCAGCTTCAAGTTCTTGAAAGTTTCATTCAAAGAAACTTCAGTGGAATTTGTATCGTATGAAAAGACAGAACAAAACAAGACACAAACATAGATACTACAACTGCAAGGACATCAAAATGAATTAAAACATAACCAAACCATAAAAAGACTGGAAACAATCAGACATTCCCAGGGCATTCCTTGGACCACACCGTTTTGGCTTACATGTATGTACACCAATTTGGTCTCAAGGTGAGGAAATATAAAGCTCAGACGCAACCCTGTACTTATTTGGCACACACTCAGTGAAAGACATACTGAGCTCACACCAGCCATTCTATAAAAGGCAAGGTATTAACTGAGCTCCAGTGACAGAAACCAAGAAACATTCTTCACTGATTTGGCACCGTTCACATTAGAGATAGGACAAGCAGTCCACATACTGATTGCACTCTTAGAAATAGTCTTCCAGCATAGGAAGATCATGCATGTCATTTGGCTCGTTATCCAAATAGTTCATATAAAGAGCAAATAAAGACATGGCCATATATGAACATCCATAAGTAAATCAAATAAACATTCAATCTAAATAAGAAAAAGAAAACAGGATGAATCAGATGAAGCTTAAGAAATGGTGCACCAAATCCCTCGGATCTAAATTCAACATGTATAAAATGAATTAAGCATTAATTGGCAAAACTAAAAACTTCGCAATTTTGAAAGGACACTCCCAAGCACAAACAAAAACTTCAAAATTTTGAGACTCTCGTGGAATTCACAAATCAATTAAAGAAAGTCTCGTGCAATTCACAACCAATTCAGTATCGCGTGCACATGGGCATGAAGCAGACCCCTAACTAGTTTACACACTAATTACTGTTTTTGCTCGCTCGCCCATTACCCTGATCTACTCTAACTAATTCTGTACAACAGATGAGAACTCAACAAGATGAAGGAGTGAACCACCATGATTGGATACAAAGCCAACCGAGACTTTGATATCCATTTCAGCATCTGGAACAATCTTGGCCATGGTTTTACTCTATAAAAACACAAAACTTTGTTCAATAATGTGTAACCAAGCAGTTTATCATAAGCTCAGTGACCACCTATTGCTGGTACTGTCCAAAACTCATACCACCAACCTCTGAATCTTGTCACCTTTACTCCAGAGTCAAGAGCGGCCAACCTGAACCCTGAAGGCATCACAATTTTTGACTCTCGAATCATCAATGTGTTGACATACCACGTGCATAATCAATTCCCCAATTCATGATGTTAGACAACTTTTAGGCCTGAAAAGAAAGGAGAATGCACATCATCAACTGAGAACGACAAGCCCTCTCTGTCGTCATCGCCGATCCAAGAAGGGCTGCAAAATCAATTTATAGATTCCAGCCTTGGTCTTCTCCAGGCCGCCCTCTAGAGAAAAAATTTAAGTTGCCTGCTTTTTCTCAATGGTTATGCTTTTCTTTTAACGGCCATGCTTTTTCTCAATGGCCATGCTTTTTTTTCAAATCTATGGTTAAAATGACTTATGGTTTATGACACCTACAAATGTTCACTCAACCAAAAGGACTTGAGCTATGCAATCAATCAAAATCAATATTATAGCTCAGGTTTGAAAAGACTAAAATTCATATTATAGTTGTCCAATAGATTTGAAGTGAATTTAAAATATTTGGTGAAGCAAGTTCATATGAACTTTTGGGTTCATAAGACTACAGACTTGACCTATAGCCTCCATGTTCTGTTAAAAATTGATTACCAGACTGGTTTCTGAATATTTTGAGTGTTATGTTTAATCAAGATGCAAAGCACTAAGTTTTTTTTTTCATGAAATTTTATGGTGTGTACTAATGGTGCAGAAGGGGGATCAGATAATTGGAAAGCTGATTTGCCAAAGTAAATAATAATTCAAAACTTATAACTTACTTGAAAAACAATATTTTAAGTCAAACTAAAATAAGTGAACAAAGATGTAAAATTGTATAAGGAAGCTTTATTACTCAAGTGTGGTACTTGTGATACACAAATTCAAAGATTAGTACCTGTTGTGTTTCCTTGATGCTTGTGATGTGTAGCGCTGCTTTTCTCATCCTCCTTGACATCACTGCTGCCTTTATTGTGCTCCATTAAACAATCATCACTCACAAAAAAACAATACAAAGTACCAATAGAACTTAAGTGAAAAATCTACTCCTAAAAAGATAAACTACCAAACAAGGCATACCAAACATATAAAAGTAGACCTCCAAACAAAATAAAAACAAAAGAGGCATAGCCATGCCAAATAAAAATAGAGTAACAGCCAAAGAACATGACATGTAAACAGAACATTCCAAACATTCATTAAGTCCATGAAGTGAATCTGACTTCACCAATCAAGATCTTAAATGCACTGCAAATGCAACAGAAAATCATGTATTAGCATCACTATTAGGACAGTATAAATTAAATTTCAGAACAAATTTTAACTTGTTTTATTAAAAATAAAACTAAAATGTGATTACAATAAAATATAATTCTCTTTCATTGAAATTAAAAATTGCCTTATCAAAAGCATATATCCATTAAAAAGATCGAACATAAGAAAAAGTACAAAATCAGCATATAAATTTCAGTAATTATATTGGGCCATTGACTCGATACAATACACATCTATGAAGTTTGCAAAACATTGTCCATTGTGCACCAATAATTTCTTTGAAAAATGCAGGAAAATTTCAAAGTATACTTGAGAAGAATTCAGCCAAATGGAGATCGTTGAAGGAGATATAATGCTGAGCAATGCTATGCAGAAAGTGGGCTGCTTGGTAGATGTCAGAGGCACTGAGCATGTGGGACACAACATTCCTTCATAGATTACACATAAATAGCTACCTTCCGGCATTTGAAGAGGAATATTGTTAAGCATATGTTGCAGTCTCTTTTATTAATGCCATCAATGTTTAATCAAATCCTGAAACACCAAAAGCATTATAACTATTAAGTTTTAATACATCCACATATCCACATGGTCAATTCATAAACAATATTCCAAACAAATGTGATTATAGATCTGTAAATATTCTCCTTTACTTTTAGAATTTATACCACATTCTATTAGTAAGGGTGTGAAAATCTATAGAGAAAGCTGTGAAAATGCCCCTTCATCCCTTGTTCTAGCATTTTAATTTTTGAGGCAATTGATTTGTTCTTAACAAACGTTTGGGCTCCATCAGTTGTGCTCTTCCTCTTCCTTTCGCTTCCCTCTGCAGGGCATTGGACAGATTGAGCACGAGGGCAGAGCTGAACATTGCACATTCGATTAAGCAGGGGAGCCATTTATGCTATATAAAGAGACAAATAAGAGATCTATAATAAAATTGCAGATACAATCAATGTGTTGAAATACCACTGGCATAATCAATTCCCCAATCATCTTCACCCTACCCCGGGCATCACAATTTTTGACTCCTCGTCCATGATCAACTCCTCAATCATCAATGTGTTGGCGTAGCAGTTACATAATCAATTCCCCAATTCATGATGCTAGACTACTTTCATGTCACATCAGTTTTCCCCGTGAAGAACTGAGGCCTGAAAAGAAAGGAGAATGCATGGAACAGGGCAGACCCCGACACATCATCACTCACCCAAGAAAGACAATAGCTCCTGAATATAGTTGATTTTTAGAAATTGAATTAGGAAGACAAGCCCTCTTTGTTGTCAAGGGCTGCAAAATCAATTTACAGATTCCAGCCTTGGTCTTCTCCAGGCCGCCCTCTAGAGAAAAAATTTAAGTTGCCTGCTTTTTCTTAACGGTTATGCTTTTCTTTTAACGGCCATGCTTTTTCTAAGACTAATTCAGTCCCCTCCCTGCGTTGGTGTTAAAAAAAGACTAATTGAGTCCCCACTCCTCACGTTTGCGTTAAAAGAGGAAAAGTGGTTTTTGTTAAGTTGACGGAAACTTTTGACGAAAAAAATTTATGGGTACATTTTTTCTTGCTATCAGACACTTTTCTAAATATCAGGCTATATTTTTTCCCCGTTTTTTAGTCAGCTGACACTTTCTCGTCAATAGGCTATGCCCATAAAAAAGTCTATCGGCTTAATTATAACATCAGGGTTTTGTTCAAGGTCCCCTATCATGTTGAACAACAGAAAATACTAACAAAACCACTCTTACATAACATCTAAACAAGCCTAAGAATAGTTATGTTGGATATGAAAACCTACTCAAACTAAACTATCACATTCCCAAAATACAATAAAAGATGCCTTAGTCAAAACATAGAGCTTACAACATAAACAAAACCAGACCACTATCCACACGCTGCACCTTATAGTAGTTCTTGCGCACCAGCGTGCCTCAGTTCCAGATCATACAGATGAGAAACCAATGCTCTATTATGATCACCCTAGCCATAAACATGAACTGATTCTACCAAGAGAGCATTGTGACTCTTCTGCCAGCTCCAACGAAGTCACTTCATTTTTTCTTTCTTCAAGTTGCACAAATAATAGAAGTAAATGACACATAAATTGCAATCCTAAGTTGACTATAAGAGTAATAAAACTAAAATTAAAATATGTCAAAAGGATCATGGTTGATTGGTAGGACCGCCTAGTTCTCATGTTGAAGACCAAGGCAGGATTCTTCCCAAGGAGATCTTAGTGCAATAGGGAATGTTGGAGTGATAATCCCACTTTAGTGATAGCGTGTGGTAGGCCTGCAAGTGTTGGAGGTGGAAAGAAAGGAGTAATAAGGAGTAGCTGCCAGAGATTTGTTTTTACACATGACTGTACAAATGGAAGTGGAGAATTTGCAATTAAAAGCAAGGTTTTCTATGGTTTCTTGTTTCTATTGACTGCTCTCAGTATTTGGAGGTATAAATTACATTAATACAGTCATATTTCAAGACTTTGTATGATCTATTAATCCATTACCATCATAGTTTCTGATTTATACTGACTGGTGCAAGGAAATCAAGGTTTTGTTTGACTAGTTTTGGTAGACACTTGGATTTTGAAATCTATTTCTTGAATGGATTCCTGATTCTCAAGGAATGGACCAATATTAACATGTAAATTTATGGACTAACATTGTTCTTGCAAGAAAACTAAGATTTGCAGGGGTACCCCATGAGTTTGGTGAAGAAAAGTGCATGAGAATGGTGGCTAGTCTATGGCAGCAGGAGATCTGCTTGAACAAGGGTATATTTTTATGATTTTTGAGGTGTTATATGGTTTATTACAAGGTGTAGGATCCATCAATTGATCGTAGAAGTGCTGGGAAGGTGGAGATTCAAGAAACCCTCCTTGTAGGCTCAAGTTGGTGAGGATTTTGGGGTTTTTGTGTCTAAACAACTCAAGGGTCGAATTTGATTGTATATTCCTTCCATTAGAGTCATAAGACAATACTTTCTAAGGTTTGGTAGATTGGTGATAGATATTTCTTATACTTCCTTTGTAAAAGTGGGTGTTTTAAAACCTAAAATAGGGTCACTTGTGTGAGCAGCACACATTGTCCCAAAAAAACCCTATCTAACCTCTTGGTATGTTGTAGAAGGTTGAAAAGGGTATCCAAAAATCTATTTTTTTTGGTCGGTGTTTTGGGAAAAGTTGGAGAAAATGGTCAAAAATAGTCCCAGCAGGACTAGAAAAGGGCAGTTAGGCCTACAAGGGGTAACTTGGGGTTAGGTGATAAACCAAATGCATATGAGCCTAAAATCTGTTGAATCACATCATATTAGGCATTTTTAAGTGATCCAAGTCACTTGGGGTGTTGGATAAGTGTTGATTTGAGTTTTAACCTCTTTCAGCCATTTGAGTGCCACTAGGCCTATTGATCAAACTTTGTGAGTCCTTGTATTTCCCTTAATTCATACTATCTTGAGAGCCCATCCTATTCCTCTATGTTACCTTTGCATTAGAATAAATTTCTTATTTTCTTCTCATCCTTCCTTTCTTTTCCTTTTAATCTTTCTTGATTCACATCTTCAATTCTTTTGTCCTTCATATCTCCCTTTGAAACAAACTCTTCTCCCTTTAATATCTCATGTTTGAGTGAGTCACAACTCTTCATTGCATGCTTCTTAACTTTTCATTAAACTTAATTAACTTGTAATTATGTTATTTTATATTTTATTATTTTTAATGTATTTTAATTTTATATTTATTATAAAATCCTATTTTAGAAAGGGGACAGTACACGCACCCAATCAATTGTGCTTGACCAAGTGGATGAAAGATTATGTACTCCAATTTCGCTCAGCTGAAGAGCTTGAAACTTGTTGAATTTGCATACAACATTTAGTATTTAATTATATAATTCAAGAATTTAAACTTAATATGTTAAAACATAATTTATAAAATAAAAACATTTTAATATGATAGCATCAAATGTAAAACGATAAAATAAAAATAAAAAGACACATACTTTAGAAAGAATTTTTTTTGGTAGGTAAATAAGTGAAAGGTCTGACTCCCTTTTATATTAATCAAAATAGCGTTTTACATCATAGCTTCGAGATAGCAAGGAACCTAGGAAAGAATTTCAATTGCAAGAGGTTGCAAGAATATGGAGCCTTTACCATGTACATATCACCACTCATCAACATTCATCCTATATTTAGTGTGAAGAGTGGTAGTATCATGATATTTTGAAGATACAAATTGGCCAAACCTGGTCAAGACAATATTTCAAGTTTAATAATCATCATATATCTTTTTAAATGCAACCTTGTAGCTAGTAGCAACCTCTACATCTCTATATGGTTCCACCCTCCTTGGAAATGCAAGTGTCTCTTGGCTATAAAAACTTGGTCATCTTGTTCCAATAGTCAACAATAATTCGTTCCACATCTTTCAAGAATGCATTTGTTGGGTCATGTTCAATGGCATCTATTTTGTTATTATCTTCTCCACCATAGTGTGCATGTCATCATAAATTTCACCCAAATATTTCTGATCAATATCAACATACCTAGTCATGCTCATGATGGGCTTGGTAAAACTCAAAACATACTCCACATGATCCCACTACTCGTCATCAAGGATACATGCTTTTAATTTTTGGGATCCTTTTGTGTTTGACTATCTCTATACACTCCATGATGTGTTGATGACCATAGCACTCAAGGCCTCTTGCGTCTTCACAAGTTGTCTTAAGATGATTATGTGAGATGCAAATTGTGTTTTGACAACCGAACATGACATAAAAAGACACATCATATATCAATTATAAAAAAAAATTAAAAAATTAAAAAATTTAAATTTAAATTACCTTGAACAACTCCAACTTAGAGAAGGTCTTCAATATGGCTTGTGACTTTTGATGATTGGTCACAATCATTTGAATCTCCTACTTTTGGAAACACTTGTTTGACCCATCCAATTTGTGTGCCAATCTTTTGCATGATTAAATTTAGTGAGTGGATTGCATATGGTGTCCAAAAAGTGTGATTATATGTGGTCTCCACTATAGACTTAGCTACCCTACAATTTTTAGCATTGTCTGTTATGACTTGGACAACATTTGTAGGCCCCACCATCTTATTTAATTATATGAGGATATTGGCGATGAGACTTGTACCTTTCACTCACTCCTCACAATCCATTGCCTTCAATAACATTGCCCTTTTAGAGGACACTGCTATACATTGATCAATGACCTATTTTTGCAATCTTTACATCCATCAAATATGATGCACACACCTATTTCTGGCCATGCATCTTTGACCACTCTCAAGGATATCTCTATTGAAGATTTTTCCTTTCCCAATAAGGTGGTTTGCACCTTTTCATACTCTAGACAAGCATAATCAGGAGGTGCATTGCAAAGGGTATTCACTATATCCTGCCAATGAAGTGATCTAACAATGTTGAAAGCTAGAATCCCATTGCTATAAATGCAACAAGAAATGCTTTGATTTGATTTTGCAACCTCTTTGATTTAATTTTTGAACACACTATCCATCGGGCCTCTTTTTGCAAAACATTCTTTGGTTTAGAAGGTGATGGCATTGGTGTGAAAGGATGTGGCCGGTTGATTTTCCCAAGCCACTAGGAGGCCTCTTCAAGCTTTCTTGGCAAGAGGATGATCAATCTTTGATTTGTTACTTCTCATGTTAGCTTCCTTTTTTTCTATAATATATTATAGGATTACACCTTTTGGCAGCCCTTTGCAGAGCTATCTACTTGTTCATACTATCTCTATTTTTGTCAAATTGAATCAAGAACTAGAAAGTCTAAGAGGAAATGGGATGGGAAAGAGGGAGGAGTTAGATCAAAATTTGTGACTATGATGTTATAATGAACTAAGTAGAAATAAATTGGCTCACCTAGAATTCTAGAGATCCAATTATTTGGGTCAAGAAGTAAGGATGCATTAAGTGATTAGGCATGACATCCCCTGATTTATGAGTATTTTTAGAGGCATACAAACCTCAGAATGTGAGCGGATGGGGTGGAGGCAATTTTGGTTCAGAGAAAAATAATGTGTTTGCAGAGAATACAAAGGAAGGTTCAATTGTTCTTGTCTACTTATTGGTATGAGTTATTGTCACATCTGTAGTTTGTTAAAGTTGTTGTAGCAACAACTTTGTGATGTATTATAGTCTTATTTGAATATAAAAAAGGTTCTGCAATTTTATTTGTAACCTGATTTGATCCTAGATATAATGTTTAGAAAAATTATATTGGTTAATCTCTTTCTATAAATGGTAATTAGAAACCCTTTTTTTGTTGGAATTGATTTAACTTTAATGGTTGTTCAAATTCATATGATACTCGTAGGCATCACTAAAAGAAGGTATTTAAATAGGATAGGAAATTGTCAGTTATAAAATTGAAAATTTTAGATTGTATGATATAATTCATAGGAATAGGAGAGTCATTTTCTGCACAATCAAGCCCTTTAGCTGTTACTCCATTTGCAAAACCTTATAAGCAAGTTTTGAGACTTAGAGCCTCTAGTTATTTCCTCATAAAAGAAAGACATAAATTTGTATAATTTTAGTTGTAATTGTAAATCTAGATAAAAAGGAACCATAGATTTTCAACCTAGTTATTGAAGATTTGTACTTAGGATCGGGTTTGATTCACATAGATAGTGGTTAGCAAGGTCTCACCCTTTTGCATTTACAATTTATTATAACATCAGGGTTTTGTTCAGGGTCCCCTATCCTGTTGAACAATAGAAAATACTAACAAAACCACTCTTAACATCTAAACGAGCCTAAGAATAGCTATGTTGGATATGAAAACCTACTCAAACTAAACTATCACATTCCCAAGATACAATAAAATATTCCTTAGTGAAAACATAGAGCTTACAACATAAACAAAACTAGACCACTATCCACATGTTGCACCTTGTGGTAGTTCTTGCACACTAGCATGCTTCAATTCCAGATCATACAGATGAGAAACCAATGCTCTATTACGAAAACCCTAGCCATAAACATGAACTGATTCTACCAGCAGCACATTGTGACTCTTATGCCAACTCGAAACTATGATTCAACGCTCATGTGCACACAAGCAAAATACTATTTGAATATGTAGGGGTGGGGGTGGGTCAAGGATACTATTTGAGATTTAATAATATAATCAGTAATAAATAAGGCCAATTATTAGACCCTAATCATTTGCAACTAAAATTCTTATTCCTAAATTATAGACTATTCCACCATTTAAGAAAAATATTTTACATTATACGAAACCATGGGTATTTATCTAAAAGAAAGTGCAACTTCATGGCACCATGTGTTTCCTTGATTCTCATATCTTTATGGAGTTCTATACGATTAATAATAATTCTTTCTCGACAAGATTAAATCATTGATTATCATGTCATTGAGGGAATGAGAATGTCAACCTTATAGAATATTTGTATGTGAATTATCTTTAAGCCATGCAGAGACAAATTATGTTACTGCCAAAGGCTTGTCTTGAAGTTCAAATGGATTCTGATAGAATAGTGTTTATTGTTGATAATTGGTTATCTTAGATAAAATGCGGTGTAAATGGTGAGTATTTTATGATGTTCAATTAGATCGTCATAAGTATTTGTCATATTTAGGTACTGATGAGTTGCATCTTGTGCCTAGTTTAAATGAAAATGATTGTTAACGAGTTATAAATTCATGAAAAAATATATAATCATCTAGTCCCTTTCAAAAGAAAATGTCCTTAACTATTAGAGATGACATTTTGTAGAAAATTATGGGTACAACTAACTATACAAATAAGAATTTATGCTCTACAATTGTAAGAAGCTAAACATGTGTAAAAATAATCATCTTCAAAATCAATCTTGATTGTTTGGGTAAATGTTCATTGCAAACTGGGCAATGCATTAATATCAAAATTAATGTTATTACTTGAACTAGTAAATGGATGAGTGGCAAGCAATGAATTGTGATAGTCAGTATTGTATGCACTATATCCCTCTTATGGTAGGCAGTGAATTGGCATATTCGGAATGTTGTCTAAACATGTTAAGGTTATGAACATCTCATTCTTTGCAGGAAAAGGGAAGGGTAAAATTGTGAGCAAGGAACCCCATAAAATGTGATTCTCGAGCATTTATAGAGGCATAGAAACCTCATAATGTGAGTGATGGTGGAGGCAATTTTAGGGCAGCTTGAAGGCAGGAAATAATACGTGTTAGTAGAGAAAAATGCAAAAGAAGGTTAAATCATTTATTATAGCATTATAATCTGGTGTCCTCTTAATTGGTATTTTTGTTTTTTTGTTTTTGATTTTGTTTATTACCCATTTGGTAACTGTGCTGCTTTGTTATAGTTTTTATAACCCATTTATCTTATTAAAAAATAAATTAAATGGTTGTTCTTTTGTTTCTTCTATTGTTCTCTCTATTTATTGTAGTGATACAACTCTGTTGTCCTCTTGGTTGAGCTTTTTTGTTGTTCCAATTTTGGTTTTTTTGGTTACCCTTTTGGTTATTGTGTCGCCTTGTTGCATTTTCTATAACCCATTTAGCTTAATAAAACAAATTAAATCCATGCAAATTCTCTCAATTTAATAGGATTTTGCCACCTTCTACCTGGTCAGTCATGATTTACTCTACAGAGTAATCCACATATACCTTACACTAATATTCTCAATCTATCAAGTATTCCCTTGAGGTGTAAATAAATGCTCCTATAATGGTGATCTTTTTGCAAACTACACAAAATTTTGTTCATTTTAGCATTTGACAAGATATTTCCTCGATTAGGTCTTCATATGGATTTCAGTTCAGGATTGCTTAAGAATTATTTGATTGCATTTATTCTTAGCATTCAACAACAAAATATTTACAATCATTATAAATTTTGAATATGTCATAATTAGATATAATTAGATCCTGAGCATTTTTCTAATAAATGTTTTCAAACATTGACCATCTACCAAGGATTTATTAGTTGATACTAAGCTTTCAGCATGCATGCTAGCACATTCTCAACTCACTCAAGGAATGTCTTTTTGTTTGCAGATTCAAAAATTTCACTCATTTTGATAGTCGATTCTCACAATGGTAGGGTGTAAAAGCAGCATGGGAGAGCTTAAAGAATAGGAAGAGCAACAAACAAGCTACAAAACCAGGTTTTCTCTTGTCTAATATTGCTAAAAATAATGAAATGAATAAAATTGTGGAGGGTTTTCATTTTTCATTGGAATGCTTGGATTTTCTTATTTGCAAAGGTTTCCTATTATTGATCATTTTGTCTTGATTTAGATAAATACATTGTAGATGGTATCTTTTTTATTGTCGTTATTGTAAAATATTACATTGCACCAAATATATTTGTGTAAATGGTTATGCTAAAATTTGCATATAGTTTTCATTTATTTTCCATTTCTTGTGATTTATTTTCTACGATCACAACTAATAGGTTTTATAGCTCTAATAAAGACTCCTCATTTTTTTGCCAACTTCATGTAGAAGCACCATTTTGGACTTGAATTATAGAGTTGAATGTACTAAGTATTAATATAATTTGGAATGAGAGGGTATGTTTGAAAATAATCTGAAAATGGGCATAGAAATTATTTTGTTTTGCATGCTAAAATGACAAATACCATTCCTAGCATCATAACATTCACTAAGCCTATGTGTGCAACAGTAGTAAAGTAGTAGTTATGAATTCAATCTACGATAATCTCCTCTTGTACCCTCATTGTGTGAATAACATTTGAAATTCCTTATAGCTTCCTAAAGCATCATGGGAGTGAGGAAGTTCAGTTTAACAAATATTTTGAGATCTAATTAGGCTAATTTTTTTTTAATCAATATTTATAAATATATACAATTGGATGTATAGACTACAGTGGTCTAAACCACTTGAAAGCACTAACAATTACCATATATTGTATACATAATATTTATGATAACTGAAGCCAAGGACCTAGTAACATGATTGTGTACATGTTGTGTTTAAGCTCAAATTCATAGAAAAGTAGTGGCCCGTGTTTATTATGCATTTGTATAGATTTATCATGGGTTGCTAGTGAAAAAAACTCATTAAGGACCCATAACGATCTCAAAGGATGTCACAACTGTTTGGGCTTATCAAAAAGTTTTGAATTAACTGGTAACAATTTTTTACATTGGTACTCACCTAAAACAAACCCACACAATTTTTTAACAATGCAAAAGAGACCTACTAATTTGTATTAAAAACATATTTAAAGTTTAAACTTCAAACCTGTATGATACAGTGATAGTCATATTTATCGATCACAACCTACTATTAAGAAAGAGGCATTATGACTGAAAAAGGTATGTTAATGCGAATATATAGTGAGGTATGTGACTGACATGCATAAGAGTTTGTATAATGATATCATCCATAATAAGTATCTTCACTAAGATCATAATGATTTTCAATGCCCTCAAAATAATGCAAGAACCATCAATACATCGTTGAATGTCTTTTGACTTCCAAAGGAAGTTCAATCATTGATTAAAAATCTATGGTTTGGCATTCCAATTGATAAAATGTGTGAACAATATATATTTTAGAGGTTTTCTTGTGTATGTGATGGGTACAAAAGACCTTCATTTATGTAGAAAAGTACTTGTAACATGCATTTGCAAGTAAAGGACCAATATGAGTTACCAATGATTCCTTGAATGTAAATAAAAGGGTTGCTTCACAAACTGGACTTTTGGTTTGTGATTGGATACTTGCAAGAAATTACAATCATTAGATGTAGATCCATATTCATCAACCTTCAATCAAAAATAGGGAGGACAATTGAGAAGAGAATGGATTTTGTACCTAGGCATCTCCTTTTACTACTAACATCCAACATGCCCCCTCTACCAACTTAGCACAAGGCTGATTGGAGTGAGGATTCACTCCTTGTAGGGGATGAATGTGATGCAAGTCATGCTTATTTTGGTTTTTTAAGTCTTGGATGGGGTTGATGAAAATTGTCATTGATGTCATGATACATTATAAGAACATATAAAGAGGACATACATAATTGCATGTATAATGAAGATTAACAACATACAGATATTGAACAGCATACATAAAAGATGTTTTCATTTTATATTAAACAGCATACAAATATTGATATTGAATTGCATATAATACGTCTATAGTCAGAGATTATATATTCAGAAAATGTAACAGTGAACATATGTATACATCCAGAGAACATCAGTAAACATACGTATTTATGTATTCTGGCTAGCAGATAATAAAAACAAAAACGTATGCATATGGCAAAGAGAATGTATCGAAGGCAACAGGCAACAGCAAAATATTGAGAATGGTGGATATTATCAAGAACGGCAAAATGATTATTGCTTTCAGCGATTAAAGGTTGAAATAATATACAGCGGTTAAAAGTGTTCAGCATACGTCGAAGATATTAATGGAAGATAACATTATATGCAGCGATATAAAGAATGAATACAGGGTATAATAAAACAGATGTAAGTTTCTTTTCGAAGGATGGTATATTCATCGAAGATATGCACAGTTGTTGTCGAAGATATACAGATGTTTTCTAGATACGTAACCAGATCAGCGAAAGAGAACAATATACTTACCGTGTATTATATTTTCGAAAGATATATATGCAGCATTGAAGATGCCGTAAACACAGCACATGCATATTTGAAGTTTTCTACGGTCAAATATATTTAAATATATATTCGAAGGATATCATCGATGTTTAAACAAAGACTTTGAAGAATTATATAAAAAGCGGCAGATGTTTCATTGATTACTTTAATGATATGCAGCGCCCGGTCAATAACAAAGACATATATAAAAAGAGTTTATTAAGAGAAGAATTTTATTTAATTAAAGAAAATATTAACTTATTTTAAGTTAATAATATTTTAATAATAGACACCTTTTCATATTGGAAAGGCACAACTCTTAAAAAGACACATTGTTTCATTTCTAAAGTTTATATATAAATATTCAATTCATTTTGTGAAATTGAAAACAAGTCAGCATGGAATAAAATAGAAAAGAAGAGCAGAGAAAGATATAAGAATTCAAGGCTTATATATTCAGAATATACAGTGATATAAGATATATTTGTGAAATAAAAAGAAGAACAGCAATAGAGTAAAGGAGAGAAAAATTACAGAATTATATATTCAGATATTGGCTGACTTAAAAGAGCAGATTGCATCCATCATCAAGTTGAATAAGCAACTATATAAAGGTGGAAATTCAGAATTATAATCAGAAGTGAAGTAGGTGCTTTGCTTCAAGGTTGGTGCCTTCAGATAGTGGGTTGGTGCTCACAGAACAGCGTTTGGAGGTTGGTGCTTCCAGTGGGTTGGTGCTCACAGAACAACGTTTGGAGGTTGGTGCTTCCAGTGGGTTGGTGGTCACAAAACAGCATTTGGGGGTTGGTGCTTCCAGTGGGTTGGTGCTCACATAAATTGTAAAAGAACATTATTATATAAATAAAATAAACTATTTGGAGAATTATTTTCTATGTGCACAATTGTTTATTTTCAAGTAAATTAAAGTTACGTTTGAATAAAGTTTTTTAAAAAGTTAAAAATTGTTAATATACTGATTCACCCCCCCTCTCAGTATATTCGTGTGCTCTTCAATTGGTATCAGAGCGGGTTCCTTCTATAGAGCCTAACCGCTTGAAGGTAGATCTAAAGAGCACAAATGGCTGAAAGCTTTCAGAATAAAACACCAATTTTTGATGGGACAAACTATGCATTTTGGAGTATAAAGATGGAAGCATTTTTAAATGCTATTGGATTCGATGTTTGGCAATCAGTACTAGATGGTTATACACCACCAGCAAACCCACCAACAGATACAGCCGGAAAAAGGAGAAGTGAAAATAATGCGAAAGCAAAACATGCTATTCTATGTAATCTAGCCGACTCCGAATTCACAAAAGTTATGCATTGTAAATCTGCAAAAGAGATATGGGACAAGTTGAAAAATATATATGAAGGGACCGACAACGTAAAGAAGGCTAAACTCCAGACTCACCGAAGCACATTTGAAAGTCTAAAAATGAAGGAAGATGAAGACATAGCCTCATTTCTCTCCCGTGTTGATGAAGTGGTCAATGCAATAAAAGCCCTTGGAGAAGAAGTAGAAGAACAGCTAGTAGTTGAAAAAATCTTGAGGTCCTTACCTATTAGATTTGATGCTAAGGTGTCAGCAATCGAAGAAAGAAAAGATCTAGATAGCCTTACTAAAGATGAGCTACATGGAATCCTTACTGCCTATGAAATGAGGATTGGAGGCAAAGAGTCTAAAAAGGAAATATCTTTTAAAGTTTCCAAAAAGGGCAAGAATAAAAAACAAGTTTCAAGTGATAGTTCAAGTAGTGAAACCGATGAAGCTGAAGCACACTTCTTAAGAAAATTGAAAAAGGGAAGTGGAAAATATAAAGGAAAGTTTCCTTTCAAATGTTTTAATTGTGGAAAGATAGGACACTACACCTCCAAATGCCCTCAAAATGAAGATGACTCAAGCGAAGACGAAAAGCAAGCTCACACAAAGAAGAAATGGAAAAGTAATAACAAGTTTAATAAGAAGAAAAAATATCAAAACAAAAATAAAAGGAGTTTTTATTCAAAAAGGGACAGCTCTTCAGATGAAAGCAGCGAGGAATACCCAAGTGATGATGAGGATGAGATTCTATTTATGGCCGAAGCAGTTTCCGATAATAGCTATGAAGAAGAATCAGGTAATGAAGAAGAAGATATTGATCTCCAAGAAGAACTTCATTATGCATATAAACAAAATGAAAAACTAAAAAGAAAACTTGTAAGAGTCAAAGAGGAAGCTATGAAAGCAACAGAAGAGTCAGAACATACAATTGAAGATTTGAAGAATCAATTAGAAGAAGCTAAACAATCTGAAGCAAATTTAAAGCTAGAAATTGAAAAATTAGAAAGAGAATTGAAGGAATGCACCATTAACAATCTCAAGTTTAAAAAGGGCTCAGAAATACTAAATGATATCATTGATAGTCAAAGAAGAACTTTCAGCAAAACTGGTGTTGGTTTTGAAGAAAATTCAAACTCTACTAATACATTCAAAGGCTTCATAAAAGAAGGAAGCAAATCAGTCATAAATGAACCTTCAAAAGAAGACAAGAAGAACTACAAGAAGGATGAAGAAAATGTTCATAAACCTAGTCATAAATTTAATGGATATTGCTACTCTTGCAATTATTTTGGTCATAAAGCACTTGAATGTAGAATACCTAGACAAAATATGAATGAATGGAAAAGGCCATATTATAGACAGCATTTTTCTTATCAATTCAATGGTTATTGCTACTCTTGTAACAAATTTGGTCATAAAGCTTTAAACTGCAGAAGCAAAGTGAAGAATGTTCAAAATTTCAGCATACAAAATCCCTTTGCTCCATTGGTTAAATATGATATTTTATGTTCTAAGTGTAACAACTTTGGACATGCTGCCCACAATTGTAGAACTATCTTTCCTACAAATCAAGAAAAGAAAGAAGATCCTCTCAAAAAGAAAGTATGGAAAAAGAAAGAGAAATCACTATTTGTTCAAGTAGCTCTACATGCTCAAAATAAAAGGGATTGGTGGTACGTTGATAGTGGATGCTCTAGACACATGACAGGAGATAAAAGCAAATTCATTTCTTTTGAACCAGCAGATGGAGGATCAGTGAGATTTGGTGACAACTCAAAACGTTATATAAAAGGAAAGGGAACTCTTAGTCTAGACCATGGCAAAACAAAAACAGCTGATGTTTGGTATGTAAAAGGTTTAAAAGAAAACTTACTAAGTGTAAGTCAGCTTTGTGATCAAGGGCATAATGTGACTTTCTATTCTAAAGGTTGTGAAATTAAAAAGGATGGAAAATTAATAGCTAATGCTTGTAGGACAGCAAACAATTTATATGTTTTGCAAGAAATGAATGATGAAAATTGTTTCTTTGCACAAGAAGATGAAAATTGGCTATGGCACAAAAGATTAGGACACTTGAACTTTGATAATATTGTCAAAATCAGTCATAAAGGAGCTGTAAGAGATATACCTAAGATTTCAAAACCTACAAATATCATTTGCAAACAATGCCAACTAGGGAAGCAAACAAGAAACACCTTTAAAAACAAGGAATATTCTACATCAAAACCACTTGAGCTTATTCATTCAGATCTTTGTGGTCCAACTAGGACAAAAAGCCTACAAGGAGAAAAATATTTCATATTATTTATTGATGACTACTCTAGAATGACTTGGGTAGCTTTCCTAAAAGAAAAATCAGAAGCTCTTGACAAATTTAAAGCTTTCAAAGAACTAGTTGAAAATGAAATGGATGCTAAAATAAAATGTCTTAGAACGGATAGAGGTGGAGAGTTTACTTCTCATGAATTTGATGAATATTGTGAAAAGAATGGCATAAGAAGACAACTTTCAGCACCTAGAACTCCCCAACAGAATGGAGTTGTAGAGAGAAAGAATAGAACCGTGCAAGAAATGGCAAGGGCAATGCTAAATGAATCCAAGATAGCTGATTCCTTTTGGAAGGAGGCAGTACATACAGCAGTTCACATCTTGAACCGGGCACAAGTAAGAATAAATCATGATAAGACACCTTACGAGCTGTGGAAAGGAAGACCAGCATCAGTCAGGTATTTCAGAATTTTTGGAAGTATATGCTATATAAGACGAGATGAAGATGATTTGGGAAAATTTGAAGCTAGAGCAGATGAAGGAATTTTTCTTGGATATTCTTCCAAGAGTAAAGCATATAGATGCTACAACAAGAGACTTCACAAAATTGTTGAAAGTGCAAATGTAAAGATAGATGAAGGAAAATCATTTGAGAAGATAAATAATGAAGTGCCAAGCACTTGTGAAGAAATAGAAGACCCTAAAGATGAAGAGGAAGAAGAATTAGAGCAAGAAGTTTCCAAGACCCCTTCAAGAGCAAAAACACCAGCAAAGACTCCATCAAAATTTGTTCAAAGAAACCATCCTGAAGACTTGATCCTTGGAGATCCAGATGGAGAAGTCCAAACAAGAAGGAGATTTGTCAATACTAATGAAAGTGCACATATCTGTCTCTTATCCAAAATAGAACCAAAAGACTTCAAAGAAGCAAGTGAAGACAAGTGTTGGGTGAAAGCAATGGAAGAAGAATTAAATCAGATTGAGAAGAATAATACTTGGGAAATAGTTCCTAGACCAAAAGACAAAAACGTCATAGGAACCAAATGGGTGTTTCGAAATAAAATGAATGAAAATGGAGAAGTCACAAGAAACAAAGCTAGGCTAGTTTGTAAAGGCTATGCTCAAGTAGAAGGAGTAGATTTTGAAGAAACATTTGCCCCAGTTGCAAGATTAGAAGCAATCCGGATGTTCTTAGCATTTGCAAGCCATAAAGCATTCAAGGTCTACCAAATGGATGTCAAATCAGCCTTCTTAAATGGAGACTTAGAAGAAGAAGTGTATGTTGAATTACCTGAAGGGTTTGCATATTCAGAAAAGGAAGATCTTGTATGTAGACTTAGAAAAGCTCTTTATGGGCTAAAACAAGCTCCAAGAGCTTGGTATTCAAGGTTGGACAAGTATCTTCTAGATCAAGGTTTCAAAAGAGGTATGGCTGATAGTAATTTATATATCAAATCTGAAAATAACAAACTTTTGGTAGTAGTGGTATATGTAGATGACATAATATTTGGAGGAGCAAATGACAAAATGTGTAAAGAATTTTCAATGAATATGCAACAAGAATTTGAGATGTCCATGCTTGGTGAATTATCCTTCTTTCTTGGATTACAAATTGAGCAAACAAGTAAAGGAATATTCATTTCTCAAAGCAAGTATATCAAAGAAATATTAAAAGAGTTTGGGATGGAAGATTGTAATCCGGTCAGCACTCCCATGATTACAGGTTGCAAGCTTAGCAAAAATGATGAATCCCCTGATGTAAATCAAACTCAATATAGATCTATCATTGGAAAGTTGTTGTACTTAACAGCCACAAGACCTGACATTCTGCAAGCAGTTGTTGTTGTAGCCAGATTTCAAGCAATGCCAAAAGAATCACATGTTCTAGCAGTCAAGAGAATATTGAAGTACCTGAAGGGCACTACGGATCTTGGTTTATGGTATCCAAGAGGAAAAGATTTTTTACTTACTGCCTATACAGATGCTGATTTAGGAGGCAATATTGATGATAGAAGAAGTACGAGTGGAGGAGCATTCTTTCTTGGTAACAGTCTAGTCTCTTGGTTAAGCAAAAAACAAGGTTCAGTAACACTATCTACCGCGGAAGCTGAGTATGTTGCAGCAGTTGCTAGTTGTACACAAGTGCTTTGGATGAAGCAAACACTAGGAGATATCAAGATTGAATTTGAGAATCCCATTCCCATTTTTTGTGATAATACAAGTGCAATCAGCATTTCAAAAAATCCAGTCATGCATTCCAAAACAAAGCATATTTCAATCAAATACCACTTCTTGAGAGAACAGGTCCTAGAGAAGCAAGTCAAGTTGGAATATATTAATACAAAGGAGCAGTTAGCGGATATCTTCACAAAACCACTTCCTAAGGAAACTTTTGAGTACCTAAAGAAGAAATTGGGAGTACTATCACTCTCATCCATTCATTAAGGATCTCACTAAGTAGCATGTGTTCAGGGGGAGTTAGTCTCTAGCCCTGGAAAACCTTTGCCATTGATGACAAAGGGGGAGAGATAGAAGATGAAAGAAACAGTGAACTAAGGGGGAGCTATGCACAAACAAGATCATATATTTAGTTGCCATCAATGACAAAGGGGGAGATTGATGAAAATTGTCATTGATGTCATGATACATTATAAGAACATATAAAGAGGACATACATAATTGCATGTATAATGAAGATTAACAACATACAGATATTGAACAGCATACATAAAAGATGTTTTCATTTTATATTAAACAGCATACAAATATTGATATTGAACTGCATATAATACGTCTATAGTCAGAGATTATATATTCAGAAAATGTAACAGTGAACATATGTATACATCCAGAGAACATCAGTAAACATACGTATTTATGTATTCTGGCCAGCAGATAATAAAAACAAAAACGTATGCATATGGCAAAGAGAATGTATCGAAGGCAACAGGCAACAGCAAAATATTGAGAACGGTGGATATTATCAAGAACGGCAAAATGATTATTGCTTTCAGCGATTAAAGGTTGAAATAATATACAGCGGTTAAAAGTGTTCAGCATACGTCGAAGATATTAATGGAAGATAACATTATATGCAGCGATATAAAGAATGAATACAGGGTATAATAAAACAGATGTAAGTTTCTTTTCGAAGGATGGTATATTCATCGAAGATATGCACAGTTGTTGTCGAAGATATACAGATGTTTTCTAGATACGTAACCAGATCAGCGAAAGAGAACAATATACTTACCGTGTATTATATTTTCGAAAGATATATATGCAGCATTGAAGATGCCGTAAACACAGCACATGCATATTTGAAGTTTTCTACGGTCAAATATATTTAAATATATATTCGAAGGATATCATCGATGTTTAAACAAAGACTTTGAAGAATTATATAAAAAGCGGCAGATGTTTCATTGATTACTTTAATGATATGCAGCGCCCGGTCAATAACAAAGACATATATAAAAAGAGTTTATTAAGAGAAGAATTTTATTTAATTAAAGAAAATATTAACTTATTTTAAGTTAATAATATTTTAATAATAGACACCTTTTCATATTGGAAAGGCACAACTCTTAAAAAGACACATTGTTTCATTTCTAAAGTTTATATATAAATATTCAATTCATTTTGTGAAATTGAAAACAAGTCAGCATGGAATAAAATAGAAAAGAAGAGCAGAGAAAGATATAAGAATTCAAGGCTTATATATTCAGAATATACAGTGATATAAGATATATTTGTGAAATAAAAAGAAGAACAGCAATAGAGTAAAGGAGAGAAAAATTACAGAATTATATATTCAGATATTGGCTGACTTAAAAGAGCAGATTGCATCCATCATCAAGTTGAATAAGCAACTATATAAAGGTGGAAATTCAGAATTATAATCAGAAGTGAAGTAGGTGCTTTGCTTCAAGGTTGGTGCCTTCAGATAGTGGGTTGGTGCTCACAGAACAGCGTTTGGAGGTTGGTGCTTCCAGTGGGTTGGTGCTCACAGAACAACGTTTGGAGGTTGGTGCTTCCAGTGGGTTGGTGGTCACAAAACATCATTTGGGGGTTGGTGCTTCCAGTGGGTTGGTGCTCACATAAATTGTAAAAGAACATTATTATATAAATAAAATAAACTATTTGGAGAATTATTTTCTATGTGCACAATTGTTTATTTTCAAGTAAATTAAAGTTACGTTTGAATAAAGTTTTTTAAAAAGTTAAAAATTGTTAATATACTGATTCACCCCCCCTCTCAGTATATTCGTGTGCTCTTCAGGGGTTGATGAAGTCATTTGCAAGTCATGGGGATCAAGTTCCTTGAGTTAAGATAGATGGTTAAATCTAGAAATTCAAATTTTTGGTTTCCCACCAAAACCTTAATTTGAATTTAATAGTGAATTTTTGTTCTCCAACCTTGGATTTGGTTAGTTTTGGGAAAATAAGGCTTTTTAATTTGAATTTACATGAGGGTTTGAATGCAAATATTAGTGCTTTTAATTTAGTTAATAATAGTATTGTTGTGATTGGTTATTGGAATGTTGTAGAAGGCCTTACTAGCCTGTTATTTGAAAGGTTGAATCAAGTTATTGGCCTGCACTTGTATTAGGCATGAAAGGGCATGTTTGGGCCTAGGCAGTGAAGGATCACCAACATGTAACATGTGTTATTGAGTTTTTTTTGCAATGAGCATGTGTAAACCACAAAAAAAATTTGGAAGTGAGTTTGAACATCCCAAGTTGTGTATGTTGGATTGGGCTTGAAGCACATGTATTCACTAGTTATCTAGGCTGAACCTAGCTATGGTAATTATTGAACCATTATGGGAAAATGTGTCAGTTTGAAATAAGATATAGTCATTTCATCAGAATACATAAAAAATCATTCCACTTCTACATTTTAACTCTAATTTATAGTATCAACATTTTTCCATTCAAATTAAATAAAGAAAGAAGAATTTTTACAATTTATAACTATCTTTTCAAAATAACATTGTCTCAAAACTTTCTCTGATCACCGTGTTTATGATATAATAGCATTAGATTCAGTATTCACTATTTCTCCTTTGATATTCATTAACAATCACTAATTTGATCATTCCTTAGCAATGTGCATCTCCTTCATTTCTCTTATTTATACCTGAGTGCATACATTTGTCCTCTATTGATCCCCCTCATTCACATTACAAATCACTGTCTTGAGACATTGCTTCACTACATACTTGTGACTGTCTTTCAAATTGTAAGTGACTAATTTTGACCTTTAATTCCTCTATTTTGGCATCCTCATTTGATCTCTCTGATCTGATCTTCAAATTATTGTCTTTTATATGTAAAAATGTCTATTCTTTGGGCCTTCTCTGCTACATTTCTTCATGACCTTTGATGCCCATTAATGAAAGTGCCTTTATATATGATAATGTCCATTGTTACATTCAATAATAGTGAGGGCTTTTATCTCCATTCTTTGTATTCCTCATGCTATCCTATTCCCATTTTCCTAGTTTCAGTCATGCTTTTCTCATACATTGTCATTAAATGACTATCCTCTATATTGACATATTGACTATTATATACTATCACCCTATCTTTTATAAATTATTTTCTCAAGATCCATATTAATGTTATTAATCATTCTTTCTCTGATACATTGTTGATATCATTGTGCCCAAATTGAGTGTCTCTTCATTTTGTTTCAATACCATTTTGTATATCATTTCTATAATTGTCCTCTTAATGTCACTCTCAGTCACCTTTTCAAGATGATATCACTCTAACACTTGTGACAACCTTTGTTCACTCCTTTTATAACAGTCACACACATTTGTGACAGGACAAAATAAATGAAGATGTTTTAAGTGGTAAAAGCTCGATGATCAGTATTGAATCTGAGATTTTTTACAATAGATGTTCTTCTTTTCCTTACTCTTCATTGTATTGATAGTGAATAACATTGTTTCTTCGTTGTTCTATGAATGAATATTGTTTTTTATCCAGGGAAGATCCCTAATTTTTACATTGTAACATCATTGCTTTCTAATATGGACTGTTGATGAAGGGTGCTCCCCTTAATACCACAAACACATGATAGAAAGATAAAAACAACAACAATTTACAAGAACATAAAATGGGCTTCTTATTATCTCCACAAGTGTGGAATTACAAATTTTAAAATTAAAATATGCAAAGTCACATGGGCATTTTTCTTACAACATCCTGAAGGACAAAGCCTTGAATTATTACCTAGAACTACTCTAAACTGCCTAGACAACACTACAGACCTTCCTTATACATGCAATTTTTCCACCACCTGAGAGGGTTCTAGAAATTTAACCATTAAGGCCGACCAATCCAATAATTATTTTATTTTCATTTTATTAGAATAGATTCGGCTAAACACAAATTTTGGAACTCAAAAAGAAATTTTGAAGGAAATTCATTTTCTTCCATTTCAAGTGGCCCAACTTTCGGAGACCATAAGCCATCACCCATTGACCCAATTGACTATTATGACCCCATTTCAAAAATGGCACAAAGTGTTCTACAACACACAACTAGTGTAAGCTCTAGTTAACCAAAATTTTGACCTCATTCGGGGCCTCTAAAGACTTCAAAACTGAGTTCAAAGTTTCTGTACCCTACTGCCAATACCAAAAAAATTTAATATCTTCAAAACTAGACTTGATCTGGCAATGAAACTTTACTGGCAGGCTCATATGACCAAAATGAACCTCCAGGGAAGAAAATAGACCATTCGGAGCTCAAACAAAAAAAATTACTAAAAATAGTAAATTTCCAAAAATAGAAGCTCTACACAAGATAACCCTTATTGAAAAGAAACCAGTAATAATTTTGGGTGATGCAAGATTTCTTTTACACCCAGGATGCTCCTGCATCAGACACCAGGGGTAATTTGAGGAGTGACCCTATCACATCTCAGGTGTGCAAAGGAAAACCAAGATGGTTAACCTCCTCCTTTGTCAGCCATGATGAATCTTCAATAGGTCATCCTTTCCATTTGACTAGATATTCTTCATATGTCCTATTCCTTGTGTTTTTGCCAACACGACTATCTAGTATATCCTTAATCTCCTTGGTAGCTAAAGTAGTTGCTGGAATACTCCACTATGCTTTTGTGATCTCATCTTCAACGTCCCCTTCATGATACTCTGTCAAATCTGAAATGTTAAATATTGGTGAAATATTCATTTCAGTAGGCAACTCGACTTCATAGGCATTTCCTGAATCATGCTTCTTTAGTATCTTACATGGCCCAAACTTCTTCATTTTCAGCTTGTTATATCTCTAGCCTGAAATTTCTTATGCCTCCTTTTCTCATCTTCCTTAGCCTTATACTGTGTATTCATCTTGGTAATGTTCTTTCTCACCTCCTCATGGATGTTCTTCAAATGTTATGCAAAATCCTCAGCTTTAGAACTACTTATCTCTCCTTTGTCTATCTTCCTCAGCTCAGATGCATTTCTAGGACTACTTCCATATACAATTTGGAATGGTGATTTACCAGTGCTCCTATTGACATAATTATTGTATACGAATTCCACCTATGGTAAAATCAAATCCCATCCCGTTTGCTTATCTCCAACCAAACATCTCAGCAAATTCTCCAAACTCCTATTCACTACCTCTATCTACCCATTAGTCTGTGGATGATGTGATGAATTCAATTTCAAATTCAAATCTATCTTTAACTTCTTCCACAATGTATGCCAAAAATATCCAACAAACTTAGTGTCTCGATCTAAAACTATGCTCTTTGGAAAACCATGTAGTCTCACTACTTCTTTGAAAAATAATTCTGCTACATGATCATTAGTCCTCTTGTAGGGAATGAAATGTGCCATGTTTGAAAATTTGTCAACCACCACAAAAATTGAATTATGTCCTCATTGAGTCCTTGGTAAACCAAGAACAAAGTCCATACTAACATCCTCCCATGGCTTCTCTAGTACAGGTAATGGATGATACAACCCTGTATTCTTCTTTAATCATTTTTCCACTTGACATACTTTGCAACTCTATACAAACTTCTTGACATCTTGTTGCAACTATGGCCAGTAATAATTCTCATTAACCAGAGCAAGGGTTTTATCTCAACCAAAATGTCCATCCAATCTTCTACTATGTTTCTCCTTGATGAGATTCTCCCTCATAGAACTTCATTGAATGCATAACTGACTCCTCCTGATAGCATACCATCATGGATGATGAAATCCAACCACTTCATTCTATCTAGAGTAACAAGTTCTGAAAAACTTTCTAAGCTTCACCAAAATTAGGATCCTCAGGATACAAACTCTTGAGTTCCTTGAACCCAACCAACTCAATCTACATCTCTATCAACAAAATTTTCCTTCTGCTAAGAGCATCTGCAACCCTGTTAGACTTTCCACTCCTGTGTTTCAAAACAAATTTGTAACTCTACAAAAATGCAACCCATTTCAAATGCCTTTGATTCAAATTTCCTTGACTATTCAAATATTCCAAAGCTTGATGATCAATATACAAAACAAACTTCTTAGGAAGAAGATAGTGTCTCCACTTCTTCAATGCCTTAATTATAGCATAAAATTCTTGATCATAAAAAATATATTTCCTCTTGGCATCATTTAACTTCTCACTGAAATAACTAACAAGTTTATCTTCTTGGCTCAAAAAAGCTCCTTTTGTAGTACCACTAGCATCACAGTTTACTTGAAACACCTTATTAAAATCTGGAAGTGCTAAAATGATGTAGGAGCATCCTAGGTGTAAGAGCAATCTTGCATCACCCAAAAATATTTTTGTTTTTGAATTCAATAAGGGCTATCTTGTGTAGGGCTGCTATTTATGGAAACTTACTATTTTTAGTAAGTTGGTCATACGATCTTGAAATGTTCTGATTTCACGTGGAGGTTCATCTCAGTCGTATAAGCCTGCCAGTAAAGTTTCATGGCTAGATCGGGTCTAGTTTTGAAGATATTGAAGATTTTTGGTATTGGCAGCAGGGTACAGAAACTTCAAACTCAGTTTTGAAGGCTTTAGAGGCCCCGGATGAGGTTGAAAATTTGGGTGACAGGCGCTTGTGCAAGTCAAGCCTGTAGAGAACTTCGTGGCATTTCCAGAATGGGGTTATAATAGTCAATCAGGTCAACTGGCAATGACTTATGGTCTTTGGAAGTTGGGTCACCTGAAATGGCGAAAAATAATTTTCCTTCAAAATTTTTGTTTGGGTTTCAAAAGTCATTTTGAGCTGACTTTGATGTAATAAATTGTAAAATAAAATAATTCTAAGTTTGGTCGGCCCTAAGGGCTAAATTTCTGGAACCTTCTCGGGCGGTGGAAATTGCCTATATAAAAAAGGCCCGTAGTGTTGTCTAGGGTAGTTCTGGGTAGATTTGGGTAATGATTCGAGGCTTTCCCTATAGATTATTGTAAGGGAATGCCCATGTGGCTTTGCATATTATAATTCTGAAAGTTTGTAATTCCACATTTGTGGAGATAATAAGAAGCCAATGTTCTGTTCTTGCATATTATTGTTGTTTCTCTGTTTCTATTATATGTTTGTGGTATAAAGGGGAGCACCCTTCATCATAAAATAGGTTGTTTTGTAACTTTTTGTTTCAACAATTTAAAACTCTTATCTACCACTATAGTCCACTTAAACTCTTTCCTATCCTCTCTTAGTGTTTCAGTCAAGGGTCCACAAATACTGCTAAAACTCCTAATAATTTTTTTGTAAAAGCTAACCAAACAATAAAAATATCTTAGCTCAGTAGCGCTCCTTGGAGTAGGACATTCGAGGATAGCCTTTACTTTCTCTGGGTACATTTTTAGACCTTCTACTAAAACTATAGATCCCAGATACACTAACTCCTTCACAAAACTGCACTTCTTCAAATTAATAAAAAATTTCTCTTTTCTCAACTTCTCAAACACCCTACGAATATGCATTATATGCTCCTCTAATGTCTTAGTGAAGATCAAAATATCATCTAGGTAAACAATGACAAACTTACCCAAAAAAAATTTCAAAGCCGCATGAAAGTGTTTGGTGCATTTGTTAACCCAAAAGGCATGACTAACCACTCATACAACCCTTCCTTTGTCTTGAAAGTAGTCTTCCACCCATCTCCTTCTCTAATCTAAATCTGATGATATCCACTCTTTAGATATATCTTTGAGAAATACACAACTCCACTCAAATAGTCCATAATATCATCCATTTGTGGTAATAAGAACCTGTACTTAATTATGATCTTGTTTATAACCTTAGAATCTATACATATCCTCCATTCTTCTTTGGTGCTAATATCACTGGTACAACACATGGACTCAAACTCTCTTAAATCAGCCCCTTGTGTAACAACTCATGTACTTGTCTGTTCAACTCTTCACTTTTTGCTAGTGTTATTCTGTGTGCTTCCTTATTTGGAAAACTAGCTCCTAGAATCAAGACCATTTGATGACTGATCTTCCTTACAGGTGGTAATCCATCAGACACATTATCAGATACAATATCTTGAAAATCATTCAATAAATCTGCAACTTGTACAGGTACATCTTCTACTTCCTCTTTAACATCTTTCGGGATTAAAGAAAAACACATATTCTCATGCCTCATACATTCTAGGAACTCTCTTCCATCAACAAAACTTATTCTTTCATTACAACAAACCTTTTCTTTTGTGTCCTTTAGTGGCTCTAGTTTATGTCACACTCCATCCTTTGTCATGGAATAGGTATTCACATGACCATCATGTACAACACACTTGTCAAACTACCATGACCTACCCAACAACATATGCCATGAATCCATAGGTATTATTTCACATAGTACCTCATTATAGTATCTGCTGATCTTAAACTTTACTAGGCACTGTTCATTGACCATGAACTTGTGGTCATCTTTCACCTAGGCAATCTAGCTAGTATGGATGTGGGTATTTCTTTCTCTTGAGCTTTAACTTTGTGACTATCTCCTATGACACCCAATTATTAGTACTTCCACTATCGATAATCACATCACAACACTTATCCTTACACTTGCACCTAGTGCAAAACAAGATCCTCCTTTTCTCAAGTTCATTGTCATCACTCAAGAGGAATCTTATGTTAATTAGGGCTTCTCCTCTTTCAACATCTTCAGAATGTAATGATTTGGCATCTTCATCCACACATGCAACTCTATCCTAGCCTTCATTTCTCCTATTTGTCCTTGGTGTTGAGGCTATTCAAATGCCCTATGACCTTCTCCATAGTGAAAACATGTTCCACAGAAGCCTCCTCTTCCTGATCCTTGTCCTCTTCCCATTTCTCTCTGATCTCTATTATTTCGATCATGGAAACGATTGAAAATATTTACTCTCTGATTTGATTGCTATTGGCTTCATCCTTCTTTTTTTGATCTTCATTTCAGCCTCCATAAGATCATCCATTGGATCTTCTGCCACGACCTCTTTCCACTTTGTCTTCTTTCAAACTTCTTGTTCAAAAAATCTTCCTGCTTACTTCAAACCTTCCATTTTCTTCAGTAAATCAAGCTCATAATCAACATGAATGAACTGTTGCTTCAATTTATCCACCATCTGACCTCATCTTTTGATTTTCTCCTTTCCTCTTCTCTTTCACTCCTATTGAGTCTCTTGCCACCAAATCTTCACATGATCCTTCAGTCTGGCCTTCACAAACATGACCCTATCAGGATCCTCAATAACTTCATACTCAAAATATTCTTCTAATTCACTGATCTAGTCGATCAACTCTTATGGGTTAAGATTTCCTAAAAATGTAGGAACCTCAATATTAGGTCTTTTCCCAATCTTGGAAATGGTCTAAAAAAACCTTTCTTCCTCTTGGTTCAGAATTTTGTCTTCTCCTTCCTAATCAAAATTTCCTTCTTCGGCTTCATCCTCAATTTCATCTCTGACTGTAAGATTCATTCCTTTGTGAATCTCTTCTTGCAATGCTCACACTTTTCTCTAGAGGGCTCTAACCTCATGTGTCACACCTTCAGCTCTTCCACCATGTTCCCTTTGTGGAGTCATTTTTGTGCTTCTCAATGAAACCCTAAACCACAGTCCTAGTGCAAACTTCCTCATAGTCAATGATCTGTATACACATGCAAGAACTCTTTCTCTGATACCACTTGATGAAGGATTCTCCCCTTAATACCACAAACACATAACATAAACAAAGAAACAACAACAATTTGCAAGAACATCAAATGGGCTTCTTATTATCTCCATAGGTGTGGAATTACAAATTTTAGAATGACAATATGAAAATCCACATGGGAATTTTCCTTACAACATTTTGTAGGACAAAGCCTCAAATTATTACCCAAAACTGCTACCCAGAACTACTCTTAACTGCTTAGACAAGTACACTACAGGCCTTCCTTATATAGACAATTTTTTTACCACCCGAGAAGGTTCTAGAAATTTAACCATTAAGGCTGACCAACCTTAGAATTATTTTATTTTGATTTTATTACAATAGATTTGACTGAAAACAAATTTCAGAACTCAAAATAAAATTTTGAAGGAAATTCATTTTCTTCCATTTCACGTGGCCCAACTTCCAGAGACCATAAGTCATCACCCATTGACCCGATTGACTATTATGCCCCATTTCACAAATGGCACGAAGTGCTTTATAGCACTTGATTGGTGCATGCTCTAGTCAACTGAATTTTTGACCTCATTTGGGGCCTCTAAAGCCTTCAAAACTAAGTTCAAAGTTTATGTACCCTACTACCAATACCAAAATTTTTTAATATCTTCAAAAATAGACTTGATCTACCAATGAAACTTTACTGGTAGGATAATATAACCAAAATGAACCTCCAGGGAAGAAAATAGACCATTTTGAGCTCAAACAAAAAACTTACTAAAAATAGTAAATTTCCAAAAATAGAAGCTCTACACAAGATATCCCTTATTGAAAAGAAACCGGAAATAATTTTGGGTGATGCAAGATTTCTCTTACACCTAGGATGCTCCTGCATCAACTATAGCATGCATTCTTGATCTCTTAATAACAATGGTGTCCCCTACCCTCTTCACATAAGTGTCTTGATCTTTGTATATTTGATCATTTTCCATCTATATTCTAACCTCTGTCCCACTACGTTGGAACTTATTTCTTCCTTGATCTTTATATTGACCATGTATTACCATTTCTTGGAATGTTTTGATTCCTTTTACCATTGATTTTTTGCATTTAGTGTATCACTGTCTTTTCAGTGCTATAACATTGTGACACTATTATCTCAGGGACATTAGATTTGAACTCTTATCATTCTTTGTCCAATGGTGAATCTACACTCTCCAACTATCTTTCACATCCCTCTAGATCATTTCTATGCATGAATAGATCTTATTCATTTTTATCATGAGTATATATCATCATTTAATGCCTTGGCAATAGTGATTGATATTCTCACTATTTCTATTATTTTGCATCATATTCTCACTAGTGATTGATATTCTCACTATTCTCATTATTGATATGTCATTGCACCATTATTTCCAATGATCTATAATGTCCCCTGCTATGTTTAAACTTATTCACTGCCAGATTTAAATAAATTTATTATTATTATCTTATATCTAGGCTAATTTAACAAATAACATTTATAATAAAAGATAAGGAATAAGTAATGAACTAAGAAATGGACTATTTCTAATCTATATTATAGGATAGATCTTATTATTACTTTAGTTCTCAAGATGGGAGAAGACACTGGAGGCAATCCACAAAGTACTTAAAGACCATTGATAAGCTCCCTCAAAGTTTACAGACCGGCCTTTAACCTGTCTTGGACTTAAGCCCTCAAAGCTAAAGAGAATGTTGATCCCTACCCTATCTTGGGAGTTATCATTTTGGATTTAGATTGCCCCTCTTTGGCTACCTCAACCCTTCCCTTCTCATGTATGAAACCATAATAGAATCTAGGTCTTACAATATGTTTAGGATTTTAATAATCCAAATTTAATATAAATTTATGGTTAGAGAGACTACTGTTAAATGATTTTAAATATAACAAAGTATTCTATTACTTCCTAATTATTATCCCTAAAATAGAGTATTATATCACTTATAGTCTTTACTGTCACTATTCATAGGGCATGAATTATTGATTGGAATTCCACTTATATGTTGTAGGGTTCGATGGTTCTTTATGCTAAGAATATTCAGATATAATATTTTGTGATCAATATTACTTCATTGCCACTTGTCAGAAATATAATTTATTTCTTTTTATGAAAATCCATTATCTTCTAAATAGATCATCCAAATGAGAGTATTTGATTCCCACCTTATATTATGTATGGTGAAATGATGCATTTAAGAGACTCGTCCTCATCTCTTCATAGAATCTATTCCCTTATTCGAATTCCTTCCTTAATTAACCTTTATCAATATTGACTTAATATAATATCTATTAGTATTTATGTTAACTACATTAATGTTTTCATTGTTGATGTGGATCCTCAAGATAATCACACGTTTTATAGTTTATGTATGATCACTCCCATACACATAATTCATGCTTGGTAATGTGATGGATACATGTAAAATTAGTTTCAATTTCCTCCTTAGTTGATGTCTGAGGGCTATGGTACGTTGCTTTGTATGCAATTAACCATCAAGTATTTTCATCAATGATGAATCCATCTTATTCAATTAATTATAGCCATCTCTGTATTAGTAATGTATTCTTCCTTTAATAGTCAGCATACTCTCCATGAAAACACTGATGGACTTATCATCATACAAGGGACCAAGTTTATGTTTTTGACACCATTTCATTATTATAATCACCGATCATTATTATGTCCACTTTAGTCATTGGTTAGTCAATATATCGATGGTAAGTGGCCTGATAAGTGTGTGACTATTTTTTTACAAAGGATGTCACTTTTAATCTTATTGATATTACTTAATCGTCTTTCTTGATCTAACATGGCACTCAAGTTATTATTCTTAAGCTTATGTGTCCATCCTCCTGAAATTGCTGCACATAAGCTCCCATAAATATGATGGCCGTTGTCTTATATTATTACTGAATGACAACCATGTTTAAGTTTTGATATTAAAATAATTGATTACTAGTTATAATATTAAGATTTATATATTAAAATATTATTTATCTTTAATTTATTTTAATTCTATTATCATTCATTATTAAGTACTTACTTATAGAAGGAGATATTATCGTTAAGGTCTTATATGGGGGACATGACATAATCACTGATGTTACCTTGTCATGCATTCATGATCCTTGAGGACAACTACTCTTACACATAGTAGTAACTCTTTTATTCTTTTTGTGAATGTGTAACCTCTTTGAATCTGTCCTTATAACAGTGACTATCTTTATTCTAATTAGGGATATCTTTGATCTCATAGTGGATAGATTTTATTTACACAGTAGATATCTTTGGCATTTGTAACAGAAATCTCACTACCTTCATGATACCACTATTCTATTGTTGTCTTTAATTGCTTTGACATTGTTTTGAGAATTGAATAGAACTTCTTTTTGTTGTTATATGACTGTCCTCTCTTAATGATTGATCAGTGTCTTTATTATCTCAGTGATCTTACTCTATTGTCATGGCATAAGGTTCATACTCTATATTTCCCTCCCATTAACACTTAAAATAATGAGAAGCATGACAACAACCAATATACAATAGAAAACATGGAAATAAACTATTTCACGTTTGAACCTCTAAATATGATGTATTAAAGAAAACCAAGATATCTATAAGAGATAATGAAGGGAAACTTGACTTTGAATACCATTATTTTAAAAAGAAAATCTAATGCGTGATTAAGGCAAAAAAAATCTTTTGCAAGCTAGGGCTTGTTAAGGATCAAAACACTACCTCTTAGTGCTGCTATTCACCCTTTTTATTTGCATTTATTGAAATGAATGATCTACTAATTTTTGTGCATTTGGCTTCTCTTCATCATGAAAACTCAATGCTCTCTTAAAAACTCATTGTTATCTCAAAAAATCTTCTATTTTATGATTGGAATGTGTTGTTCCTTGCCCTTGAAACTAGCTTCTTCTTGTGTTGGATTTTTGTTCTCACACTTTTGGCATTGTATATCATGGAATGATCTGGTGTTCACACTTTCCCTTTAAGAAAATAATTTAAAAATAAAATAAAAACCAAGGGTTTCTCTTAATCATTTTTTTCTATCTCATTGGAAACCCGATGTTTCCTTTATCGAAACTTATGTTTACTAATGAAAATTTCCTTCATCCTCCTGAAATATTATTCTCTTTCAATATAACTCATTGTTTTCTCACAAAATGTGACATTCTTCATAAAATTTATAATGCTCCTTCATTCAAACTCATTTGTAATTGTAGTATATTGTCGTTTCTTTAAAAAATGGCAGCCATTTTTTGATTGGAGAAGCTTTAAAGAGAAATCTCGGGGATATCTAGGGCTTTTGGGATTTACTCCATCTTTAACCCATAGTTTGACTCTTTTGACCCCACGTGAACATACATGTATTTAGAATTTTAAAATATTCTTACGCTAAAAAACCTCTTGAATTAATTATGCTTTTTCACCACAAAGTAATGTGAATAATGTATCTTTGAGAATATTTTAAAGCGCTTTTAGCTAAGACAAAGACACTATGTTCCTTTTATTCACTTTGGTAATGTAGATCAAAGACATTAGAAATAATCTATGCTTTTATCCTTTAACACTCAAATACCTTTTAAAAATTTTCACAAGACCTAGGGGAATAGTAATCTATTTTTGACTTCAAAGCAAAAAAATAGGTTACAATACATCTCTTGTCCATAACTTTCTTAAGGGAGAATCTTTGAAATGGAGAGCAATGGGAGTGGTGGAAGTAGAGAGAGAAGAAGGGGAGGTCTTTGGGTCTCAGTGGTAGCACATCTCTTTGTTGCCTTGATTGTGACTTGGTTGTGGGATGATGTTTTTGCCTTAGGCTTTGGTGTTGCTGCATTGGGATATTATTTTGAAGCTGTTGCCATTGAGTTTAGTTGCAGCTACCTCCCCTTTGGTCTTTGCATGATGTTTTATTTTGTGTGGCCTTCAAGGGATTCTTGGAGGGTTTTTTGACCTTGTAAATTTGGCTATGCCAAAAGTGGGTGCTTGCTGATGATGAGTTGATTGCCCTTTGGTGGTGTTTTGGAGCTTTTGGGTTTTGTTGGTTTTGATTTTCCTATTTTTTTGGCTCATGGTGTGACTAGGGGCCCTATTGTGAGGTTTTCACACCATCACCCCATTACAAATGGGGACCCCCTCTTTTCACTTAGCAGTGGGGTAGTTGTCCCAAGTAGTCCTAGTTTTGGGGCAATTTTCAAGTTTCTAGGGCTAAGAGATGAGTTTGAGCAACTTTGGCTCATTGGGAAGTCAACTCAGTCAGGGATATGAGTGAGATTTGGGACAAGATAGTCAAGGATGTGAAGTTGAAATCAAGGGCTTTGTGATGAAATCAATTAGAATCCTTGGAAAATATCAAATTTATTTTGGTAAGTCAAGAAAAGATATGGAAGATAAAACTGATGGAGGCATGCCAATTCTTGAAATTTGGCAGACCTTGGAATTTTTTAAAATCTCCCAAAATCTAAAATCTTTATAACTCCTATGAACCAGAAACCACTCTCAAAATTCCTAACAGTGTTTTTTTAGAATCTCCCTAAGTCTAAAATGTTTATTATAACTCCTATGAACCTGAAAGCACTCTCAAAAATCCTAGCAATATTTATATAAAATATAACATAAATGTTATATTTAATATAACTATCCTACCCTCCATGTTGGAGACACTGAATTGAACAATTGGGAGTTAACTTGCAAAATAATTTTTTTTGAGAGTAGTTCAGAATCTGACCATGTCTCAAGACTCCAAATATCAACACTAGGTCAAAATATGACACTAGGTCAGAATCCAACCATGTCTGTAGATTCCTAGTCTCAACAACCCTTGGATTTTTTCCCTTCTCCCAAACAAATATCTTGATAGCTAGTAAAATTCCACCCAAGTTTAGGGGCGTTTCAATAAGAAATCTCAAGCTTGAGTTGATGGAAATGATGGGAATGAAAGGTGAAAGGTAAAAATGAATTAGAAACTTGGATGAAATAATTAGATTTGGAGCAAAGTGAGGATGAAAAATCAGAATTTGGAATGGATTTCAATCACCAAGAGCCTGATTTGCATAGTTGATAACCAAAAGAACTTGGGATTTTGGTTGAAGGAATGAAAAGAAAGCTTAGATAAAATATCTTCCCTTTGAAATAATCCTGAGAATGTATTAGAATCTATCCATGTCTCAAGACTCCAAATCTCGTTAGGCCTTGAATTTCTGCCCCTTTCTCCTTGTGAAATCTCGACAACCCTCAAATATCCACCCTAGTATGGGTAAATTCTAAGTGGCTAAAGGTAACAATTCTAATGCAAAATTGATGAGGATGATAATCGAGTGGGGGTAATATAATGAATCAAGGTAAAAATGATGATTTTGTAAATGCATATCCTTGCAAAAATACAATAAAATTAGATGGAAATTAAGAGAAGATCATCGAAACAAAGAGCAAAAGTAAGAAGAACAAGTGGAAACAACTAAGTTTATGGGGTTGTCAAGTTCAAGTGTGTACTGAAATAATCCCAAGAGGAAGTCAGAATTTGACTACCTCTTAGGATTCTCAATCCCGAGAGACTCATAATAGTTGAGAAACATTGAATTTTAGAAGATGAATTTTGAACATAAGTTCTCTATATCTGATAATCACATTAAAGAATCTTATAATAACGTGGCTATTTTACCATGTTGGTATCCAAAAGTACAAGAAGTATTTAATTATATAAGTCAAGTATTAAATTATATCTCTCTAAAAAATAAGCTATTATATGAAGAATGGGTTACACAATAAGGAAGATGAAACTATGATGCAGGAGCATCATAGGGTGTCATTTTGGTCATTTCTTGGTTTTCGGGTTGTTTAGGGATTTTTTGCATCTAGTAAGGTCCTTTGAGACCATTTGGGATGATGTTGATCCATTTTGGAAATTTATAGGTCAATTGGTTAAAAATTGTAAAAGTTGCACATCCCAAACTCCAATTCTAGGGTTGGAGCATGTGTGGAAAAAGAAATTTGTCATTGGAGCATTCTAAATTTTATGTTTTCATGTGTAATAGTCTATTTTTTCAATTGGTATGGCTTGATATAGACTGGTATGGGTCTGAAACTTATATGGTTAGAAATTTAATTGTATTACAAATGTTTTTGTTCTTACCAGTCCTAATGAGAAGGTCATCTGATTGGTCTAATAATCTAATCTTCCTAACAACCATGTTAAAAAACTTGAGTTTTTAGTTTGACTAAAAAATTCACTTCTCCTAAATGGTATGGTGGAAAATGCTAAAAATTGGTGGAGAGGCTTGTGTTGACATGTTATTAAATATCCCTAAGTTGAAGGGGCTGAAGTTAAGGTTTTCATGTGGTAAGATTGATTGATCTATTTGAAACCAAGTTTGATAGTGTTAAGGACAACAATTGGTAAGTTTCCCTTCAACAATCAAAGTTTTGTGTCCTTTGTTAGTGGTTAGTCATTTGAGGGTGTGTTGAGAAGTCTTATAGACCTATGTCAATTTTTTTTAGATCATTGTGTGAAATTTTGGCATAAGATATACAATAACAATCCTAATAGGAAAGGGTATGACAATTTTAAGGCAACAAATGGAGGGTTTGATAAAACCTATTCAAATTTTATTGAATGTTCATAGTATATGTTTTGGAATTGTACTATGAAGGCTTGTAGACCTAGTCCAAGTGTCCAACCATCAAACCTGTATTGTATGTTCTTGATCCTCAAAAAGGGTTGTCTTAAAATGCTTTTTATGGAGGAAATGTTGCTTTCATGTACTAAGTTGTTATTGGGGTTGTGAAATAAACCTGTCCTTGAAACCAAGAAGAACAATGGATGTTTTCATAAGGATATTCCAAATAAGTGTTCCCCATGAAATTTTTGGTGGTCCCATTGATGGAGATCTAAACCAATGAATGCTTAATTCACTCTTTCAAGTTGATGGTTTAAGAAGAACCCTAGTTGATGTTGTCATCCTTCCTTCGCATCAAACTAGAATATAAAGAATATTTTTACCATTAACATTATGTTGTGTAAATATAATATAAAGACACAATCCTAGCATTTCCACTTGTCTCGAGTGTGACTCAAACACTAAGAATTCCTAACACACATTTGTTAACATTGTTGGCTAAATATTTTGTAAGTAGCTATAAACACACTTGTTACAAAATGAGATATTTAGATACAGTGTATGAGAAATAATCTCTCTCTCTCTCCTCTCAGCTTAGGGGAGGCACTCTTCTTATTTGTACTAGTTCAACTAGAACTTAACAAGAAACTCAAATTTAATATAAAATTTGGTGTTTCACATATCACTTCTTGTCTCTTCAGGAAGGATTTCACTTTTGTAAAAACACACTCTACAAACTGATGACTTTTTACAGTTTTACCTCTAATTACTAGTTGGAGAAATAATACTAATAAACTCGAAATCAATTGAAAGATTGATTGTTAAGCATACTAGTTGAATATAGACTAAGGAATATATATATATATATGCTAAAGATATGTAGCTTCGGTCAGATTACTCTGACCGATAAATCAAATGTATAAGTGGTCTATTAGCCTTGAACATTTGATCTCTATACTTTACCTACTGGAGATCTGATTATCAGTAAATGATATTATATTATGATTATGTTTATCTCATAATCATACTATAATATTATTACTATATCGCTGCTGAGTATAATTATTTATTAGTAATAGTAAACATCACTAATTATATGAATATTCAGTAATAGCTATATTACTGAATATACATATAATTATTTATATTTAATAATTATATTGTTCCAAACTATCAATGGGTATTGATAATGATAATGCACAAAAAATAGTATCATTATTGCTAAATGATAACCCTTGTTGTCATCGCTAAACATTTTTACTAATGAGTCACCTCATGTATAGGCATGACTCTACGTGAGAGGACATACTTCACATCATATATGTATTGATACTATGCCATCTCATTGGTAATACGATGAATCATAATTGTAGACAAGTGATAAACACAAATACAGACTGTGTATTCATAATTACAGATCGATACTAAATATCTCAGCAATACTTTGTGGTGAAAAAAGAAATGATTACCTTTAAATCAATTGAATTGTATAGATTTTGATATTTTATAATAATATATCTGCATAACATTAGAAAATATAAAATTAAAAATTCCTTAACATATAAATTTGATCCACTTTAACAATATAAGTTCACTGACTTATACACTGTCCTGAAATGACTTTAAACTATGAAGTATAAATATGATAAGCACAAAGACTTGAAAATATGAAACTTCTTTTCTATCTTTGATATCAATATGAACCATATCTCAAAGTTGTCTCTTGTATCTTAGATTCGTTGATGCAAGTTTTGTTCCACTTATACAACATGTAGGACTAAACACTCAATCCTTCAATAAACATAGAGCATTAAACCCTCTCTTGAATAAAGTCATCTCCCATGCTAAGCTTTAAAATGAAGATCATGGAATGACTCCAAGGTTCCTTACACATGTGGATATATAACTTAGTTGATATTATGTGATTTGTTGGGTAATCACTTACGCGGGTTTACATAATTCATTCAAGGATGCCAACCTAGCACTTCTAAATATTTGGCTTCACAATATGCAATAAAAATGTAATTATGATTTATCACTTCCAAATTTTCTCTTCAACCCCTACTATCTAAATACTTCTACTTCTAACTATGAATGGACTAGGACTCCTACCAAATGGAGGCTTTCTTGCAACTTCAACTCCACCTAGTGTAAAGCTTCAAAGGATCTCAAATGTTTTTCATATCAACACCTTCCCCTCAATCCAACTTAGAGTAAAAATTGAGGATCCAATGCCAATTGAACTTGAGCACAACTACTATATTACCACACAAGGCACCCTTTCATCTACAAGGAGATAGTGGCCTAGTTTTATAGAGTCAAGCAATAAAAAATCCACCAATATCACCACACAATCCATCTACTTTTACTCTTAATTTACCAACTTTTAAATAAAATCCTATTTTAATTCTGGAAGTAGAAACCATGCAATAACACCAAGTGTTCCAACTCAATCACCATGCAAAGCACAACAATGATAAGAAGAGCAATTTTGGCATTACTTAAGAAATAATTTTATTCAACCTTCCAACTACTTACAAATGAGATAAAATGGCCTTATATAGAGGCTTAAATACAATGAGTGGCCAAGATTAAGAGGCAAAAATTTGAAATCAAGGGCCCAAATTACATCCCATAAACCCTAATTAGGGTGACCACCCCATCGACCAATGAGAAGAGGACACCTCTTTCAATGGACCACTGAAAAAAATACAAAGGTGGCAACTAATGAAATGGAACCAAATGGTTAGCCAATCAGAATCAGACATCTACCCAACTGAACAAGAAAGGGAAATCTGCCACTTGGGCTTACATCAAATGATCTTCTAAGATAGTCTTCCCTTTTTCCTTCATCTTCTTAGCCAAATCGATGAACTTGGATAGAATGTTATTGATCTCATCTAAGGAAGGGAAAGGGGTGCATCAAATCTTCCTCTCAGCCTCATCCATCATCTTCTTTTTAATCTCAAGTATCTTCTCCTACTCAGTTGAACCACCTATAGTAAAATTAATGAGAATCTTGAGGGATGAGAGAGCCTCCAAATCCTCTACCCTGATGATGGATCCTCCAAAAGATCCCAATCTCTCTGCTAAAGTATCCATGTTCATATGCTCATCTCTAATTTCTTTAATGCCAAAGGTGACTCTTGTTGGACCTAATGTGTGTGATATCCTGCTGTAGACTGTTGACTAGAGATGAGAAATCTCATTGCCAACTCCTTCCAACACTTCCAATTTATGAAGTAAGGCAAAATACCAATTCTCAATAATACTTATCTCATCTACCTTAATCACTTTGGCTTTCTCTAATAACTTATCTAAAGTGTTAATAACCTCCTGCAACTTGGGAATAGTCATGTCCTTGACTAGGAGGAGGTCCCTCCAAATACCTTCAAAGGCATGAAATCTTGCTCTAAGAGCTAAAAATTCCTAAAATTGTTCCACAAAATATGGAAAGCAAACCAACCCATCCTGATTAATTCTATCAACCCAAGATCGAGTCTCCTATAGAGTGGCCCTTGCATTCTTGGCATCATTAGTTCTCCCTTGTACTAATTGCTATCAGTTGTGTGAGAAGAAGAAATAGATTTGCTTCCAGATAAAGGAAAAAAATCATCATGTGAACTAGCCTCAAAACTAGATTATACTATATCCATGTCCTATGAAACATCAGGAGTAGTGTCAGAAAATGGAAAACAAATCACTAGATAATTCACTCCTGTTATCTTAGGACTCTCAACAACCTTCTCTCTATCATCTATCATTATGCTAATAGGAGAACCTGATACCACAAAATATCTCTATTGTCCTCCACTGATGCACTCACCTCAACTATATCTACTACATATATCTCAAGGATGGATGTAACTGTGTCCCAAACACATCCATACTACTAAATGTGGAAGATGACTCACCACCAACCACTACTATATGCAATTGAACTAGATCTATGGCTGGAAAAGACTGGATCTACTCCAACTCCATAGTCACCTCTCCCAACTACAACTACAACTCCTGAAGAGCCCATTGAGTGCCCTCTAAAGCCTCAAAATTCACTGTGAGCTCTTGAGTAAGATCACTCACCTTCTCCTCTCTGTCTATCAGTGCCTCATATTCTATACTCCCCCACTAGGTGATCTCAGTCGGCTACCAACTGTAAATAATCTCGACTCAAAATCATGATAGCCTCTAAGAAGGAATGAATCTCTTTCAAGGAAACGTAACCACCACTGTGCTCATATGTCATAGGAGCACCCCGACCATAAAGAACCAACAGATGATGAGTGGCATCAAAATGCTTGAGAGTAGAAGTAATATCTCTCTCACCAACTCTCAACTGACTAGTCACATGATGACTCTACACAATGGGTCTTCTATGCAAAATCTCAAATGTACTATCTATACACACTCAAATGGTGCACTTCTCTAAGTCATTACAACCAAGGGAATCCATAAAGAGGAAACTTTAGAAAGTGACCTAGAGCTCTCTATGCATGGAGTTGCCAAATTATTTTAAATTTTCTCTCAGCTAGAGCTATTAAGCTAATGACCTTGCTAGTCAACCACACAATGAGAGATTCAAATGAAGATAAGGGAAAGAATGCTAATATCCCCAAGAATCACTATGAAATGAAAATGCAAGATAGATTAAGATGAATATGCAAGCTAGAAATGAAAGATGCAAGCTAAGCTATGAAAAGGAAAGAACAATGCAACTAAGCTATGAAAGGAAAGAACAAGTGTTACAAATCCTTCCTATTTAGACTAGATGAAGTAATGTAAAGCATAAAGGAAATCTAAGCTAATATGAAGCTATGAATGCCATGATAATGCAAGAAATGAAACTATGATAGCATGAAAGTATGAAAGCCAAGAATGCTCCAAATCTTCAAAAGCTCTAAAGTGACCTAGAAAACCTGCAGCATAACATTAGTATTCAAAATGCATATGAAAATGAGGAAAATAGCTCTTCTTTTATAGGAAATGAGAAAGAATGGACCATGAAGATTAAGAGGCAAAAGATTTAATCAAGGGTGGAGCATCAAAGAGGAGAAATCCATGTGCACGAATATCCTCCAATGAGAAAATAAGAGTTGACTTTTGTGTCCATATGAGACAAAAAGTGCTTTTCTTCTTTTTATAAAATAGGAATAATGCTTTATTTGTGCAACTTAGGATAAGAGGAAAAGTGGGGGCTTTTTATTTATTAAAAGAGGAGGAAATATTCTTTTTAAATAAATAAAGACTTTAGAATAAAATGGTTAGCCCAAGGCAAATAATCAAAAATGATAAAATATGACTTGATCAAAGAAATTGATATAATTGATAAAATGCTGATTTTTGAAAATATTGATTCAGGGATTTGATAAATTGCTGAATGGGAGCCCAAAGTCTAGGTGACCATTTTAGGGTGCATACACTATCCACACTACGGTAGGAATATATATCCAACAAACCCCCTCAAGATCATTGTATCTATGTGTATTGTCATCCGAGAACACATCTACCAATTGAGTACTGACATCAGACTCATTCTCATCTAACCCTAAGGAAGATACTATTGAATCTGTCTCATCCTAATCCTCAGCTACCTCATCCTCTACAACCACATGACAATCCAGATCCTGGGACCCATCCCCACTCACTAAAAACTTAGAGTCCTCCCCCAGAGTCTGCTAAATCAAGCATGACTCACTGCAAGTAGATTCATCCTCACGAGTCACCAAGGAATAAACCTCATAATCCCTCTCCTCATGTGCAATATCAAACTCACACATGTCCACCAATGAGATATCACTACTGGGTACCTCTACTAACAACTCAATCGAAGGAGTGGAAGCTCTAGCTAAAACAAGCTCCCACCACTCATATGCTTCTCTATCCTCATCTCTGAGTCTCTGTAGGAAACGGTCCTAGAATCCACCACCACTGAATGAAAATGATGAGTCCACACCCAAAGTCTAATATAAAAAACAATAAAAACTGCAACACTCATCATCCTCACTCTCAACATCAAAGGTATCCGTAATGCTAGTATCAACATCATCTATCTGAAACCCCTTTGCTATCTATGGTTGTATATATGACTCAATGTCATCGCATGAATCACCTACATTGTGGCATGAATCTATGTCACCTGACTCATCTATAACACCCCCATCATGAGTGTCATCACTAGGTAGCTCCATGCTCACATCCTTAATATAGGAAAAGACTGTTGTCTCCTGCACTGACTCCACACTTCAACTATTGTCATAAAAATCAAAGCTGTTAGAGCTCATATACTCCTCACAGTCCTCAAAGATAACACCATCATCTATGGTTTCAGAATCCCTAGTGGGGTAAAAGCACAAAGTTGTGTCGCATTTCAGGACAACTTATTAGCACAACTGAATTTGAGTATTTCTAACTAAAATTATTTTTTGTCAAACATATGGTCTAGCTAGATTCATTCTAGCTAAGTTAGATAAGTTCTTCACCTTTTCCAATTGGAAATATCTATTAAATGCATGTTTTATAACAATTACTAAAGAAATAAAATTATTTCAGAAAAGCGATGTTTCGATAACTCTTACTCTTTTTAATGATATTTTTTTACAAATATAAAAATACCCTTTTTTAGAGCACAGAGTCAAGATTATCATCGTATAATTTTTATAGTATTTTAATTAGATCTAATATATTATAATTTCCAAATACTACAAGTAGGTATTTTAACATTCGAGAACAAGATGCTTCAAAAATAGAAAAAAATAGTAAAGCTTATCAAAAAAATCTAAAATTTATATTTAACACTAGAGGAGAGAGTTATCTTCAAGATTGTGTAATTTATTTTCTGAATGATGTAGATTTGATAGGGGAAATTTGGTGCAAGATAAAAATTATCGATTTCAGGTATGTTTGACTTTGAGTAGTTATAACAGAAAAAATATACATTGAAAACTAATTTTTCTTCTTTTCTACACTAGCTATACATTTTATCTATGGCATATTTTAAAATCAAAGGAAAAAAAGATTATTTGCATATACTTTTTTGGTGCGAACAAGACCCTCAAATCCCCCTTTCTGAGCCCCAACTTGGCAATATGTCAGACTAAGGTAAGGTAAATTGGGCACTGGGCTGAGTTATAGAGATACCTTTGAGTTAACAAAATAAAAAGAATTGAATCACTACTTTTCATTGTTGCCTTTATGAATAATATATTATACCCCATATTGAATTTATTTGAATGTCCTCCTAAATTGAAACCTTCTCCCCTTTATATCTTCCAATGTGGGGGAGAGTCACATATCTTTATCATGCCTTCACTTTCCAATCATCACAACCTTTCACAATTGTCATCCTTCAAAATAGTCACAACCATTCACCATTTTTGTCATTTTTGAGTGTCGCAACCTTTCATAATTTTTTCTTTTGCAGGAGTTACTTTTTTTTTTATTATTCTTTTTTCCCTTTCTATTAATTCTTAAAGGGCTTTTCTTGCCTCAACTCACAACTTTGTGAACTCCAACTTGGAAATATATAAAACTAAGGTAGGCTAGGTGAGGCAGTGGACTGACTCACAATGATACCTATCACTTAAACATATAAGACTTACACATTATTGCATGTATTCTCCAAATACGAGGTGACATAAAAATATCATATTCATACACATTATTTATAAGAAAGAAATCATAAATAGGACCATTATTCATAAGTAATAAATCATAAATAAAAACTAATATAATTTTTATTATAAGAACTAATACTTCATACCAATTTTACAATAATATTAAAATTTTGTATGTTTTAATACAAATAGTTTTAAGATAGATCTGATTGGCTCGATGATATGAGGTATTGGTGAGTTATGATTAAGTAATTATCAATTAGATGATAGAGAAGTGACAATATAATAAATTATAGTTTGACATATTGATGGATGGTGATTGAATGAATGTTGATTTGATAGAGTGATACTTGACTGATGAATTGTATGTATTCTTAAACCCAAGTTGAAGTGATGATTGATGTGAATTTGATTATTGTTTACTTAATCTTTCTAATTGATTGATTGCTTGATTTGTTGTGAGACAATGGATGAAGTATAATGATCGATAACTCCTCCTTCAATACTTGGCAAAAAATATCTTTTATATTTTATTGGAGAAAGGTTCACCACCATTCATAAGAAATGTGTCACCACAACCTAAATGTATAAAAGAGTTATCTTGGACCATGGGTTTGCTCCACATTTGTATCACATTTTACTTTGAGGATCGGGCTTACCCAATGCACATGGTTTTTGAGCTATTATGTGAATTAAAAAATGATCAATATTATCTTAGCTCATCCTTCTTGAACCCCAACTTGTCAATATGTAAAAGAAAGGTTAGGAAGTTAGTCAATGGGCTGAGTCTTGATAATACCTCCGAGTTATCAAAAAAAAGAATTGAGTCACCACTTCTCATTGTTTTCTTTGTGAATAATATATTATACCCCACATTTACTTCATTTGAATGTCCTCCTAAATTGAAACCTTCTTCCCTTTATATCTTCCAATATGGGGGAGAGTCACACTTCTTCATCATGTTTTCTTTTTTCAATCATTACAACCTTTAACAATTCTGAACCTTAGAAAGAGTTGCAATCCTTCACCATTTTTTTCATTTGCAAGTGTCACAAAATTTCATAACTTTGCCTTTTGAAGAAATCGCTTCCTTATTTTTCTCCTTATTCTTTTTTCTCTTCCATTACTTCTTAGAGATCTACTCTTGTCTAAGCTCAGCCCTTCCTCAACCCCAACTAGACAATATGTAAGACCAAGGTAAGGTATGTTGGTTACTGAGATGAAATAGGAGGATAACTTTGAGTTAAAAAAAATGAATTGAGTCACCATTTTTTATTGTTGTCTCTATGAATAATATACTATACTCCACATTGATTTCACTTTAATGTCCTCCTAAAGTAAAATATTCTCCCCTATGTTTCATCTAATGGGGGGAGAGTCACATCTCTTCATCATATCTATCGTTTATAATCATCACAACCTTTTACAATTTTCATTCTTCAAAAGAGTCACAACTTTTCACCATTTTTGTCCATTGCGAGTATGTCACAACGTATCATAATTTTTCCTTTTGTGAAATTCACTTCCATATTTTTTCATATTCCTTTTTCTTTGATATTAATCCTTAAAGGGATAGTCTTTCCTTATCTCACCCCTTCCTAAACCCCAACATGACAATATGTAAGACCAAGGTAAGGTAAATTGGGCACTGAGATGAGTCATGAGGATACCTCTGAGTTAACCAAAAAAAATGAAATTAAGTCACTAATTTTCATTGTTGCCTTTGTATCTTCCAATATGGGGGAGAGTCACATTTCTTCATCATGTTTGCCCTTTGCAATGATCACAACTTTTAACAGTTGTCACCATTCAAAAGATTCACAACCCTTCACCATTTATGTCATTTTTGATTGTCACAATCTTTCATAATTTTTTCTTTTGTAGGAGTTACTTATTTTTTTCTTATTCTTTTTTATTTTTCTATTAATTCTTAGAGGGCTACTCTTGCCTTAACTCACAACTTCATGAAGCTCAACTTTGCAATATATAGGACCAAGGTAAAGCAAGTTAGGCACTAGGATGAGCCACAATTATACCTTTGAGTTAAAGATATAAGAGTTACACATTATTAAATGTATCTTTCAAATATAGGGTGACTTAAAAATATCATATTCAAAAAAATTATTAATTTATAGGCAATAAATCATAAATAGGACCATTATTCATAAGTAAAAAGAATCATAAATAAGAACCACTATAATTTTTATTATAACAACTAATACTTCACACCAATTTATAATTATATTCAAATTTTGTATGCTCTAAGACAAATCGGATTGCTTCGATAATTTGAGGTATTGGTGAGTTATGATTAAGTAATTATCGATTAGATGATTGAGAAGTGACAATATAATAAATTCTAGTTTGACATGTTGATGGATGGTGATTGAAGTAATGTTAATTTCATAGAGTGATTCTTGATTGCTAAATTGTTTGTATTCTTGACCCCAATATGAAGTGATGATTGATGTTAATTTGATTATTGTTCACTTGATCTTTGTAATTGAATTCTTGCTTGATTGTTTGAGAGATGGTGGATGAAGTATAATGAATGATAATTCCTCATTCAATACTTAGAATGCAATCTCCTTTATAATTTATTGGAGAAAGGGTCAATGTCATTCATAAGAAATGAGTCAACACAACTTACACATATAAAAGACTTGACTTGGGCCATGGGTTTGCTTCCCATTGGTATCAAGTTTGACTTTGAGGCTCAGGATTATCCAATGCACATGGTTTATGATCTATTGTGTACATTCTTAGAGGGTCAATATTGACTTATCTCACCTTTTTTGAATGACAACTTGGAAATATGTAAGAATAAGTTAAGGTAGTTTGGCAGTGGGCTGAGTCGAGGCGATACCTCTGAGTTAACAAAAAATAAATTGAGAAATCATTTTTCATTGTTGTCTTTGTGAATAATATATTGTACCCATCATTAATTTCACTTGAATGTCATATTAAATTGAAACCTTCTCCCATTTATATCTTCCAATGTGGGGGAGAGTTAGACCTCTTCATCATGTTTGCCTTTTGCAATCATTATAGCTTTTAACAATTGCCACCCTTTGAAAAAGTCACAACCCTTCACCATTTTTGTCATTTGCAAATGTCACTACCTTTCATAACTTTTACTTTTGAAAGAGTCACTTCATTATTTTTCTTCTTATCTTCTTCTGTTAATTCTTACAAAGCTATTCTTTTCTAAACTCACCCCTTCGGGAACCCCAACTTGGCAATATGTAAGACCAAGGTAAGGTAGGCTAGGCACTGAGCTAAGTAAAAAAAATACCTTTGATTTAATTAAAAAAAAAAATCTTCACCACTTTGTATATTTTAAAGTAGGTGAGAGTCACATCTCTTCGTCAAATCTACCCTTTGCAACCTTCACACCATTTTATAGTTACTACTTTTTGAAAGAGTCACAACTCTTCACCATTTTTGTCATTTTTGAGTGTCGCAACAAATCATAACTTTTCCTTTAGGAAAAGTCACTTCCATATTTTTTTCTTAGTCCTTTTTCTCTTACATTAATACTTAGAGGGATAGTCTTGACTCAACTTAGCTCTTCCTGAACCCCAACTAGGCAATATGTAAGACCAAGGTAAGGTAGGTTGGGAACTAGGCTGAGTCAGGAGGATATCTTTGAGTTAACAAAAAAATGAATTGAGTCACCACTTTTTTTTTTCCTCTGTGAATATATACTATAGCCCACATTTATTTCACTTAAATGTCCTAAAATAAAATCTTCTCCCATTTGTATCATCTAAAGGGGGAGAGTCACTTCTCTTCATCATATTTATCATTTGCAATCATCACAACTTTTTACAATTACCATTTTTTGAAAGAGTCACAAATCTTCACCATTTTTATACTTTGTCATGATGTAATTTAACTTTTCCTTTTTGTAAAATTCACTTCCATACTTTTTCATATTCCATTTTCTTTTACATCAATCCTTAGAGGGGTAGTCTTTCCTCAGCTCACCACTTCCTGAACCCCAACATGACAATATGTAATACCAATGTAAGGTAAGTTGGGTACTGGATGAGTCATGGAGATACCTATGAGATAACAAAAAAAAAGAACTGAGTTGCTACTTTTCATTCTTGCCTTTGTATCTCGCAATATGGGCGAGAGTCATATTTTGTCATTATGTCTGCCCTTTACAATGATCACAACCTTTAACAATTGTCACCATTAAAAAGAGTCACAAACCTTCACCACTTTTATGATTTTTTATTCTCACAACGTTTCATAATTTTTCTTTTTGCAGGAGTTACTTATTTTTTTACTATTATTTTTTTCTTTTTTTATTAATTCTTAGAGGGCTAGTCTTGCCTCAACACACAACTTTATGAAGCTCAACTTTGGAATATATAAGACCAAGGTAAAGTAGGTTAGACATTGAGATGAGTCGCAATTATACCTCTGAGTTAAACATATAAGAGTTACACATTATTGAATGTATCCTTCAAATATAGGGTGACTTAAAAAAATTATATTCATACATATTATTTATAGGCAAAAAATCATAAATAGGATCATTATTCATCAGTAAAAAGAATCATAAATAAGAACCACTATATTGTTTATTTTAACAACTAATACTTCACACCAATTTATAATTATATTCAAAATTTGTATGCTCTAAGATACATTGTTGTAAGACAGATCAGTTTGTTTCGAAGATTTGAGGCATTGGTGAGTTATGATTAAGTAATTATCGGTTAGATGGTTGAGAAGTGACAATATAATAAATGATATTTTGACATGTTTATGGATGATGATTGAATTAATGTTGATTTGATAGAGTGATGCATGATTGCTAAATTGTATGTATTCTTGACTGCAAGTTGAAGTGACGATTGATCTAAATTTGATAATTGTTTGCTTGATCTCTATAATTGAATGATTTCTTGATTTCTTGTGAGACGGTGGATGAAGTATAATGAATGATAAGTCCACCTTCAATACTTGGAATGAAATATCCTTTATAATTTATTGGAGAAAGGGTCACTGTCATTCATAAGAAATAAGTACACACAACCTACACATATAGAAGAGATGGCTTGGGCCATGGGTTTACTTCACATTGGTATCGGGTTTGACTATGAGGCTCAAGGTTACCCAATGTACATGGTTTATGATCTATTGTGTGCATCCTTATAAAGTCAATCTTGCCTTATCTCACCCTTCCTGAATGACAACTTGGCAATGTGTAAGAACAAGATAAGGTAGTTGGGCAATGGGCTGAGTTGAGGCGATACGTCTGAGTTAACAAAAAATAAATTGAGAAACCATTTTTTATTGTTGTCTTTGTAAATAATATATTGCACCCAACATTTATTTCACTTGAATGTCATGCTAAATTAAAACCTTCTCCCATTAATATCTTTCAATGTGGGGGAGAGTCACACCTCTTCGTCGTGTTTCCCTTTTGCAATTATTATAACCTTTAACAATTTCCACCCTTTGAAAGAGTCACAACCCTTCACCATTTTTGTCATTTGAAAATGTCACAACCTTTCATAACTTTTCCTTTTGAAAGAGTTACTTCATTTTTTTTCTTCTTATTCTATTTTCTCTTCCATTAATTCTTAGAGAGCTACTCTTGCCTAAACTCACCCGTTCCCGAACCCCAACTTGGCAATATGTAAGACCAAGGTAAGGTAGGCTAGACATTGAGCTAAGTCAAGAGAATACCTCTGAGTTAACAAAAAAATGAATTGAGTCACCAATTTTTATTATTGTCTTTTTGAATAATATATTATAATCCACATTGATTTCACTTAAATATCTTCCTAAAATGAAATATTCACCATGTTATATATTTTAAGATGGTCGAGATTCACATCTCTTCAACAAATCTTCCTTTTGCATTTGTCAAAATATTTTATAATTACCACTTTTTGAAAGAGTCACAACTTTTCACCATTTTTGTCATTTGCAAGTGTCGCAATGTATCGTAACTTTGTCTTTATGAAATGTCCCTTTCATTTTTTTTCTTATTCATTTTCCTCTTATATTAATACTTGAAAGAATAGTCTTTCCTCAACTCATCTCTTCCTGAACCCCAACTAGGCAATATGTAAGACCATGGTAAGGTAGGTTGGGCATTGGGCTAACTCAGGAAGATACCTTTGAGTTAAAAAAATGAATTAGGTGACCACTTTTTATTCTTTCTATGTGAATAATATACTATACCCCATATTGATTTCACTTAAATGTCCTTGTAAAATAAAATATTCTCCTCTTTGTATCATCTAATGGGGGGAGATTCACATCTTTTCATCATATCTATCATTTGCAATCATTGCACCCTTTAACAATTTCCAATTTTTCAAAAGAGTCACAACTCTTCACCATTTTTTTCCTTTGCGAGTATGTCACAATGTATCATAACTTTTCCTTTTGTAAAATTCACTTCTATATTTTTTATATTCCTTTTCCTTTTACATTAATCCTTAGAGGGCTAGTCTTTCATTAGTTCACCTAGTCCTAAACCCCAATATAATAATATATAAGACCAAGGTAAGGTAAATTGGGCACTCAGAGAAGTCATAGGTTTACCTTGGAGTTAACCAAAAACAAAGAAATCAAGTCACTACTTTTCATTGTTGCCTTTGTATCTTTCAATATTGGGGAGAGTCACATTTCTTCATTATGTCCTACCTTTGAAATGATCACAACCTTTAATTGTCATGATTTGAAAGAGTCACAACCCTTCACCATTTTTGTCATTTGTGATTGTCACAACATTTCATAATTTTTTATTTTGTAGGAGTTACTTATTTTTTTGTTGTTCTTTTTTTTCCTTTTTCTATTACTTCATAGAGGGATAGTCTTGACTCAACTCACAACTTCATGAAGCTCAACTTTTCAATATATAAGACCAAGGTAAAGTAGGTTAGGCACTCGAATGAGTCACAATTATACCTCTGAGTTAAACATATAAGAGGTACTTATTATTGAATGTATCTTTCAAATATAGGGTGACTTAAAAATATCATATTCATACACATTATTTATAACAAGAAATCATAAATAAGACCATTATTCATAAGTAAAAAGAATCATAAATAAGAACCACTATAATCTCTATTATAATAACTAATACTTCACACCAATTTGTAATTATATTCAAATTTTGTATGCTCTAAGAAAGATTGTTTTAAGACAGATCATATTGCTTTGACGATTTGAGGTATTGGTGAGTTAGGATTCAATAATTATTGATTACATGATTGAGAAGTGAAAATATAATAAATGCTAGTTTGACATGTCAATGGATGGTGATTGAATTAATGTTGATTTCATAGAGTGATGCTTGATTGCTAAATTGTAGTTATTCTTGACTATAAGTTGAAGTGATGATTGATGTGAATTTGATTATTATTTTCTTTCTCTTTGTAATTGAATGATTGCTTGATTTCTTGTGAGATGGTGTATGAAGTATAATGACTGATATTCATATTCATACACATTATTTATAACAAGAAATCATAAATAGGACCATTATTCATAAATAAAAAGAATCATAAATATGATCCACTATAATGTTTATTATAACAACTAACACTTCACACCAATTTATAATTATATTCAAAATTTGTATGCTCTAAGTCACAACGTTGTAAGATAGATCAATTTGTTTCCAAGATTTGAGGTATTGGTGAGTTATGATTAAGTAATTATCGGTTAGATGGTTAAGAAGTGACAATATAATAAATGCTAGTTTTCCATGTTTGTTGATTTGATAGAGTGATTCTTGATTGCTAAATTGTATGTATTCTTGACCGCAAGTTGAAGTGATGATTGATCTAAATCTGATAATTATTTGCTTGATCTCTGTAATTGAATGATTGCTTGATTTCTTGCAAGATGGTGGATGAAGTATAATGAATGATAAGTCCACCTTAAATACTTGGAATGAAATCTCCTTTATAATTTATTGGAGAAAGGGTCACCTCCATTCATAAGAAATAAGTACACAACCTACATGTATAGAAGAGCTAGCTTGGGCCAAGGGTTTTTTTTACATTGGTATCATGCTTGAATTTGAAGATCGGGCTTGCAAAATGCACATGGTTTGCGATCTATTGTGTGCATCCTTAGAGATTCAATCTTTCCTTATCACACATTTTCTAAATAACACCATGGAAATGTGTAAGAACAAGGTAATGTAGTTAGGCAGTGAGCTGAGTCGACAAGATACCTCTAAGTTAACAAAAAATAAATTGAGAAATCATTTTTCATTATTGTCTTTGTGATAATATATTGTACCCCACATTGATTTCACTTGAATTTCATGCTAAATTGAAACCTTCTCCCATTTATATCTTCCAATGTGGGGGAGATTCACACCTCTTCATCATGTTTATCTTTTGCAATCATTATAGCCTTTAACAATTGTCACTCTTTGAAAGAGTCACAAAACTTCACTTTCTTTATCATTTGCAAATGTCACAACCTTTCATAACTTTTCCTTTTAAAAAATTCACTTCATTATTTTTCTTCTTATTCTATTTTATCTTCCATTAATTCTTAGAGAGCTACTCTTGCCTAAATTTGCCCCCTCCCAAACCCCAACTTGGTAATATGTAAGACCAAGGTAAGGTAGGTTGGGCACTGAGCTAAGTCAAGAGAATACCTCTGAGTTAAGAAAAAAATAATTGAGTCACCAATTTTTATTATTGTCCTTGTGAATATATAGTATACCCCACATTGGTTTCACTTAAATATCTTCCTAAAAAGAAATCTTCACCACTTTGTATATTTTAAGGTAGGTGAGAGTCACATCTCTTCATCAAATCTACCATTTGCAATTGTCACAACATTTTATAATTACCACTTTTCAAAAGAGTCATAACTCTTCAATATTTTTTTTATTTGCGAGTGTCACAACGTACCATAACTTTTCCTTTAGGAAAAGTCACTTCCATATTTTTTTCTTTTTTTTTTTTTTTTACATTAGTACTTAGAGGGATAGTCTTGCCTCTACTCAGCTCTTTCTGAACCCCAACTAGGCAATATCTAAGACAAAGGTAAGGTAGGTTAGGCACTGAGATGAGTCAGGAAGATACCTTTGAGTTAACAAAAAAATGAATTAAATCACCACTTTTTATTATTGCCTCTATGAATAATATACTATACTCCACACTAATTTCACTTATATTGCCTCTTAAAATAAAATCTTCTCCACTTTGTATCATCTAATGTGGGGGTGAGTCACATCTCTTCATCATATCTATTGTTTGTAATTATCACAACGTGTTACAATTGCCTTTTTTCAAACAGTCACAACTCTTCACCATTTTTGTCATTTGCAAGTATGTCACAACGTATCAAAATTTCTCCCTTTTGTAAAATTCACTTCCATATTTTCTTATATTCCTTTTTCTTTTACATTAATCCTTAGAGGGATAGTATTTCATCAGCTCACCCTTCCTAAACTCTATCATGACAATATGTAAGACCAAGGTAAGGTAAATTGGGCACTAGGATGAGTCACGGGGATACCTCTAAGTTAACCAAAAAAAAACATAGAGTCACTACTTTTCATTATTTCCTTTGTATCTTTCAATATGGGGGAGAGTCACATTTCTTCATCATATCTGCCCTTTGCAATGATCACAACTTTTAAAAATTGTAACAATTCAAAAAAGTCACAACCCTTCACCATTTCTGTCAGTTGTGATTGTTGCAACCTTTCATAATTTTTCTTTTTCTAGTAGTTACTTATTTTTTTTCTTTTTTCTATTAATTTTTAGAGGGCTAGTCTTGCCTCAACTCACAACTTCATGAAGCTCAACATTGCAATATATAAGACCAAAGTAAAGCATGTTAGATATTGGGATGATTCACAATTATACCTCTGACTTAAACATATAAGAGTTGCACATTATTGAATGTATCTTTCAAATATAGAGCGACTTAAAAATATCATATTCATACACATTATTTATAGGAAAAAAATCTTAAATAGGACCATTATTCATAAGTAAAAGAATCATATAAAAGAACCACTATAATATTTATTATAACAAATAATACTTCACACCAATTTATAATTATATTCAAATTTTGTATGCTCTAAGATAGATATGATTGCTTCGACAATTTGAAGTATTGGTGAGTTATGATTAAGTAATTATCGATTAGATGATTGAGAAGTGACAATTTAATAAATTCTAGTTTGACATGATAGATGGTGGTTGAATTAATGTTAATTTGATAGAGTGATGCTTGGTTGTTAAATTGTATGTATTCTTGACTGTAAGTTGAAGTGATGATTTATGTGAATTTGATTATTGTTTGCTTGAATCTTGTAATTGAATGATTGCTTGATTTCTTGTAAGATGGTGAATCAAGTATAATGACTGATAAGATCTGCTTCAATACTTGGATTTCAATCTCTTTTATAATTTATTAGAGAAAGGATCACTTCCATTCATAAGAAATGAGTCAACACAACCTACATGTATAGAAGAGCTAGCTTGGGTCATGTGTTTTCTTCTTGTTGGTACCAAGTTTGACTTCGATGCTTGGGCTTACCCAATGCACATGGTTTATGATCTATTGTGTGCATCCTTAAAGGGTCAATCTTGCCTTAGCTCACCCTTCCTTAATGAGAACTTGACAATGTGTAAGAATAAGGTAAGGTAGTTGGTCAGTGGTCTGAGTCGAGGTGATACCTTTGAGTTAAGAAATAAAAATTGAGAAGCAATTTTTCATTGTTATCTTTGTGAATAATATATTGTACCCCACATTGATTTCACTTGAATGTCATGTTAAATTGAAACCTTCTCCCACTTATATTTTCCATTGTGGGTAGAGTCACACCTCTTCATCATGTTTTCCTTTTGAAAGAGTCACAACCCTTCACAATTTTTGTTATTTGCAAATGTCACAACTTTTCATAATTTTAGTTTTTGAAAAAATCAGTTCATTTTTTTGTTCTTCTTATTCTCTTTTCTCTTCCATTAATTTTTAAAGAGCTACTCTTTCTTAAACTCACCCCTTCCCGAACCCCAACTTGGCAATATTTAAGACCAAGGTAAGGTAGGCTAGGCACTGAGCTAAGTCAAGAGAATACCTCTGAGTTAACAAAAAAATAAATTGAGTCACCACTTTTTATTATTGTCTTTGTGAATAATATACTATACCCCACATTTATTTCACTTAAATATCTTTCTAAAATGAAATCTTCAACACTTTGTATATTTTAAGGTGGGTGAGAGTGACATCTCTTCATCAAATCTACCATTTTCAATCATCATAACATTTTATAATTACCACTATCTGAAAGAGTCACAACTCTTCACCATTTTTGTCATTTACGAGTGTCACAATGTATCATAACTTTTCCTTTAGGAAAATTCACATCAATATTTTTTTCTTATTCCTTTTTTTTTTACATTATTACTTAGAGGGATAGTCTTGCCTCAAATCAACTCTTCTTGAACCCCAACTTGGCAATACGTAAAACCAAGCTAAGGTAAATTGGGCACTGCGCTAAGTCACAAGAATAACTCTAAATTAAAAAAATAAATTTGAGTCGGTACTTTTCATTGTTTCCTTTTTAAATAATATATTATACTTCATATAAATTTTTTACTTGAATGTCCTCTTAAATCAAAACCTTCTCCCTTCGATAATTTGGAATGTGGGGGAGAGTCACATTTCTTCATCATGTTTTTCTTTTGAAATCATCACACCCTTTCACAATTGTCATCTTTCAAAATAGTCAAAACCCTTCACCATTTTTGTCATTTGTGAGTGTCACAACTTTTCATAATTTTTCTTTTTGCAAGAGTTACTTATTTTTCTATTTATTCTTACAAGGCTATCTTGCCTCAATGTGCAACTTCATGAACCCCTACTTAGAAATATATAAGACCAAAATAAGGCAGGTTAGGCACTGGGTTGAGTCACATCTCTTCATCAAATGTACAATTTGCAATCATCACACAATTTTATAATTACCACTTTTCAAAAGAGTCACAACTCTTCACCATTTTTGTCATTTGCAAGTGTTCTAATTTATCATAACTTTTCCTTTAGAAAAACTCACTTTCATATTTTTTTCTTATTCTTTTTTCTCTTACATTAATACTTAGAGGGATAGTCTTTCCTCAACTTAGCTTTATCTGAATCCCAATTAGGCAATATGTAAGACTAAGGTAAGTTAGTTTGGGCACTGGGTTAAGTCAAGAGGATACCTTTGATTTAACAAAAAAATAAATTGAGTTACCACTTTTTATTGTTTCCTTTGTGAATAATATACTATACCCCACATTGATTTCACTTAAATGTCTTCCTAAAATAAAATCTTTTCCCTTTTGTATCATCTAATGGAGGGGAGAGTCACATATCTTCATCATATCTATCATTTGCAATCATTGCAACCTTTTACAATTGTCATTCTTCAAAAGACTCACAACTCTTCACCATTTTTGTCCTTTACAAGTATGTCACAACGCATCATAACTTTTTCTTTTGTAAAATTCACTTTCAAATTTTTTCATATTCCTTTTTATTTTACATTAATCTTTAGAGGGCTAGTATTTCCTCATCTCACCCCTTCTTGAACCCCAACATGACAATATGTATAACCAAGGTAAGGTAAATTGGGCACTGAGATGAGTCACGAGGATACCTCTAAGTTAACAAAAAAAAAAGAAATTGAGTCACTACTTTTCATTGTTTCCTTTGTATCTTCCAATATGGGGGAGAGTCACATTTCTTCGTCATGTTCGCCCTTTGCAATGATCAAAACCTTTAAAAATTGTCACCAATCAAAAGAGTCACAACCTTTCACCATTTCTATCATTTGTGATTGTCACAACCATTCATAGTTTTTCTTTTTGCAGGAGTTACTTATTTTTTATTATTCTTTTTTTTAATTTTTTATTAATTCTTAGAGGGCTAGTCTTGCCTCAACTCACAACTTCATGAAGCTCAACTTTGCAATATCTAAGACCAAGGTAAAGCAGGTTAGTCACTAGGATAAGTAGAAATTATACCTCTGAGCTAAACATATAAGAGTTACACATTATTGAATGTATCCTTCAAATATAGGATGACTTTAAAATATCATATTTATATACATTATTTATAGGCAAGAAATCATAAATAGAGACATTATTCACAAGTAAAAAGAATCATAAATAAGAACCACTATAATATTTATTATAACAACTAATAATTTACACTAATTTATAATTATATTCAAATTTTGTATGCTCTAAGACAGATCGGATTGCTTCAACAATTTGAGGTATTGGTGAGTTATGATTAAGTAATTATCGATTAGATGATTGAGAAGTGACAATATAATAAATGCTAGTTTGACATGTTGATAGATGGTGATTGAATTAATGTTTTTTTTATAGAGTGATGTTTGATTGTTAAATTTTATGTATTCTTGACCGCAAATTGAAGTGAGATTGATGTGAATTTGATTATTGTTTGCTTGATCTTTTTAATTGAATGATTTCTTGATTTCTTGCAAGATGGTGGATGAAGTATAATGACTGATAAGTCCTCCTTTAATACTTAGATCGTAATCTTCTTTATAATTTATTGGAGAAAGGGTCACCCCATTCATAAGAAATGAGTAACCACAACCTATACGTATAGGAGAGATGGCTTGGGCCATTGATTTGCTTCTCATTGGTATGAGGTTTGACTTCAAGGCTCAGACTTACCCAATGCACATGGTTTAAGATATATTGTGTGCATCTTTAGATGATCATTCTTGCCTTAGATCATTTTTTCTGAATGACAACTTGGAAATGTGTAAGAACAAGGTAAGATAGTTGGGCAGTGGGCTGAGTTGAGGTGATACCTATGAGTTAAGAAAAAATAAATTGAGAAACTATTTTTCATTGTTGTCTTTGTGAATAATATATTGTACCCCACATTGATTTCACTTAAATGTCATGCTAAATTGAAACTTTCTCTTATATATATCTTTCAATGTGGGGGAGAGTTACACCTTTTCATCATGTTTACCTTTTGCAATCATTATAACCTTTAACAATTGTCATTTTTTAAAAGAGTCACTACCATTCACCATTTTTTTCATTTTCAAATGTCACAACCTTTCATAGATTTTCCTTTTGAAAGGGTTACTTCATTCTTTTTCTTCTTATTCCATTTTCTCTCCCATTAATTCTTAGAGAGCTGCTCTTGCCTAAACTGAGCCCTTCTCAAATCCCAACTTCGCAATATGTAAGACCAAGGTAGGGTAGGGTAGGTACTGAGATAAGTCAGAGAATACCTCCGAGTTAACAATAAAATTAATTGAGTCATCACTTTTTATAATTATTTTTGTGAATAATATACTATACCCCACATTGATTTCACTTAAATATCTTCCTAAAATGAATTCTTCACCATTTTGTATTTTTTAAGGTGAGTGAGAGTCACATCTCTTCATAAAATCTACTTTTTACAATCGTCGCAACATTTTATAATTACCACTTTTTGAAAGTGTCACAACACTTCACCATTTTTGTCATTTGCAAGTGTCGCAACGTATCATAATTTTGTCTTTAGGAAAAGTCACTTCCATATTTTTTCTTATTCCTTTTACTCTTATATTAATACTTATAGGGATAGTGTTGCCTCAACTCAGCTCTTCCTGAACCCCAACTTGGAAATATGTAAGACCAAGGTAAGGTAAAATAGGTACTGCACTAAGTCACAGGGATATCTTTAATTTAAAAAAATAAAATTGAGTCAGTACTTTTCATTATTGCCTTTTTAAATAAGATATTATACCTCATATAAATTTCACTTGAATGTCCTCTTAAATCAAAACCTTCTCCCTTTTATATCTTGCAATGTGGGGGAGAGTCACATTTCTTCATCATGCTTGCCCTTTGCAATAATCACAACTTTTCACAATTGTCACCCTTCAAAAGAGTCACAACCCCTCACCATTTCTATCATTTATGAGTGTCAAAACATTTCATAATTTTTCTTTTTGCAAGAGTTACTTTTTTTTTTCTTTTTCTCTAAGTTAACAAAAAAAAAATGAGTGACCACTTTTTCTTGTTACATTTTTTAATAATATATTATATCCCACATTGATTTTACTTGAATGTACTAAATTGAAACCTTCTCCCTTTTATATCTTCCAATATTTAGATGTGTCACACCTCTCAACTCATTTTTGTCTTTTACAATCATTATGACATTTAACAATTTTCACCTTTCGAAAAAGTCACAACCATTCACCATTTTTGTCATTTGAAAGTGTCAACCTTTCATAACTTTTCTTTTTGAAGGAGTCACTTCTTTCATTTTCATCTTATTCTATTTCTCTTCTATTAATTCTTAAAGATATATACTTGCCTAGGCTAACCCTTCCCGAACCCCAACTTGACAATATATAAGACCATGGTAAGGTAGGCTAGGCACTTAGGTAAGTCATGAGAATACTTTTGAGTTAACAAAAAAATGAATTGAGTTACAACTTTTTATAGTTTCTTTTATGAATAATATAGTATACTCCACATTAATTTCACTTAAATATCCTCCTAAAATAAAATCTTCTCCACTTTGTATCTTTTAATGTGGGTGAGAGTCACATCTATTCATCATATCTACCGTTTGCAATCGTCACAACTTTTTACAATTGCCACTCTTCAAAAAGATAACAACTCTTCACCATTTTTGTTCCTTTCTGAGTGTCACAACCTATCAGAACTTTATCTTTTGAAAAAATCACTTTCATATAGTTTTTTTATTCTTTTTTTTCCTTACATTAATCGTTAGAGGGGTAGTGTTTCCTCAACTCACTCCTTGAAATCCAACTAGAAAATATGTTAGATCAAGGTAAGGTAATCTGGGCACTAGGATGAGGCATGGGGATACCTCAAAATTAACAAAAAATAAATTAAGTCACTAATTTTCATTGTTTCTGTTATGAATAATATATTATATCCTATATTGACCTCCCTCGAATGTCTTTCTAAATTGAAATCTTCTCTCATTTGTATCTTCCAATGTGAGGGAGAGAAGCATCTCTTCATCATACCCACCCTTTGAAATTATATCATTTCATAATTTTCATCATTCGAAAGAGTCACAACCCTTCACCATTTTTGTCATTTGTGAGTGTCACAACTTTTCACAACTTTTCCTTTTGCGTGATTTATTTTTTTATTATTCATTTTCCTTTTCTATTAATTCTTAGAGGGCTAGTCTTGTCTCAACTCATAACTTCATGAACTCTAACTTGACAATATATAAGACCAAGGTAACATAGGTTAGACACTGGGCTAAGTCACAATGATACATGTAAGTCAAACATATAAGAGCTACACATTATTGCATGTGTTATCCAAATATAGGGTGACATAAAAATATCATAAGTAAGAAATCATAAATAGGAACATTAATCAGAAGTATGAAATCATAAATAAGAACCATTATAATGTTTAAGAAATAATACTTCATACCATTTTATAATAATATTAAAATTTTATGCTATAAGACAGATCGTTGTAAGAGAGCTCTAATTAGTTTGATGATTTGAGACATTGGTGAGTTAAGATTAAGTAATTATCGATTAGATGATTGAGAAGTGATGATATAATAAATACTAATTTGACATGGTGATGGATGTTAATTTAATAGAGTGATGCTTGATTGTTGAATTGTATGTATTCTTGATCCCCAGTTGAAGTGAGTTGTAATTAGAGGGATAGTCTTGCCTCATTTCAAAACTATTCTTCATTTCACTTAAATGTCTTCCTAAAATGAAATCTTCACCACTTTGTATATTTTTAAGGTGGGTGAGAGTCACATCTCTTCATCAAATTTACCCTTTGCAATCATTACAACTTTTAACAATTTCCACACTTCGAAAGAGTCACAACCCTTCACTATTTTTGTTGTTTGCGAGTGTCACAAAATTTCATAACTTTTCCTTTTGAAGAAGTCGCTTCCTTATTTTTCTTCTTATTATTTTTTCTCTTCCATTAATTCTTAGAGATATACTCTTTCCTAAGCTCACCCCTTCTTGAACCCCAACTAGGCAATATGTAAGACCAAGGTAAGGTAGGTTGGGCATTGAGCTGAGTTATGAGGATACTTTTGAGTTAACAAAATAAATAAATTGAGTTATCACTTTTTATTGTTGCATCTTTGAATAATATACTATACCCCACATTAATTTCACTTAAATATCTTCCTAAAATAAAATCTTCCCCCCTTTGTATCATCTAATGCAGAGAGAGTCATATCTCTTTATCATATCTATCATTTGCAATCATCAACACCATTTACAATTGCATTTCTTTGAAAGAGTCACAAATCACCCTTCTGAAACCCCAAATTGAAAATATGTAAAACCAAGGTAAGGTAGGATGGGCACTGAGCTAAGTCACAAGAATCCCTCCAGTTTAACAAAAAAATTAATTGAGTCACCATTTTTTACTATTGTCTTTATGAATTATATACTATACCCCACATTGATTTCACTTAAATGTCTTAATAAAATAGAATCTTCACCGCTTTGTATATTTTAAGGTGGGTAAGAGTCACATATCTTCCTCAAATCTACCCTTTTCAACCATCACACCATTTTATAATTACTACTTTTTGAAAGAGTCACAACTCTTCACCATTTTTTTTTATTTTTGAGTGTTGCAACGTATCATAACTTTTCCTTTAAGAAAAGTCACTTCAATATTTTTTTCTTATTTCTTTTTCTCTTACATTAATACTTAGAGGGATAGTCTTGCCTCAACTTAGCTCTTCCTGAACTCCAACTAGGCAATATGTAAGACCAAGGTAAGGTAGGTTGGGTATACCTTTGAGTTAAAAAAATAAATTAATTGAGTCACCACTTTTTATTATTTTATTTGTGAATAATATACTATACCCCACATTGATTTCACTTAAATGTCCTTCTAAAATAAAATCTTCTCCCCTCTCTATCAGCTAATGGGGGTTAAGTCACATCTCTTCATTATATCTATCATTTTGAATCATCACAACCTTTTACAATTTCTATTTTTTGAAAGAGTCACAACTCTTCACCATTTTTGTCCTTTGCGAGTATGTCACAACGTATCATAACTTTTCTTTTTGTTAAATTCACTTTCATATTTTTTATATCCTTTTTTACATTAATCCTTAGAGGGCTAGTCTTTCCCCATCTCACCCCTTACTAAACCCCAACATGACAATATGTAATACCAAGGTAAGGTAAATTGGGCACTAGAATGAGTCACAAGGATACCTTTGAGTTAACAAAAAAATAAATTTGAGTCACTATTTTTCATTATTTCTTTTGTATATTCCAATATGTGGGAGAGTCACATTTCTTCATCATGTTTTCCCTTTTCAATGATCACAACCTTTAACAATTGTCACCATTCAAAAGAGTTACAACCCTTCACCATTTTTGTCATTTATGATTGTCTCAACCATTCATTATTTTTCTTTTTGCATGAGTTACTTATTCTTTATAATTCTTTTTTTTTCTATTAAGTCTTAGAGGGCTAGTCTTGCCTCAACTCACAACTTCATGAAGCTCAAATTTGCAATATATAAGACCAAGGTAAAGATGGTTAGGCACTGGATTGAGTCATAATTATACCTCTGAGTTAAACATATAAGAGTTACACATTATTGAATGTATCCTTAAAATATAGGGTGACTTAAAAATATCATATTCATATACATTATTTATAAGAAATAAATCATAAATAGGACCATTATTCATAAGTAAAAAGAATCATAAATAAACCACTATAATTTTTATTATAACAACTAATACTTCACACCAATTTATAATTATATTTAAATTATGTATGCTTTAAGACATATTAGATTGGTTTGACGATTTGAGGTATTGATGAGTTATGACTAAATAATTATCAATTAGATGATTGAGAAGTGACAATATAATAAATGCTAGTTCGACATGTTGATGGATGGTGATTGAATTAATATTGATTTTATAGAGTGATGCTTGATTGCTAAATTTTATGTATTCTTGACCGCAAGTTCAAGTGATGATTGATGTGAATTTGATTATTATTTTTTTGATCTTTATAATTGAATGATTTCTTGATTTCTTGCGAGATGGTGGATAAAGTATAATGACTAATAAGTCCTCCTTCAATACTTGGAATTTAATCTCTTTTATAATTTATTGGAGAAAGGGTTACTATCATTCATAAGAAATGAGACAACACAACCTACATGTATAAAAGAGTTTTCTTGAGCCATGAGTTTGCTTCCCATTGGTATCAGGTTTGACTTCGAGGCTCTGGCTTACCCAATTCACATGATTTGCAATCTATTGTGTGCATCCTCAGAGGGTCAATCTTGCCTTAGCTCACCCTTCCTGAATGACAACTTGGCAATGTGTACGAATAAGGTAAGCTAGTTGGGCAGTTGGCTGAGTCAAGGCGATACCTCTGAGTTAACAAAAAATAAATTAAGAAACCATTTTTCATTGTTGTCTTTGTGAATAATATATTGTACCTCATATTGATTTCACTTGAATGTCATGCTAAATTGAAACTTTCTCCCATTTATATCTTCCAATGTGGGGGAGAGTCACACCTCTTCATCATGTTTGCCTTTTGCAATCATTATAACCTTTAACAATTTCCACCCTTTGAAAGTGTCACAACCCTTAACCATTTTTTTTGTTTGCAAATGTCACAACCTTTGATAACTTTTCCTTTTGAAAGATTCATTTCATTATTTTTCTTCTTATTTTATTTTCTCTTTCATTAATTCTAAGAGAGCTACTCTTGCCTAAACTCACCCCTTGATGTACCCCAACTTGAAAATATGTAAGACAAAGGTAAGGTAGGCTGGGCACTGAGCTAAGTAAAGAGAATACCTCCGAGTTAACAAAAAATGAATTGCGTCACCACTTTTTATTATTGTCTTTTTAAATAATATACTATACCCCACATTGATTTCACTTAATTGTCTTCCTAAAATGAAATCTTCACCACTTTGTATATTTGAAGGTGGGTGAGAGTCACATATCTTCATCAAATCTACCCTTTGCAATCATCACAACATTTTATAATTACCACTTTTCGAAAGAGTCACAACACTTCACCATTTTTGTCATTTGTGAGTGTCACAATGCATCATAACTTTGTCTTTAAGAAAAGTCACTTCCATATTTTTTTTTAATTCTTTTTTCTCTTATATTAATACTTAGAGGGATATTCTTGACTCAACTTTGATCTTCTTGAACCCCAAATTGGAAATATGTAAGACCAAAGTAAGGTAATTTGGGCACTACACTAAGTCACGAGGATATCTTTAACTTAAAATAAAATTGAGTCGGTACTTTTCATTGTTGTCTTTTTTAATAAGATATTGTACCTCATATAAATTTCACTTGAATGTCCTCTTAAATCAAAACATTCTCCCATTTATATCTTGCAATGTTGGGGAGAGTCACATTTCTTCATCATGCTTGTCATTTGCAATCATCACAACCTTTCACAATTCTCACCCTTCAAAAGAGTCACAACCCTTCACAATTTCTATCATTTGTGAGTGTCACAACCTTTCATAATTTTTCTTTTTGTAAGAGTTACTTATTTTTTATTTTTTATTTTTCTATTAATTCTTACAAGGCTAGTCTTGTCTTAATGCACAACTTCATGAACCCCTACTTAGAAATATATAAGACCTAGATAAGGTGGGTTAGACATTGGGTTGAGTCACAATCATACCTATGAGTTAAACATATAAAAGTTACACATTATTGTATGTATTCTCCAAATACAAGGAGACATAAAAATATTATATTCATACACATTATTTATAAGTAAGAAATCATAAATAGGACCATTATTCATAAGTAAGAAAAATCATAAGTAAGAACCACTATAATATTTATTATAAGAACTAATACTTCATATCAATTTATAATTATATGCTAATTTTGTATGTTGTAAGAAAGATCTGATTGACTCGATGATTTGAGGTATTGGTAAGTTATGATTAAGTAATTATCGATTAGATGTTTGAAAAGTGACAATATAATAAATGATAATTATCGATTAGATGTTGATGGATGATGATTGGATGAATGTTTATTTGATAGAGTGACGATTGATTGTTGGATTGTATGTATTCTTGATCTCAAGTTGAAGTGATTATTGATGTGAATTTTATTATTGTTTGCTTGATCTTTCTAATTGATTGGTTTTTTGATTTCGTGTGAGAAAATGGATGAAGTATAATGATTGATAAGTCCTTACTTAATACTTACAATTAAATCTCTTTTATACTTTATTAGAAAAAGGTTCACCACCATTCATAAGAAATGAGTCAAGATAACCTACACATATAATATAGTTGGCTTGGGCCATGGATTTGCTTCCCATCGATATCAGGTTTGAATTTGAGGCTCATGATTACCTAATGCACATGGCTTGTGAGATATTGTATGCATCCATAGAGGGTCAATATTTCCTTAGTTAACCCTATCTAAATGCCAACTTGGAAATGTGTATGAACAAGGTAAGACAATTGGTCAATAGGCTGAGTCATGGTGATACCTTTGAGTTAACAAAATAAAAAGAATTGAGTGACCACTTCTCCTTGTTACATTTTTTAATAATATATTATATCCCACATTGATTTCACTTGAATGTCCTAAATTAAAACTATGTCCCCTTTAAATGTTTAAATATGGGGAAGTGTCACACCTCTTTATCATGTTTTTTCTTTTGTAATCATTATAACATTTAACAATTTCCACCCTTCGAAAGAGTCACAACCATTCACTATTTTTGTCATTTGAAAGTGTTAACCTTTCATAACTTTATTTTTGAAGGAGTCACTTCATTTGTTTTTTTCTTATTCTATTTTCTCTTCCATTAATTCTTAAAATAGACACTTGCCTAATCTCACCCCTTCCCAAACCCCAGCTTGACAATATGTAAGACCAAGGTAAGGTAGGCTAGGCACTTAGGTAACTCATGAGAATACCTTTGAGTTAACAAAAAAATGAATTGAGTTACAACTTTTTATAGTTTCTTTTGCAAATAATATACTATACCCCACATTGATTTCACTTAAATGTCCTCCTAAAATGAAATCTTCCCCACTTTGTATCTTTTAATGTGGGTGAGAGTCAAATCTATTCATCATATCTATCATTTGTAATCGTCATAACTTTTTACAATTTCCACTCTTCAAAATGGTAACAAATCTTCACTATTTTTGTTCTTTTGTGAGTGTCACAACCTATCATAAATTTATCTTTTCAAAAAGTCACTTCCATATATTTTTATTATTCTTTTTTCCCTTACATTAATAATTAGAGGGGTATTCTTGCCTCATCTCACCCCTTCTTGAACCCTTACTTGAAAATATGTTAGATCAAGGTAAGGTAAACTAGGCACTAGGATGAGGCATGGGGATACCTCAGAGTTAACAAACAAATAAATTGAGTCACTAATTTTCATTGCGTCCTTTGTGAATAATATATTATACCCCATATTGATGTCACTTGAATGTCTTTCTAAATTAAAATCTTCACCCATTTGTATCTTCCAATGTAGGGGAGAGTCACATCTCTTCATCATGCCCACCTTTTGCAATTATCACAACCTTTAATAATTGTCATCATTCAAAAGAGTCACCACCCTTCACCATTTCTATCATTTGTGAGTGTCACAAATTTTTACAAGTTTTTCTTTTGCATGAGTTTCTTATTTTTTTATTATTCATTTTCCTTTTCTATTAATTCTTAGAGGGATAGTCTTGTCTCAACTCACAACTTCATGAACTCTAACTTGACAATATATAAGACCAAGGTAACACAGGTTAGGCATTGGGCTGAGTCACAATGATGCATGTGAGTTAAACATATAAGAGTTACACATTATTGCATGTATTCTCAAAATACAGGGTGACATAAAAATATCACAAGTAAGAAATCATAAATAAGAACCACTATAATTTTTATCATAAGAACTAATACTTCATACAATTTTATAATAATATTAAGATTTTGTTTGTTGTAAGAGAGATGTGATTAGTTCGATGATTTGAGGTATTGGCGAGTTAAGATTAATTAATTATCAATTAGATGATTGAGAAGTGATGATATAATAAATGTTAGTTTGACATGGTGATGGATGGTGATTGAATGAATGTTTATTTGATAGAGTGATGCTTATGTTGGTTCTTGAAAAGGATTGTACATTCAGAGAGACACCAATATACCTAAGATAGATTTTAAGGAGGGGTTAGTTCCAAATGTGGGTAGATATGTAGGTAAATATACCAACTATAGTGACAAGACTTCCCTTTGTACTTTTGGCTCTGCAAAACTAAGGTGGGTACACCTAATCCATTTCAATATTCTATACTTCACAACCTTCTTTGGATTTATATAACAAATGATATGGTGAGAAATACTAAATGATAACCAGTCATTCATTGATTTTGAATAACCATAATGAACACATAGCCCTATAACCTCAATATTTTAAAGACTTTTGGATTGGTTATGTTTAAATTTGAGGAATATAACCAAAATATATCTAACACATATCATTGTAGAAGATAGTTATTCTTGACCAGTGCCTTATCAATTGGGGTATACCTTAAACACAAAGTAGCATCCAAAGACCAAATATTGTCAATGATTCATGACCTTTAATACTACCACTTGATGATAGTATTTATCTATAAATCCAAATCCACACTACTTACAAATATCCTTGTGCAAACCAAATGAATTTACACCCTATCGAAAGAATCTTTAATTTGATCCTAGATAAAAATATAAGGAATAGAAACATACACATGGGTAAAAACCATGCAATGGACCAAAAAATCTAAAACTTAGGAGATGAACACAAAGGAGAGAACTGAACCTAAAATAATTTGTATTATATTTGATGAACCATGTCCTTGTGTATACTTTGTTTCAAGATATGAACCACTCCAATAATAGCCAAAGACCAAAAGTTTTCCCTTCGTGCAATAATACAGTCAGATATAAATTTGTTACACCCTAGATTGAGAATAATTCATTAGCCAGTTTTCTGCCAACAGGAAAAGACCTAGCCCTCTAGACTCAGGAAAGAACCTTGTAAAAAGACCCTTCCTAAATGATCTTGTAAATCCTTATAAAGGATTGCAACAAGATTAGGATCATTTAGGGAAAATTTAGGGTTTCCAACCATCACAACAACCTGGTACACTGACCATCATCTTCTTTAGCAGCTCAATTTTGTTCTCCATTTTATCAATTATCTTAATCATGTTACCACCTTTCACCACATCCCCCTCTTTTATTTTGTTCTCCATTAAAATGATTTTTTTATTGAAGGTCATTATCCCCTCAACCTTGCCAATAGTATCCTTCAGTTCATCAATACATTGTCCCATAGTCTTCTCTTCCAAATTCATTTTTCCAAGAGCCCCAATTCCCTTCTGAAACTACTGGATTTGGGTTTTACTAGCATTGATGTCATTTTTCATGGTTTTGAGGTTGTTGAAGAAAGTACACCCCAAGTTATCAAAGTCCTTTTTCACACAAGTTGTCTCCTCCTTAGAGCTCTCCACCCTACTCCTGTTATCAGCTAGACTAACCTTCTCAATATTAGCCACATCCTGGGCTATATCCTACATGATATTCCCACCTACCAAAACATTCTAGCCTAAATCATCAAGGTCCCCCATAATAGGTTCCTTCTCCACCCGCTTGTCCTATTTTTCCTGAGAATTCTCCTATGAGGCAGAATCATCATCGGAAGAGATGACAACCCTCTTACCCCTCTTCTTGTTCTTATTTTTGGCTTTGGTGTGCTTCCCTATAGTCTCCATTTCCTTTTTACCCTTCCCCTTCACACTGTCATCCCTACTTTCCTCTTCCTCCATCTCTATTCCAGTAACTGAGTCCTCCATCTTGGCCTTCCTATTTTTTATTTTGGACGAGGAGCCATGATACATGGAGGATTTTCTAGGTTGCTCAGAGTCAACCTCTTCATTTTCAGTATCCTCCATAAAGGGTTCCTTCGAATCTTTTCCATCAGTATCATAATCTTCAAGGATCTTCCGATTAAGTTGGGACCTCTCAACCTTCTTAGACTTTAGAACCTCATAGATTAGGACCATCAACTCTTCATGACATGCATGGTCACCTTCAGGGCCCCTCTGCCAACTAAGAATAGTAGCATTCAAAGAACTTGGCAGAGTTTCACCATTCTCAAGGCCTCACCTGAACATGTCAAGATACTTGTGGACAAGATGGAGTAGGACAAAGGGGAGCAGGTGCTCATGGAGGTTAAGGAGGATCACAGACCCAGTAAAAGAACCATATCAAGCTTCAAAAAGATGGAGGAAGACAAGAACAGAGATATAGAGGAACTCAAAGTTTCCTCTACTAATATGAAGATATTAGCTAAACATGCAGCTGAACTAATGAAGAATATCTAGCCATTTGTCTGCTATCTTGTTGTCTTTTTTCTATCCTTTTTCTCTCTATCTTTCTTTTGATGGACTTGTTAGTCTTTTGGTGTCTCTTTTTGGTGTTGTTGCATTGTTTCCACTAGAACTTTAATGCTTATTTTGTAATATCATTGTAAAAGGTTTTGGGTCCTTTCAAAACTTACTTTTACGTAATCAAAACAACTTGTTACACCCATGCAATTACTGCTACAGAGATATGCCATAAAATCCAGAGCCAACAGATCAAATCTAAGCTTGAAAATTAAGAAAAACCCTAACTTGCAAGCCAAAAGGATTGTAAATATATCATTGAAACCCTCTGTGCCTTTGGCTGTTTAATAAATAGCAGGGCCACTTCTCCACAACATGGACACCTTCACCCAGATAAGTGTCACTTCAGAATCATTCTTGGAAGATAACAAAATTAGAACTGGTAGATCAAATACTTGCATTATTCACAGTTCATCTTCATCTGCAATTTGTCCTTCTAACTCTATAGGATTAGATCAGATCAAGGAAAAAGTATGATCTGCATGGCATAATTAATTTCTACCTATTTCAGCCTCACCAGGCCTACAAAAAACTCTTGAAAAATTCAAATATTCTGGCCACAACGGTTAATCCATCAAGTTTAAAACATGGTCATCGATCTTCATCCTTCTCGACACATCTTGTGGCTCAAGATAATCAAACAAAACCTTTGTTTGACTAAAAATATTATTTTCCACACCACTTTCTTTGACGACCAATCAGAAATGAGTATATCAGCAATACCTGGCACCGAAGACCCACCTTTTAAAATCTTTATCAATCTAGACACATGGTGACAAGGTGCGATCCTGTGATCACTAACCTTTGTTCATCTTTCCTTTGAGGCATTACAGCCACCACATGATCATTTTTAATACTTTGGGTCTGTGAACATGATCTCACTAAAGACACATGTCACACAGGTACAACCCCTTGATTGATAAATAGTGAGAATGTTTGGATCAAGGCATTATGCCTGCCATTGGATCATCCAGATCATCTAGATCTAATGGATCTTTATCTTTTTCTTTAAACTTTTCCACTAACGTCATGTAGGATAGGTATCACCTAGTCGCAATCCCGTGAAGAATATCCATCATGCATCTTCTTGTAGTGGTAACATGTCGATCATTGGATTATCTTTGTTCTAACCATCCTTTACCTTCATCCAAGGCTGTGACATTGGTCCCACCAAGTGCCACGATGAAACTATCCCTGCAAACCTCCCTAATAACTTCATTGGCGATCGAGATGCACAAAATTTTTCTTTACTAATCTCCTTTTTCTTCCATTTTATCACCAAAAGATATCATGAAGCTTCATTCAGGAATCAGAGTGCTTGATACTTGTCTTTGTCGATGCTTTTTTGTGCTTGATAGAATCATCAGTGGATTTTATATTGGAGTTGATGAAAAACAACCCAAGCTCCCAAGAACATCTACATGCAAACACCTGTCATAGAAAGATAGATAAGAAAATAGCTATGGAGGCCTGAACGTATGGATCCATGAGAGAGGAGAAATCTTTGATGTGCAAAAAAAAAAGTTGCAATCAATAATGAAAATGTCAGAAAAGGTTACATGTTGTTATGAGATCAATCCTTATAAAAGGAGATCAGAAAACCTAAAAAGGTAAAACCCTAAGTTGCATAATAATAAGTAATAAATAAATTAATTATTATATGCCTAAATTTTAGCTTAAGTTGAAAGAGGTAATAAGTGACTTAATAATTAAATCAATACGATTCAATTAATAAGAAAACACTTTATTACTCTAACACCCCCCTTAAGATAAACTTTGGGAGAAGCTAAAAACATAGAAAGAACTACTAAAAGAAAATGGGTCCCAGCAAAAAAAGGCTTGATTAGGTACCCAATTATAAAAGAGAGTCTCTACAAAGTGGAGAAATAGAGAAAACCACATGGTAAAAACTCTACTCCAAAAAGAGACAAAGAATAGTCTGAAGGACTGAAGAAGCCTCCAAAACTAGGAATGTTCCAGAAAATAGGAACAAAGATGAACATGTACAACATCACTGAAGTAAGAAACTACAAACTCTGTCAAGAAGAAACTGATGATTTGAAGATCCTCTATAGAAATATGACTAGGTAGAGAAGATTGTAATCTGCATGAGTACCCTCAAATAACACTACTTGAATCAATAGACAAACAAAGGCAAACACCTGAACTTGAAGATATAGATGACATAAACACCAAAAGTCTGAAGAGCTGATCAATCAAAGCTAGAAGAGTGCATCTAAAAATAGGAAAGAAAAGAGTGTCCATATGATAAATGATCCATCTCACCAGAATGCATAGGTACCTAGCCACTGCAACCGCCTAGTACATAGAATCAAATACTGAATACATAGCTCACACTATCAAACCAAGGAAGTAGTAGAACCAATAGTAGAAACCCTCCCATACTACCAACAAGGGAGTAATGACAGGTACACTGAAAAGATCATCGAATATGAACTGGATGATGAAGAAGGATCTGAAAAATTGAAGGTGCAGAGAGAGTACAAACACAAATAAAGATACCTGAGGCTAATGTCATTGGAGGAATGCTCACATGAAAAAAGAAGATGGAAAACAAAGGAAAACATCAAAACCCCCCTAGCACTTTATAATGGAGTGCGAGTACATAAAGCACAAACATGTGCAAGATCCCATACATATAATAGAATGACACTTTATCTCAGTGTGTGTGCATCAAAGAATGCTACAAAAGTGAAATATACACTGCTCAAAGAAGAATGAAACCTGCTGAAACAAAAGAACAACCTAAGACAAGCCATCCCTCAAAGGGAAGAGATCCTAGGACCTGTAACATCTAAGATATCCACCAAACTGCAAAAATGCAAGAATCTGAATAAAATGAACCTGGAGAAGAATTTAGAAAAATGACTCACAATACTGAAAATATCTTTGAACAAGCTTTCCAATGATATGTTGTTTTCTAAAAATGGAGTCCAGATGCGCAAGATAGAGCTCCCAGAGTGTAGAACTAGACATCTAGCTTTGATAGTGAAAAACACTATCAAAAAAGAAAAAAAACTTAAAATAAAACATGCAGATCTAGAAAGAGATTGGAATCATCTTTCTGATGATATCTTGTTTGCCAAATTTCCACACCGTATGCTCAAGTTATGAGCAAAAAACCAACAGCTATGCTAGAGGTCCCAAAGAAGGTGTCTGGAATGATCTGAGGATAGGTGATGTCAACAAAAGGATAAAATTACACATGAAACTATTAGATCTGATAAAAGCTCAGAAAGAGCTTTCTAACAATATCTTGTTTGCTGAAAATAGAGCCCGAATGAAAGAGAAATGGATCCTAGAATGCAGGAGGTGTGAAATGCCAAGATCACAGAGAACATCTGAATTTGACACCAAACAATGCATCAAAATGGAAAAATCCCAAAACCATACCAAAAAATTCAGATCGGGCTTGGAACCACCTTTCTGACGGTATATCACATACTCAATTTTGATCCCAAATGCCTGAGATATCCATTAAAAATTGTTTGCCTATCTAAACTTGTCACAGAATCATGCAAGAGATTAAAAAAAAAAGCTAACTGCAGTTTGTTAATGGTGACCGCCAACAGTCAAACCTAGCGGTCACGCTGGTAGTGACCACTAATGGTCATTGTAGTGGGGCCATTGGTAGGGTCGTCAGTGGTTCCCACTAGTGGAGCTACTCGTGGTGGCACCCGAATGGTTGCACAGTGGCACCTGGTGGTGCTACAATTTTTTTTTTTGAAGATTCGTACCCGCCTCGAGATGCATGCCAGGTCGTACGATCTGGTATGCAAAATGTTTTTTTTTCCTCAGAAGCCAACTTGTCCAAAATTGACAATTTTTATATTTATTTTGAGTATCTCGGATGCTCCAGACACAACTATGAGGTCCGTTTGGGCCAAATGTGCTCCAAAAAATAGTGACTACCTCAGGATCTGTGACAAGGCTGATTGCAATTTTCTTTTGGCCATAGATTCCAACTTTGTCCAAATTGGACAAACTTTATATAGATCTTGAGGTTCTTGGACACTCTGAACACAATCATGAGGTCCGTTTGAAGCCAATATGACTAGAAAAATAGCCCTTAGATCTGACAGGAAACCCTCTGAAAATGTAGATCTGACAAACACGACCGAATCTCTCAGGAAGAGGATAAGAGCAAGTAGATTTGAAGCTCTGATACCATATTGGATTTGATGAAAAGAAACCCACAGCTCCCAAGAACATCTTCATGCAAAAACCTATCCCAGAAAGAGAGAGAAGAAAATGACTATGGAGGCTTGAACGTATGGATCCACGAGAGAGGAGAAATCCTTGATGTGCAAAAACAAAATTTGCAATCAATAATAAAAATGTCAGAAAAGGTTACATGTTGTTATGAGATTAATCCTTATAAAAGGAGATTAGAAAACCTAAAAAGGTAAAACTCTAGGTTGCATAATAATAATTAATAAAGCAATTAATTATTATATGCCTAAAGTTTAGCTTAACTTGAAAGTGGTAATACATGACTTAATAATTAAATCAATATGATTCAATTAATAAGAAAACACTTTATTACTCTAACATTTTATGTTGATTGACAACTTTAGGCATGTGCCAAAAAGAGAACTTAAGTTACACCAAAAAGGTAATGAAGAAATTGAACTTGGTAGGGTTTAAGGTTTAAACAAGATTTTGAGAAACCCTATGAAACAATATAAACCCTATTTCTTCATACCTTAGACAATTTTCAAAGGATTTTTCAGGGATATGAAAATTGGATAACAACTTGATTGTTGAATTGTATGTATTCTTGATCCTTAGTTGAAGTGACGATTGATGTAAACTTGATTATTATTTTCTTGATCTTTCTAATTGATTGATTTCTTGATTTCTTGTGAGACAATGGATGAAGTATAATGATTAAAAACTCATCCTTCAATACTTAGAATGAAATATCCTTTATACTTTATTGGAGAAAGGGACACCACCATTCATAAGAAATGAGTCACCATAATCCATATGTATAGAAGAGTTGGCTTGGGTCATGGGCTTGATCACTATTGGTATTAGGTTTGACTTTGAGACTCTGACTTACCCAATGCACATGGTTTGTGAGCTATTGTGTGCTTCCTTATTGGGCCACTCTTTCTTAGTTAACCCTTTTGTACCTCAACTTAGCAATATTTATGCAGTCAAGGATGGTGGATCCAATGAAGGTCAGTCCAAACCTTGAAGCCAAAAGAATTACACAGCAGAATACTCAACACAATAGACAACACTGAAAATGTTTCAAGTAATTTGCATTAACATGCCCAGCTGTAAGGCCTTCCAAATTAGGGCCAATTACAAAATGAAACAATTCTGCAAGATCCACAACCAGATCCAATACAATCTCAGCTAGTTCAACTATGAAGACAATCAGAAGCTGATGGAAACCCTAATTCAGATGGAAACCCTAATTCAGGTCTAAACTTGAGCTCGCAAGCCTCCAAGAAATATCCTTGTTCCCAAGTGTGAAACCCCTAGCTCTACTACAAAGGACTATCAGATTTCAATCTGATCTGCAAGAACATCAAGAACTTTTCCACAACTTCGCTAACTTCAGCTTCGCATCTGAATTCTAGATCTACTAAGTCTCCAAGTTCTGATCTCCCAAATCTCTCTGTCCAAAATCTGTCCTTAAACATCTACCGAAGCCCTCCTTAAATACTAATCATCAGCCACAAGTTAGCTAGATGAAAACCCTTAACTCCCTAAAATAAATAATTAAATGCCATACAAGTCAGCTTACAAATGTATACAAACATTTAATTCTGCATGTCGGCCCAAGACAATGGCTACCAATAATTAATTCACCAAGTTGGCTCAAAAAATCACACAGAACTCCAGTTGGTAAGTCAGAACTATTGAGCAATAGTAAAATTATCGAGCATGCTAGGCATCGCTGAGCACCGGTTTCGACTGAGCACCATAGGCATGACCGAGCAACACTTTTACTGAGTGCTAGGGACTATCGAGTTCCTTCAGTGATCGAGCTTCCTTCAATGACCGAGACCGTCGGTCAAGGCTAAAATTGAGTAAAAACTGGCCAAAACACAAACACTCCATGTAGTTTACTGAGGACATAGAATGCCCCTGCCTTAACCTTGGATGCCCCTGCATCAAATACGTAAGGGCAAGGTAAGACAGTTGGGCACTGGGTTGAGTCCTTGCAATATTTATGAGTTAAGAAACAAAAATTGAGACACCACTTTTCATTGTTGTCTTTGTGAATAATATAACATACCCTGCATTGTTTTCACTTTAATGTCCTGGGCATGTGCAGGATCATGGTATGCCAAACTAGGCCCTTAAGTGCCAATGAAAATTCAGAAAATTGGGTTTAGAAAAGTTGACATAAAAAATTGAACAAGTTATAAATATCATATCAAAAAATATGTAAGAAGAGAATTTGTAGAAAATTGAATTTAGTTTCTAAGAAAATATACCTTTTTTGAAGAACAATTATTCTATATGTTTAAATTTTCAAATTTCAATGTAGTAGTACAAAAATTTTAAGAAAAAAATAAGAAGTGTATGTATGACCACCTTAAACACAGTCAAATGATAAATTTTTTTACAAGATTCTAGATATAAGTAGTAGACTCATCTTTGAATGTGACATATTTTTTTCTAATTTATTTCCAAGTAAATAATTAATTATGATTTTTCTTCTAAAACATTTCTAGAATACAAAAAATCTCATGTCTGACCACATTAACTTAGTCTAAACTTTATCAAATTGAAATTTTTAAAATTTTGTAATGTAGTAGGAAGATCATAGATTGTGACACATGTTTTGGATTTCAAAAATGTTACACAATTTGAAAGTTATAGCTATTTTTCAATAAGTTTATCAATTCGGACTAGAAAGATAACAAGTAGGTGTATGTCTGAGCACATTAAAAAAATCAAATGATTTTTTCATGAGATTCTAGATAAAAGTAGTAGACTCATGTCCAAATGTTATGTATATTTTTATATTTTTTTCCAAGTAAATAATTAATTATGATTTTTTTGCTACAATTTTTCCTGAATATAAAAACTCACGTGTCTAACCACCTTAACTTAGTCTAAAATTCATCAAATTGAAAGATTTTATTATTATTATTATATTAGTTGAAGCATAGAGTGTGATGTATATTTCAAATTTTTAAAATGTTATATTGTTTGAAAGTTATAGTTGTTTTTCAAAGACTCTATCAATCAGGACTTCTTTTTCACATCGCCACTTTTTGGCTTACCATGATCCTACACATACCCTCCTCCTAAATTGAAATGTTATCCCCTTTATATCTTCCAATGTGAGGGAGAGTCACATATCCTCATCATATTTTCCTTTTACAATCATTGCAGCCTTTAACAACTGTCAGCCTTAGAAAGAGTCACAACCCTTCAACATTTTTATCATTTTCAAGTATCACAACCTTTCATAGCTTTGTCTTTTGAGTGAGTCACTTCCTTGTTTTTCTTCTTATTCTTTTTTATTTTCCACTAATTCTTAAAAATCTACTCTTGCCTAAGCTCACCTTTCTCTAACCTTAATTTTACAATATGTAAGACCGTGGTAAGGTAGGATCAACACCGAGTTGATTCACGAGGATACATCTGAGCTAACAAAAAAATAAATTGAGTCACCATTTTTAAATTTTGTCTTTGTGAATAATATAGTATACCCCACATTTATTTTACTTAAATGACCTCATAAAATGAAATCTTCTACCATTTTTATCTTCTAATATGAGGGAGAGTCATATCTCTTCCTCATATCTACTATTTACAATCGTCACAACTTTTTATAATTATCACTTTTTGAAAGAGACAACTTTTTGCCATTTTTGTCCTTTATGAGTGTCACAACGCACATAATTTCAGAAAAGTCACTTCCATATTATTTTCTTATTAATTTTTCTCTTACATTAATAGTTAGAGGAGTAGTCATACATCAACTCACCTCTTCCTAAACCCCAACATGACAATATGTAAGACCAAGGTAAATTGGGAACAATGCTAAATCATAGGGATACCTCTAAGTTAAAAAAAATAATTGAGTCACTACTTTTCATTGTTTCCTTTGTGAATAATATATTATAACTCATATTGATTTCACTTGGATGTCCTAAATTGAAATCTTCTTCACTTTATATTGGTAATGTGGGGGAGAGTCACATTTATTCATCAAGTCTACCCTTTGCAATCATCAAAACCTTTCAAAATTGTCACCCTTCAAAAGAGTCACAACCCTTCACCATTTATATCATTTGTGAGTGTCACAACCTTTCATAATTTTTCCTTTTGCAGGATTTACTTATTTATTATTATTATTATTATTATCATTTTCTTTTTTCTATTAATTCTTATAGATCTATTCTTGTATCAACTCACAACTTCATGAACCCCAAATTAGAAATATATAAGACCAAGATAATGTAGGCTACACACTGTGCTGAGTCACAATGATACCTGTGAGTTACACATATAAAAGTTATACAATATTTCATGTATTCTCCAAATACAAGGTGACATAAAAATATCATATTCATACATATTTTTTATAAGAAAGAAATCATAAATAAGACCATTATTCATAAGTAAGAAAACTCATAAATATGAACCACTATAATATTTATTATAATAACTAATACTTCATACCAATTTATAATTATATTTTTATTTTGTATGTTGTAAGATAGATTTGATTGGCTCGATGATTTGAGGTAATGGTGAGTTATGATTAAGTAATCATCTATTAGATGATTGGAAAGTGATGATATAATAAATAATAGTTTGAAATGTTGATGGATGGTGATTGAATGAATGTTGAATTGATAAAGTGATGTTTGATTATTGAATTGTATGTATTCTTGATCCCAAGTTGAAGTGATGATTGATGTGAATTTGATTATTGTTTGTTTGATCTTTCTAATTGATTGATTGCTTGATTTCTTGCTAGAAGATGGATCAAATATAATGATTGATAATTCCTCCTTCAATAATTGGAATGAAATCTCCTTTATACTTTATTGGAGAAAGGATTACCTCCATTCATAAGAAATGAGTCAACACAACTTGCACGTATAGCAGCATTGGCTTGGGCCATGTGTTTTCTTCCCATTGGCATCAAGTTTGACTTCAAGGCTTAGAATTATCTAATGCACATAGTTTGCGAGTTATTGTATGCATCCTTAGAGGGTCAATTTTGCCTCACCTCATCCTTCTAGAACCCCAACTCAGTATTGTGTATGAGAAAGGTATGACAGTTGGACATGAGGCTAAGTCATGACGATACCTCTGAATTAAAAAAAAGAAAAGAATTGAGTCACCACTTTTCAATGTTTCCTTTGTGTATAATATATTATAACCCACATTGATTTCACTTGAATGTCCTCCTAAATTGAAACCTTCTCCCCTTTATATCTTCCAATTTGGGAGAGTGTCACACCTCTTCATCATATTTTCCTTTTACAATTATTATAACCTTTAATAATTGTCATCCTTCGAAGGAGTCACAACCCTTCATCATTTTTGTCATTTGCAAGTGTCACAACTTTTCATAAGTTTTCCTTTTGAGGGAGTTACTTCCTTCTTTTTCTTCTTATTCCATTTTACTTTTCCATTAATTCTTTGACAACTAATCTTACCTAAGCTCACCTCTTCCCAAACCCCAATTTTTTAATATGTAAGAACAAGGTAAGGTAGGAAGAGCACTGTCCTAAGTCATGTGAATACATCTAATTTAACAAAAAAATGTATTGAGTCACCACTTTTATAGTTTCATTTGTGAATAATATACTATACCCCACATTGGATTCACTTGAATGTCCTCCTAAAATAAAATCTTCTCCACTTTGTATCTTTTAATGTGAATGAGAGTCACATCTCTTCATCATATCTACCCTTTGGAATTGTCACAACCTTGTACAATTGCCACTCTTTGAAAAGGTCACAACTCTTCACCATTTTTGTCCTTTGCAAGTGTCACAACATATCATTACTTTTCATTTTCAAAAAGTCACTTTCATATTTTTTTATTATTCTTTTTTTTCTTATATTAATCCTTTGAGGGCTAGTCTTGCCTCATCTCACCCCTTCTTGAACCCCAACTTGGAAATATCTATGACCAAGATAAGGTAAATTTCACTTTAGGCAGAGTCACGAGGATACCTTTGAGTCAGAAAAAAAAAACCCGAGTCACTATTTTTCATTGTTGCCTTTGTGAATAATATATTGTACCCCGTATTGATTTCACTTGAATGTCAAAAAAATTTCACAATTGTCATCTTTCAAAAGAGTCACAACCCTTCACTATTTTTTTCATTTGTGAGTGTCACAACCATTCATATTTATTCCTTTTGCAAGAGTTAATTATTTTTTTATTATTCTTTTTCTTTTTCTATTAATTATTAGAGGGCTAGTCTTGCATCAACTCACAACTTCATGAACTCCAGCTTGGAAATATATAAGACCAAGGTAATATGTGTTAGGTATTAAGATGAGTCACAATGATACCTATGAGTTAAACATATTAAAGTTACACATTATTGCATGTATTCTCCAAATACAGGGTGACATAAAAATTTCATATTCATACACATTATTTATAAGCAATAAATCATAAATAGGATCATTATTCATAAGTATGAAATCATAAATAAGAACCACTATAATTTTTATTATAAAAATTAATACTTCATACCAATTTATAATAATGTTAAGATTTTGTATGTTATAAGATAGATCGTTGTAAGAGAGGATTTGATAGGTCTAATGATTTGAGATAATGGTGAGTTATGATTAAGTAATTATCAATTAGATGATTACAAAGTGATGATGTAATAAGAGGTAGTTTGGTATGATGATGGATGGTGATTGAATGAATGTTGATTTGATAGAGTTATGATTGGTTGCATAATTGTATGTATTCTTGATCCCTAGTTGAAGTGATGATTGATGTGAATTTGATTATTGTTTTCATGACCTTTCTAATTGATTGATAATTTCTTTGATTTCTTGCGAGATGATGGATGGAGTATAATGATATATAATTCCTCCTTCAATACTTTGAATGCAATATACTTTATAATTTATTGGATAAAGGGTAACCACCATTCATAAGAAATGGGTCACCACAATTTGCATGTATATCAGAGTTTTCTTGGGTTATGGGTTTTCTCACCATTGGTATCAAGTTTGACTTCGAGGATTAGGCTTACCCAATACACATAGTTTGTGAGCTATTGTGTGCATCTTGAAGGTTCAATTTTTTTTTATCTCACCCTTCCAGAAGCCCAACATGACAATATGTAAGAGAAAGGTAAGATAGTTGGGCACTGGGTTGAGTTGTTGCAATATCTCTAAGTTAAGAAAAAAAATTGAGTCACCACTTTTCATTGTTGCCTTTACAAATAATATAACATACTCGACATTTATTTCACTTGAATTTCCTCCTAAATTGAAACGTTCTCCCCTTTATATCTTTTAATGTGAGGGAGAGTGACATCTCTTCATCATATTTTTCTTTTGCAATCATTAAAACCTTAAACAATTGCCACCCTTCAAAAAATTCACAACCATTCACCATTTTTGTCATTTGCAAGTGTCACAATCTTTCATAACTTTTCCTTTTGAAGTAGTCATTTCCTTATTTTTCTTCTTATTCATTTTTCTCTTCCATTAATTCTTAAAGAGCTACTATTTTCTAAGCTCACCCCTTGTCAAACCCCAACTTGGCAATATGTAAGACCAAGTTAAGGTAGATTGGGCATAGAGTTGAGTCATGAGGATACCTCTGAGTTAACAAAAAAATGAATTGAGTCACCATTTTTCATTTTTTGTCTTTGTGAATAATAATCTATACCCCATATTAATTTCACTTAAATGTCCTCATAATATAAAATCTTATCCCATGTGTATCTTCTAATGCTGGGGAGAGTCACATCTCTTAATCATATCTACCCTTTGAAATCATCACAAATTTTAATAATTACCGCTCTTCGAAAGAGTCACAACTATTCACCATTTTAGTCCTTTGTGAGTGTCACAACGTACCATAACTTTACCTTTCAAAAAATTTACTTCTATATTTTTTTTCTTATTCCTCTTTCTCTTACACTAATACATAGAGTGGTAGCCTTTCCTAAACTCACCCTTTCTTGAACTCCAACTTGGCAATATGTAAGACAAGGGTAAGGTAAACTGAGCATTATGCTAAATCACGAGATGCCTCTGAGTTAAAAAAAAATTGAGTCACTACTTTTCATTGTTGTCTTTATAAATAATATATTATACTCCATATTAATTTCACTTGAATGTCCTCTTAAATTGAAAATTCTCCCCTTTGTATCTTGAAATGTGAGGGAGAGTCACATTTCTTCATCATGTCCACCCTTTGCAATCATCACAACCTTTCAATATTGTCATATTTTAAAAGAGTCACCACCTTTCACCATTTCTATCATTTATGAGTGTCACAACCTTTCATAATTTTTTCCTTTTAGCAGGAATTACTTATTTTTTATTTTTTTATTAATTCTTATAGGGCTAGTCTTACCTCAACTCACAACTTCGTTAACCATAACTTGGAAATATATAAACCAATAAAGGAAAGTTAGGTGCTGGAATGAGTTGCAATGATACCTATGAGTGAAACATATACGAGTTATACATTATTGCATGTATTCTCCATTATTCAATAATAGGACCATTATTCATAAGTAAGAAAATCATTAATAAGAACCACTATAATGTTTATTATAAGAACTAATACTTTATCCAATTTATAATTATATTTAGATTATGTATGTTGTAAGACAGATTTGATTGGTTCATTGATTTGAGGTATTACTGAGTTCTAATTAAGTAATTATCGATTAGATGATTGCAAAGTGACGATATAATAAAAGATGGTTTGGCATGTTGATAGATTGTGATTGAATGAATGTTTATTTGATAGAGTGATTCTTAATTGATGAATTTTATGTATTCTTTATCCTAAGTTGAAGTGATGATTAATGCGAATTTTATTACTGTTTGCTTGATCTTTGTAATTGATTATTTTCTTGATTTTTTGTGAGATTATGGATGAAGTATAATGATTGATAAGTCATCCTTCAATACTTGGAATGAAATATCCTTTATACTTTATTAGATAAAGGGTCACCATCATTCATAATAAATACTCATCGCAACATGCACGTATAGCAAAGTTGGCTTGGGCCATGGGTTTTCTCCCCATTGGTATCAGGTTTGACTTTGAGGCTCGGTCTTACCCAATGCATGTGGTTTGTGAGTTATTTCATGCATCCTTAGAGGTTAATTCTTACCTTAGCTCACGCTTCTTGAACCCCAACTTAAAAATATGTAAGAGAAAAGTAAGGTAGTTGAACACTTGACTAAGTTGTGGCGATACCTTTGAGTTAACAAAAAAAGAAGAATTGAGTCACCACTTTTCATTGTTTCCTTTGTGAATAATATATTATACCCCATATTGATTTCACTTGAATGTACTCCTAAATTGAAACCTTCTCCCCTTTATATCTTCTAATGTGGGTGAAAGTCACCCCTCTTCATCATCTTTTCCTTTTGCAATCATTACAACCTTTAACAATTTCTACCTTTTGAAAGATCACAATCCTTCACCATTTTTGTCATTTGCAAGTGTCACAGACTTTCATTAATTTGTCTTTTGAAGGAGTCACTTCTTTTTTTTTCTTCTTATTTCTTTTACTCTTTCATTATTTCTTAGAGAGATACTCTTTCTTAAGCTCACCCCTTCCCAAATCCCAGCTTGGCTATATGTAAGACCAAGGTAATGTAGGTTGGGCACTGGACTGAGTCATGAGGATACCTCTACGTTAACAAAAAAATCAATTGATTCACCACTTGTTAGTGTTTCATTTGTGTATAATATACTATACCCCTCATTGATTTCACTTAAATGTCATGTTAAACCAAAATATTCTCCCCTTTGTATCTTCTAATGTGGGGGAGAGTCACATCTCTTCGTCATATCTACCCTTTTCAATTGTCACAACCTTTTACAATTGCCACTCTTCAAAAGAGTCACAACTTTTAACCATTTTTGTCATTTGCGCATCACAACATATTATAAATTTATCTTTTAAATAAGTCACTTTTATATTTTTTTCTTATTCATTTTTATCTTACATTAATCCTTAGAAGGCTAGTCTTACCTTAGGCCCCCCCTTTGTGAACCCCAAATTGGCAATATGTCAAACTAAGGTAGGGTAAATTGGGCACTAGGTTGTGTCATAGAGATACTTCTGAGTTAACAAAAAAAAAGAAATTGAATCACTACTTTTCATTGTTGCCTTTTTGAATAATATATTATACTCCATATTGATTTCACTTGAATCTCCTCTTAAATTGAAACCTTCTCCCCTTTATATCTTCTAATGTGGGGGAGAGTCACATATCTTCATCATGTATGCCCTTTCCAATCATCACAACCTTTCACAATTGTCATCTTTCAAAAGAGTCACAACCATTCACCACTTCTGTCATTTTTGAGTGTCGCAACCTTTCATAATTTTTTCTTTTGTAGGAGTTACTTATTTTATTATTACTCATTTTCCTCTTTATATTAATTCTTAAAGGGATCTTCTTGTCTCAACTCACAACTTCATGAAATCCAACCTGGCAATATATAAGACTAAGATAGGGTAGGTTATGCATTGTACTGACTCACAATGATACCCATGAGTTAAATATATAAGAGTTACACATTATTGCATGTATTCTCCAGATATAGGGTGACAAAAATATCATATTCATACACATTATTTATAAGCAATAAATCATAAATAGGACCATTATTCATCAGTAATAAATCATAAATAAGAACCAATATAATGTTTATTATAACAACTAATACTTGATACATATTTATAATAATATTAAGATTTTATATGTTGTAAGACAAATAGTTGTAAGCTAGATATAATTGGTTCGATGATATGAGGTATTGGTGAGTTATGATTAAGTAATTATTGATTAGATGATAGAGAAGTGACAATATGATAAATTCTAGTTTGATATGTTGATGGATGGTGATTGAATTAATGATGATTTGATAGAGTGATGCTTGATTGATGAATTGTATGTATTCTTGAACCCAATTTGAGGTGATGATTGATGTGAATTTGATTATTGTTTGCTTGATCTTTCTAATTTGAAATCATGGATGAAGTATAATGATTGATAATTATTCCTTCAATAATTGGCATGAAATATCTTTTATATTTTATTGGAGAAAGGTTCACCACCATTTATAAGAAATGAGTCACCACAACCTACATGTATAGAAGAGTTGGGTTGGGCTATGAGTTTTCTCCACATTTGTATCTGGTTTGACTTCAAGGCTCAGGCTTACCCAATTCACATGGTTTACGAGCTATTATGTGAATCCTCAAAGGTTCAATCTTATCTTATCTCACCCTTCTTGAACTCCAAGTTGGAAATATGTAAGAGAAAGGTAAGTCAGTAGGGCACTAGGCTGAGTCTTGACAATACCTCTAAGTTAACAAAAAAAAGAATTGAGTCACCACTTTTCATTGTTTTTTATTAAGGTAAAAATAGGTTTTGAATGGAACCCAAAACCATTTACAAAATATCAGAAAGATTTAACATTTCAGCCCTAAACAAAAAAAGAATTCCTGCTAAGAAGAGAAAAGCAAGACCCTACCTAGCTCGAGACAACAAAGACAAAAGAACTGATACTAGCACAACTACCAAAAATCCACCAGCAACCAACCAGAAGAGACTACATGTTATTAATAGTATTCTCTACCTTCTTTTGTAGGTCATCCATTTTTTGAATGGCTTCTTTTAATCCTTTCAGCTCCTTTGGTGTATCTGGGACCTTCCTCTTGATTCTGCCCCAGTTCTTGTTCTTAGTCTAGAGTTCCCAACACCTTCATCAATAATTATGGTAGTATTTTCCAACAGAATATTTTCCAAATAGTTATACAACATCTTCAAGTTCATAACAAAGACACTTAGACCTTCATTTCTATGCTTGAGGACCTCATTTATTATGTACCCATTATAACTAATTTTTTTAGTTAGGTCTTTAAGCTTGTTGTCAACCATTGTTTTATTTTCAACAGTAAGATCCTCATTCAGGTTATTGTATTTTACCTTATCCAAAAATTTCTTTTCTAGCTTTTCCACCTTAGTTTTCAGGGTATCCATTGTGTCTTCCATGGCCTTGAGATTATGTTTCATTTCCTGCATCTCCTGGGATATCTACTTGTCCATTTGAATGTCATGGCCATCTTTCTTCTTTACCTCCTCCAAAATACTAGCATCCATCTTGAATCCTATAGTAGCCTCCTTTTGTCTTTCACCTTCCCCATAGCTCGAATGGTCCTTCCCTTCCTCTTTTTCAGTCACTTCTTTTTTCTCTTCTGGCCTAGGATCTTCCAATCCTTCTTCCTCATCCTCTTCATTTTCTTCTTCTTTACCCCTTTCTTCCCCTTCATCTTCTCCTTCCATGTTCTTTGTCTCTTCAATGGCCTCCTCCTACTCATTTTCTTCAGGATTATGATCCTCTTTTTCCAAAGCTTTGTCCTCTTTTCCTAGGTCCTCTTCAACATTATCCTCCTAAGTACTTTCCTTTCCCTGAGACAAAGGGCTTTTGTCTTCAAGTTCATCACCACTGTCATTGGCCCTTTTCTTATTTTTCCTTCCCTTCTTGTGGGTTTCAGACTTATTGTTATCCTCTCTTTTATCCTTTCTCTTACTTGTAACCCTTTTAGGAATAGGTTCCAAGTAAATATCCCTGACATAGTCTACGATGAGGAGGATCAAACCCTCATGCAACATCGGATTTCTTGATTTCTTCTTGTGCTCAGTAATGCTATTGTTCAAAGAACTCAATAGAAAGTATGGGAAGGAAACCTTTTTGTTGTGCCTAAAATGGTTAGCCAAAACAAAGTGCAGATTATAAATTTTAGAGTAATGACCATCCAGCGTGAAGTACTCAATCAACACTTTAAGCATTTTAGCCCAAAACTTCTTGATTTTCATAATATCTACATAATCCCCTTTACCTTTAGTCATCAGAGCTTCTTCATCCATAGTTTTAGGAAAAATCTTAAAGGCATTTGTACCTATATGCTTATTATCCTTATAGAAGTGCATTCCCTCCATGGGTAAACCAGTAATTTCAGAAATGAGGGTAAGAGTAAGGGGGAAAGATTTGCCCCATTAATTAACTTTTTCATTTACCCAACCCTCAGAAAACTTTATAGTTACCTATTTATCATAACCATGAAGCTTTTCCATATACGGGGTGACCCCTCCTTTCTTCAACTTCTTCCAGACCTTCTTCTCTTGTCTCCATTTCTCACAGTCAAGAGGCTCCTCCCTTCTCAAACCTCCTCCCATTTTCTAAATGTTGTTACTCTTTTGGCTGGATATCTTACCAATTTTCCAAGACTCATAACTTGGCTTGCTCTTTCTATTCAGAACTCTTAAAATTGCCTAGAATATGTGTCTCATTAAGTCCAAAATGATGAACACACACCTTACCTTACAAGCATCACTCCTCGATAATTTCTTTGTCCTTGTCATCATTATTTAGGGTGGTATTTCCCTCCTTATGGTTAATTCTATCATAAGTGATTACAATTATAATCTCTATTTTAAGATTTGTTTCCCCGATCCATGTTTTAGTGACATCATTCTGGGCTCCCTCATCTTCCAGCCTATTTGTCAGCTTATTAACTTCTCGATAGATGTGGGTGATGTGGCTTTCCTCAAACGTTTGGATTATCATCTTGATTTTTTTAATTATATGAGCTATAGTCCATGAGCAAGAATTTTTACCTTTAATACAATTTATAATGTTGAGGGAATCCCCTTCCAGCCAAAGCTTCAAGCATCCCATATCTTTTGCCAACTTCACCACATAGAGCGTCGCCTCAACTTCCACAACATGGTTAGTTTGAATTCCCAGCAGTGCATCTATAGCTCCTAGACAATTACTAGCCTAGTATCTTATTAGGCCTCCCACCCTAGCCCTTCCAGGGTTACCTTTAGCAGAGCCATCAAAGTTCCCTTTTAACCATCCCATAGGGGGAGCTATCCACATAATATTGTCCCTAGGATTCAGATCTGTCCTGCTTTTCAGATTGTCCCAGGAGAAAGTCTTATCATAATTGAAGGTGGAGTTCCATAAGATGGAATCTTTCTTGCCAATACTTCTAAAATTTTCTATAAGGCTTCTGTACATAGAATTAGCAACCTTGTGAGAAGGCACAATTTTTTCTCTAAATACTTTGTTGTTCCTCTCCTTCCATATTTTCCAAGTGAAGTGAGGGAGAACAAGATACCAAAGAGCCTTTGCATTTTTTTCATGAAAAGGACACTATTGTTGCTAAACAAAGTCCTAGAAATTTGGAGGCTTAACCCACCTCATATGTATAGACATGAGAATAATATCCCACACATCTCTTGAGTAGGAACAATGGATCATTAAGTGATTACAAGTTTCAATCTCTTCACAACACATGATGTATCTATTTGGCATTTGGAATCCTCTTCTAGTGAGGTTATCCATAGTGAGGATTTTATTTTGAACAAGCAACCAAAAAAACATGTTAATTTTTGGGATTAGATCTTTGTTCCATACCTGAGAGCAGAGGGGCTAATTGACTTGAGAGATGAGGAGGGCCAAGGCTAAGGAAATTGAAAACTTGCCATTATTTTCAGGGCCCTAAATCAGTTCATCAATCACATTTTCTCTGATAAACCAATTATTAAGTTGTTTATTCACCTCTTTAAATTTGTCATCCTTCAATCCAAGATCTATCCATTCATCATTAATACAATAGTCCTTCACCATTTCCCCAATAGTCTCTTTACACTCTTGGATTGCAATTTTCCATTCCTGGTTATCAATTAGAGCCTTTTCCATCAGCCATTTATCATTCCAAAATGGAATCTTCCTGCCATTTCCCAACTTCCATCTAACACCTTTTATGACCAGTTTCTTACCCTTGCTGATACTATTCTAGACATAGGATCCCTGGATGTCCATTTGCGAGTGTAGAGTATCTTCTAAAGAAGTAAGATGATATTTTCTTTTATTGATAGAGTTCCATTCTTTTTATTGTTTGAAAATCCTCTAGCATTGCATTGCTAATAGTGCTTTGTTTGTATTAATAATGTTTCTAATGCCCAACCCCCCAAATTTCTTAGGTTTACAAACCTTCTCCCAGGAAACTAGGCTGAGTCTTTTTTTCTCCTCAACCCTAGTCCAAAGAAATCATTTTGAATTTCAATCAGGTCAGCATACTTCTGAGGTATTTTAAATAGATGGAGAACATAGAATGGAATATTTTGAAGAGTTTCCTTCAGCAGTTGAACTTTTCTAGCTTGACTCAGAGTATCTCTTTTCCAACCAGCAAGTTTATGATGGAATCTATCAGTAATTTTATTCCAGAAATAAGCTTTAGGTTTCAGGCACAAAGGCAAACCCAAGTAAGGAGCAGGAAGCATACCTATCTTACAACCAAATATAGAGGAAATTTTATTCTTTCTTTCTTCAGGAGTATTACTAAAGTAAAGAAAGCTTCTTTAATAGAGGATTCCCCCATTAGAATTGTGTCATCTACAAATTTCATGAGAACACTTAAGACCAGAAGAAGAGGGTTGGAGGCTAGAAATTTTCCCATTAATCACCATGCTATTAATAAATCTCCCAAGACTTTCAGCCATAATAGAAAAGAGGATAGGAGAGATAGGGTCTCCTTGTCTCAAGCCTCTAGAGGGTCTGAAGAAGGGAGAGGAACCCCCATTCACAATAATAGAGGAGGTGACCGTAGTAACTAGTTGCATAATCAGTCTAACCATCCCAGGATCAAAACCAAAGGCTTGAAGAATATTAGAAAGCAACTCCCAGTCCACTCTATCATAGGATTTTGACAGGTCCAGCTTCATCAAGAAACCGTGTTTCCTAGATTTTTCCAATGAATGAATATTCTCATGAACAACTATTATGGAGTCCAGAATCTATCTCCCAGGGACAAAACCATTCTGTTGAGGACAAATAAGATTAGGGAGAAGTTTTAAGAGTCTAGATGTAAGGACCTTTGACATAATCTTATACAAAGAGTTACAAAGGTTAATACTTCTAAAGCTATCAATAGAGTTGGCTCCCTGTCTTTTCAGAATGAGAGCTATAAAAGTAGAGTTTAATTCTTTTAAGATAGACTTAGAACCAAAGAACTATTTCATATCACAACACACATCTTTCCCAGTGATACTCTAGAAGGATTGAAAGAAGAACATTTGGAACCCATCTGTCTTGGAGATTTTTCTCCTTCAAAGGAGAAGACTGCCCTTTTGATTTCTTCTTCCTTAGGGATAGCTTTGAGGAAGTCATTGTCCTTAGACTCCAAAACTCTAGGAATAGAATGCAACAAAGTATTCTGATTCTCCTGATTTAGATTAGGCTCCCTTGAAAGAAAAGAAGCAAAATAGCCCATCATTTCTTCCCTTATTTCCTCTTCTTTAGATATGGTTCCACTTATAGTAGATAAGGAGTTAATTTTGTTCATAGCTTTATGCTTCATGGCAGTAAGATGAAAAAATCTTACGTTTTTGTCTCCCGCTTTCAGCCATAGAGACCTAGATCTCTGTCTCCAAAAGGTCTCTTCTTTTGAAATAATGTTATGGTAATCCACTAGGATTTGATTTTCCTCTTTTTTCAGCTCCTCGATCAATCCTATTCTTTGAATCTTATGTTGTATATCTTTTAATTCCATTTGAATCTTGCTTTTGGATTGGAAAATGTCTCCATAGACATCCTTATTCCATTATCTTACTTTGGCTTTTATATTTGTCATTCTTTTAGCCACTTGAAACATAGCTTTTCCATCCACTTTAATATTCCACTATTCCCTTATTCTATTTTCAAGGGTTGGGTGAGAAAGCCAGATCTTTTCAAATCTGAAGGGTGCATTTATTTTTCCACTGAAAGAATTTGCTGAAAAAGAGATTGGATAGTGATTTGATCCAATACGATTAAGGGAAGAGAGGGAGCAAGAGAATTTCTCATACCATTCTAGAGATAAAAGAACCATGTCAAGCTTAACCTAAATAAGATCAGCTCCCACTCTTCTATTAGACCACATGTAGTTTATTCCTTCTAGATCAACATCCAACAAACCTTCATTACAATTCCATCAAATCAACCCTACTTTCCACTTGAGTTATGTTCCCACCTCTTTTATCTATTTCTTTTAGAGGGGTATTGAAGTCTCCCATAATCATCTAGTTCTTATCAGGGTTGGATATCCTAAAGTCATGTAGCATTTTCCAAAGTTTAATTCTACTTGACTTCGTGTTAGGAGCATACACATTGATCAGGGTCCACGAGAAGTTATCCTTAATTCTACAAAATTTAATTGCAAGAAATTTGTGATCCTGTGTTATGCATATCAGCCTATCATTTTGATTATGTTTCTTTCAGAGATTCTTGGACTCTGTCGACTACTGTTATATTATGTTTGACTTGTTGGACTGTTCTTTTGATGATTCTGCATATGGGATCCATGATGTGTAGATTTGGTTTATGTTTTTATATGATGTTTTGTGAACCTGATGATCTTGATGATATTTAAATTACGTTATGGAATTTCATTTGAAATATGCAATCAAATCTTGAATATTACATGCAATTGAAGTATGAGTTGAATTATGCAATTTAATGATTAAATTTCGCTATATCATATATGTTTATTTTAATGGTTTTCTTCCTTGAATTACTGATGCTGCATTTAGGTATTGCAGGTGGAAGGACCATGGAAACACATTCGGGGAAATCACATTGAACGTAGGGTAACCAGTTAAACCAAGGCCCCGTCTATTAAGAGACCTGAGGCCTCATTGTTAAGTAATTTATTTCGTAACAGTAATTTGAATGTTTGTGTGTTTTAATGTTATGTGTTGTGATATTGGACGTACCGTGTGTGAAATGTTATTTTGTAAAGTGTCGCTTGACACTATTGTTAATGTTATCAAGGTACGTCGTGTGTTGTGTGAGAGCACTTGCTAGGAGTGTTAGGGAAATCTTAGCACACCTTTTTGCCATAGGAATCTTTATGCAGTCTCATTCCCCATTTCTGATGTTATTTCTCGACATGGGTTTAGAGGGTTTATTATGGCCTTAGGAGATAGTTTTATGCAAAATTTGTTAACCCATTCCATGTACCCATGGGTTAGGGGTATTTTCACCTCTTTAGAAGCCAAAAAGTGACTTTAGGACCCTTTTAAAAAATTCATTTTCCTTCTTGAGCGAAATTGCAACTTGCATGTTTGAACCTCATTTATGAGGTTAGGTGTAGAAGCCCTATTTAGAGGAATTTTTGGCTAAGGATGATTCATTCACCCATTCTCTATTTTTAGAGAGTTTCCAGAAAGTTAGAGGAGAAAGCTTGAAGCTTGGATTAGGGCTCAACAAAATTCTTCCATAGCTTTGGACTGGAGGTAGGAAATCATGTGCTCTCTTTGTTTGTATGAGATGTTTGTTAATAGTGATCATGTTCTTGGCTTCCCATGGTTGGTCATGGTGGAAGCTTGTATTGTTTTGTGTTGTGTTTTAGCTCCCCATGGTTGGTCATGGTGAGAGCAAGCATGCAAATGTGTTATTCTTGTAATTGGATTTTGGGTTGTTTACTCTTGGATTCACTCACCCTTGGGAGGGAAGAGGAATCAAGAGGGGGTGTGGGAATGGAGGCAACTCCATGTGTAGAGTCTCCTCCATGTGTGGGGAAAGATGAACTTGGGAGAGTGATTTTCCCCAAGAAACCTTGCATTTAGCCCTTGTGGCAATGGGGGGCATAAGGAGGGAAAATTGGCCATGTGTGCCTTGTATGTAATTGAGAAATATGGGTCCATGTGTGGCCTTGTTTTGTTATGCAATGGTTATCTCCATGGTTTGTCTACCCACACCCTACAAAGGAAATTTCATGGGAATTCCTTAGTTTTCTGCTTAAGGGAATTTGGGATTTTGCCAATGTTTATAATCTTGTTGTGTTTGTGTGTGTGTGATTGTATCCTGTTCATTGTGATCTCCCCAAGCTCGGGGGTGGTCTCATGAGAGACCTTGGATGGGAGGTGAGCTCCCATGGTCTTTTCCTTGTCTTGTTTTCATTTGCAGATATTGAAGTATGGATGTATGAAGATGAAGATGTTAGAAATTCTTGCCTTGATGTTTTTGAATGAGGAAATCACTCCATGATTTGGATGCATTGTTGTAAATTTTATATGATGTAATTCTTCTTTCTTTGGAGCACTTGTAAATTGTAAATTTAGAAAGGAAAATAAGAAAGATAAGCATGTTGCTATAATGATCTTTCACTGTAAAGATTGATGTATTTAGTAGATGTATTTATTATGATACTCATGTAAAGGAAAGCAAGCATCATTTTGAATATTGCAATGTTATTTTGTAATCTAGGATGATGTAAATTTCAATGGAAATAAAGATAATGAGATGTTATGTAATTCATAATAAGTATAAGATGAATCCTTGCATGTTTCTTAAAAGACCTTTATCTCTCTCTCTACCATTGAAATTACTCTCTTAATTATTGCAATGAGTTCTTCAAGTTGATAGATTCTATATTGTATTGTTATCATCACTTATTTGGATGAAATAGGAATATTGTAGTTTTCTATTAGATGTTTTTAATTGTCTAAGAACATTGGAAATAAACTCTGTATATATGTTTTATATCACTCTATTAGTTCTATAAGATTGTGATGAAACAGCTATGAAATATGAATGAATTGTTAATATTAGATTTACAATTAAACTATGATACTCATGAATGAAACACTATCTAATTTCAATATCCTAAACTCTTCATTCCATTTTAAAAATCATTAAATTTTCATTTGCTATACTCTTATAAGTTTTCAAAAAAAAATTGAACTAGAAGTGCTTAAAAAAAATTAGCACTCTACAGCAAATTTTTAAGAGAGCAAAATTGCTCTCTGGATTTTGTATGGGATAGAAATCCCATACAAAAATCCTTACCACAGTCTTATTAAAATATAAAACAAGACACCTAATTTCATAACTAATATAAAAACTAATATAATATCCAATAAAATATCTCTCCAAACTTAACTACCCCTTACCTCATTAATTTCCCCTTATCTCTTTGTCTACTCTTAAACCCACGCAGAGGATGATGATGTTTCTAATAATATAAACAAAAAATATATATTTTAAAATACCTATTAAATCCTTAACCCCACGTTGGACTTTGGGAAGTTTGTAAGTGCAGGCATTTCAAAGAGGATGAGTCATTGTTTGTAAGGACAAGGCTGTTAAAAAAATCTGCACCATACTTTATTAGATGTTGGAATTTATGGTGGAAGTTGACCTCCACTTCCAAGCCCAGACTCACGCAACCTTGGGGAAAGTTTAAAACTTTAAACATTTTCCTTCCCCCTCTTAAAGCTGCGTACCCTTTCCTTGTCATAGTGTGGGGAAGTGTGAATGGGGGGATGTGATGGGTTTTAGGGAGCTAGGAGTAGGGAAAAAAAGGCTAGTTTAGTAAAGTTAGTTTAGTTAGTAGTTAATTTAGATGTTTAGATAGTTATTAAGTTAGTTTAGTGGATAATAAAGTTATGAATTATTTTATGATATTTTGTTATTTTTGCATATATGGATTTATTATTAGTGTAGAAAGATAATATGTTATGCAATGTAATTTTTATAGTAATTGGTTATTCCATTTTGTTCAATATTGTTAATTTTAAGCATGTATTATTTATTAGTTAATATATTATAATTTATTAATTAAATAATAACTATATTACTTAATTAATATTTTATAATTATTAATTAATATTATATAATAATTAAATATAATTATTGATTCAGATCTATAGTTTATATTTCCCAATTTATTAATTCGTTTAATAAATAAATTCATGTATATTCTATAATTTCGGAAACGGACAGTTTAAACTCCTTTATCGAATTGGACTTAATTTAATTATTTTGAAAGTTGATTGACCTATTAATGGAATGACGTAAACTTTAGTCAACCATTTCCTCTTAGTCAACTTATGAATTTTCTAGTTCGTCAAACGACAATCTCGATCGACAAGTTGTTCGTCGATCTTCTCCTTATTGATTCTCAGCTAGTATCTTATGGAAACAACATTGTTGAGGTTATTCACCTGATTCTTTTGAAGCCTCGTCATAGACTTTCTTAACCGCATCATGAACGTAGGAAACTTTATCACCTTTTTTAAAAAAAATTTGTTGGTTGTGTTTTGACCCTACTTTTGGGCATCACATTTTGGTATCAGAGCCAAGTTCAACTCTAGGAACCTTTGTGCCATTACGCTTTTCAAGGAAAGTATTCGTTTATGCATAAGTAACCCTTTTGAGTTATGTATATGAGGAGCATGTGTGAGTACATTATGGAATGGTCATAACAACATCATCATGTGTGGGTGCCCTAGGATGGCTATGGGAATACCTCGAAGAAACCAGACCCTTATAACATTGGAGTGATGTAGAAACTAGGTAGAATGGCCTAACCATTTCAGTATGGGGTGGAAAAGTGTTCTATACCCTTGCAAGATTTACATTATTAAGTTATAGTGGGGCCCATGCCATGATGTAAATATTTTTATTATATATACGATGGAAACACTCCAGGATCATTGACAATTTCTCCTTGTATAGACTAGGACCTTCTCGAAGTATTGGGAACTTACGATGCAGCTTGGGAAGGCTAATTAATCATAGGAGATGGACGATGGTAACCTATGTTATGAAAAGCATTGTAGTACCGGGGTAAGGTGAAGGAGACTCGTTTATTTATTGCTTCAGACAATGAAAGTATGGTGCCCTAGTCGAGGCATAGATTGTAGCACCTATGGATATGTAAGTTATAGGTTGAAATTCCTCAGTATTCTATGGTGGGTACTCCTTTTGAATTTGGTGTCAGTTGATTCAATTTTCTTATGGACTTCTTGAGTTGTTTGTCTTCTTGGTGGAACTTTCCACGTATTGGACTGGTACTTTTATTTGTTTCTCTTTCTTTGATTGAGTTTTTTCACCAACTGTATAGTTCTTATCTTGGCAGTTGCCACCATTGATTTTTTTAATTGAAATGAGCTCACTTTTATTTTTTGTATTCGAAGTTGAAGCAAATAGATTTCTTTTTGAGAATTATTTGTATCTATTTTTGGGTGACTATTATGAGCATTCCCTTTTGCTGCCAGTCCTATGTCATTTGTACTCATTTGGGTTTTAAAGAGTCCCACCAATCATGTGTATATGAGGTAACACCTACAAAGAGATATTATCCCATGTCGGAAGGTACTATAGGATCGATAGATCAAATCCATGCTCTTCTATGAGGAATAATAGAAATGATTGGTTTCCTTGTAGTGGGAGTAGGTGAAAGTTGGTGTTTTGGCAAACCATGGTGATGTATATTTTTTTTTTTTTTAAGACATATAGCTTTGTAAGTGGCTTTGCATGGGTGTTAGTATTATGAAGTTCATCCTTTGGGTAATCATGTACCCTAATAGGAAAGATCTATGATGTCATGATTGACCTTAAGAGATCAATGATTATTGAATGTTCTAAACTACCCTATTAGGGGAGTTGACCACTTCAACAGACCTTAGGATTACCCCGTTGGGATCATATGATGTAGTACTTGGCATGGATTGGCCGTATGCCCACAGAGCCAAGCTAGATTGCCGCCAGAAGAAGATAGAATGTTTGGATGATGACGGCATGGCTACAGTTATTTCAGGGGTTCAGAGACCAGTATCTCTTCGCATGATATCCGCTATGCAACTTAAGCGGTGTATGCGGAAGGGTTGTCAGTTGTTTTCTATCTCTATCATTGATAGAGGGGATGAGGACGAGAGTGAGACTTCTCTTGATGATCGTCCCATTCTCCAGGAATTTGCAGATGTTTTTCCATCAGAGTTACCTGGTATGCCTCCTCGCAGAGCAGTTGACTTTCACATAGACCTTGTGCCAGGAGCTGAGCCAGTATCTAGAGCGCCCTATAGGATGACCACGAATGAGCTTAATGAGCTCAAGATTCAGCTTGAGGAGTTGCTTGAGAAGGGACACATTCGTCCTAGTGTTTCTCCATGGGGTGCGCCAGTGATCTTCGTTAAGAAGAAAGATGGGTCACTTAGGTTGTGCATGGATTACCGACAGTTGAACAAGGTTACCATTAAGAATCGGTATCCACTTCCTAGGATTGATGACTTATTTGATCAGTTGCAGGGTGTCCGAGTATTCTCCAAGATAGATCTTAAGTCAGGGTACCATCAGTTGCGGATAGTAGACAGTGACATTTATAAGACCCCATTTTGCACTAGGTACGGCCACTATGAGTTTATAGTGGTACCTTTCGGTCTTACGAATGCCCCAGCTGTATTCATGAGCCTTATGAATGGTGTATTCCGCACCTTCTTAGATAAGTTTGTTATAATCTTCCTTGATGACATCCTGATTTATTCTAAGGATGAGAAGGAGCACGAAGAGCACCTGAGACAGGTTTTGCAGTGTTTGAGAGATAATCAGTTGTTTGGCAGCTTGTTGAAGTGTTCCTTCTTCAAAAGAGAGGTTAAGTATTTGGGGCATGTCATATCTGGTGATGGGATCTCAGTAGACCCATCAAAGATTGAGGCCATTATGAATTGGCCAGTACCTACCACAGTGACTGAGGTCAGAAGTTTCATGGGACTTGCCGGTTATTACAGACATTTCGTTGAAGGATTTTCTAGAGTGGCACATCCTATCACTTCCCTTCAGCGGAAGGGGAAGAAGTTTGAGTGGACAGAGAAGTGTGAGAGGGCTTTTCAGGAGCTCAAGCGAGCACTCACCAGTGCACCAATTCTTGCAGTGCCAGATCCTTCAGCAGAATTTGTGGTGTGCACTGATGCTTCATTAGATGGATTAGGGGCAGTCCTTATGCAGGGAGGGCGAGCCATTGCTTACGAGTCTAGGAAGCTTAAGACTCATGAGCTCAATTACCCCACGCACGATTTAGAGCTTGCAGCAGTGGTGCATGCCTTAGTACGTTGGCGTCACTTCCTCTTAGGTCACCGTTTTGAGCTTCATTCAGACCATCAGAGTAATGCTCGGCAGAGGCGATGGATGGAGTTCTTATGTGAGTATGACTTTGATGTTCACTACATCAAGGGGAAGGAGAATGTGGTTGCAGATGCCTTGAGCAGGAGACGACATGATATTTATTCTATGACTGCAGGCACAGATTTGAGAGGTTGAATCCTCTATCATCTTCAGGAAGATGAGTGGTATTCCGAGGTATGTGAGATGATTCAGTCTCAGAGACCCTTGGAAGGGAAGTATGTTGGTTATACCTTAGAGTCTGATGGACTTTTACGTCATCGAGACCGTATTTATGTACCTTCTACCAGAGATTTACGTGCATTCATTATACTAGAGGCTCACAGAGCACCTTATGCAGCACATCCCGGGGTTAAGAAGCTACATGCAGATTTGAGGCAGCTGTATCATTGGCCTGGCATGAGATTGTAGATTGCTGAGATAGTGGCCAGGTGTCTTGAGTGTCAGTGGGTTAAGGCGGAGCACCGCCATCCTGGTGGACTCCTGCAGCCGCATGAGATTCCAGTATGGAAGTGGGAGGTTATATCCATGGATTTTATAGTTGGTCTTCCGATGTCTTCCCGACGTCATGATGCTATTATGGTGACGGTGGACCGGTTGACTAAGGTAGCCCACTTTTCTCCAGTTTGTACTACCTTCACAGCACCCGCAGTAGCCCAGGTGTTCTTACGAGATATTGTCAGACTTCATGGCATACCTCATAAGATCATCTCGGATAGAGATTCTCTTTTCACTTCATCCTTTTGGAGAGAGCTTCAGGCAGCATTGGGCACTAGGCTCAATTTCAGTACAGCCTATCACCCTGAGACAGATGGGCAGACCGAGAGGGTCAATCAGATTTTAGAAGACATGCTTCGCATGTATGTTATGGATCATCAGACCCGGTGGGAGGAGTGTCTTCATCTTGTGGAGTTTGCCTATAACAATGGGCATCATACATCTTTGGGAATGCCACCTTTCCAGGCATTGTATGGTAGACCTTGCAGGACCCCACTGAGTTGGGATAGGATCGAGGACAGAGTTTCTATTGGTCCTGAGCTAGTTCGAGATATGGAGCAGCAGGTCACCCTGATTAGACAGCGTCTCTTAGAGGCTCAGGATAGACAGAAGAAGTATGCAGATGCGAAGAGGATTGACCGAGCCTACCTTGTGGGAGATAGAGTATTCTTGAGAGTGCGACCGCACAAGAGTCCAATCCGTTTTGAAAAGGGCTCGAAGCTTGCACCTCGTTTTGTTGGTTCGTTTGAGATCCTAGAGAGGATAGGGCCCGTTGCTTATCGTCTAGCCTTGCCACCTAGCCTGTCACGCATCCACGATGTGTTCCATGTATCGGTATTGCGGAAGTATATCTATGACGAGTCTCATATTATTGATTGGGATGCCTTGCAGGTGGAGTCAGATGGCCAGCTGGCTCTGGAGCCCATTCGCATTTTGGCTCGACGGACGTTGGTACTTCGAGGCAGAACGCTGGACCAAGTTAGGGTCCAGTGGGATTGCTATGATGAGGTCACAGCCTCATGGGAGGATGCAGCTCAGATGAGGGCCCAGTATCCGCACCTCTTTGATGAACTCCAGGAGGATGTTCATACCTAGAGGGGGTGGATGTGAGGCCCACCTTCGGCCCACATAGTGATCCTGTGTTATGCATATCAGCCTATCATTTTGATTATGTTTCTTTCAGAGATTCTTGGACTCTGTCGACTACTGTTATATTATGTTTGACTTGTTGGACTGTTCTTTTGATGATTCTGCATATGGGATCCATGATGTGTAGATTTGGTTTATGTTTTTATATGATGTTTTGTGAACCTGATGATCTTGATGATATTTAAATTACGTTATGGAATTTCATTTGAAATATGCAATCAAATCTTGAATATTACATGCAATTGAAGTATGAGTTGAATTATGCAATTTAATGATTAAATTTCGCTATATCATATATGTTTATTTTAATGGTTTTCTTCCTTGAATTACTGATGCTGCATTTAGGTATTGCAGGTGGAAGGACCATGGAAACACATTCGGGGAAATCACATTGAACGTAGGGTAACCAGTTAAACCAAGGCCCCGTCTATTAAGAGACCTGAGGCCTCATTGTTAAGTAATTTATTTCGTAACAGTAATTTGAATGTTTGTGTGTTTTAATGTTATGTGTTGTGATATTGGACGTACCGTGTGTGAAATGTTATTTTGTAAAGTGTCGCTTGACACTATTGTTAATGTTATCAAGGTACGTCGTGTGTTGTGTGAGAGCACTTGCTAGGAGTGTTAGGGAAATCTTAGCACACCTTTTTGCCATAGGAATCTTTATGCAGTCTCATTCCCCATTTCTGATGTTATTTCTCGACATGGGTTTAGAGGGTTTATTATGGCCTTAGGAGATAGTTTTATGCAAAATTTGTTAACCCATTCCATGTACCCATGGGTTAGGGGTATTTTCACCTCTTTAGAAGCCAAAAAGTGACTTTAGGACCCTTTTAAAAAATTCATTTTCCTTCTTGAGCGAAATTGCAACTTGCATGTTTGAACCTCATTTATGAGGTTAGGTGTAGAAGCCCTATTTAGAGGAATTTTTGGCTAAGGATGATTCATTCACCCATTCTCTATTTTTAGAGAGTTTCCAGAAAGTTAGAGGAGAAAGCTTGAAGCTTGGATTAGGGCTCAACAAAATTCTTCCATAGCTTTGGACTGGAGGTAGGAAATCATGTGCTCTCTTTGTTTGTATGAGATGTTTGTTAATAGTGATCATGTTCTTGGCTTCCCATGGTTGGTCATGGTGGAAGCTTGTATTGTTTTGTGTTGTGTTTTAGCTCCCCATGGTTGGTCATGGTGAGAGCAAGCATGCAAATGTGTTATTCTTGTAATTGGATTTTGGGTTGTTTACTCTTGGATTCACTCACCCTTGGGAGGGAAGAGGAATCAAGAGGGGGTGTGGGAATGGAGGCAACTCCATGTGTAGAGTCTCCTCCATGTGTGGGGAAAGATGAACTTGGGAGAGTGATTTTCCCCAAGAAACCTTGCATTTAGCCCTTGTGGCAATGGGGGGCATAAGGAGGGAAAATTGGCCATGTGTGCCTTGTATGTAATTGAGAAATATGGGTCCATGTGTGGCCTTGTTTTGTTATGCAATGGTTATCTCCATGGTTTGTCTACCCACACCCTACAAAGGAAATTTCATGGGAATTCCTTAGTTTTCTGCTTAAGGGAATTTGGGATTTTGCCAATGTTTATAATCTTGTTGTGTTTGTGTGTGTGTGATTGTATCCTGTTCATTGTGATCTCCCCAAGCTCGGGGGTGGTCTCATGAGAGACCTTGGATGGGAGGTGAGCTCCCATGGTCTTTTCCTTGTCTTGTTTTCATTTGCAGATATTGAAGTATGGATGTATGAAGATGAAGATGTTAGAAATTCTTGCCTTGATGTTTTTGAATGAGGAAATCACTCCATGATTTGGATGCATTGTTGTAAATTTTATATGATGTAATTCTTCTTTCTTTGGAGCACTTGTAAATTGTAAATTTAGAAAGGAAAATAAGAAAGATAAGCATGTTGCTATAATGATCTTTCACTGTAAAGATTGATGTATTTAGTAGATGTATTTATTATGATACTCATGTAAAGGAAAGCAAGCATCATTTTGAATATTGCAATGTTATTTTGTAATCTAGGATGATGTAAATTTCAATGGAAATAAAGATAATGAGATGTTATGTAATTCATAATAAGTATAAGATGAATCCTTGCATGTTTCTTAAAAGACCTTTATCTCTCTCTCTACCATTGAAATTACTCTCTTAATTATTGCAATGAGTTCTTCAAGTTGATAGATTCTATATTGTATTGTTATCATCACTTATTTGGATGAAATAGGAATATTGTAGTTTTCTATTAGATGTTTTTAATTGTCTAAGAACATTGGAAATAAACTCTGTATATATGTTTTATATCACTCTATTAGTTCTATAAGATTGTGATGAAACAGCTATGAAATATGAATGAATTGTTAATATTAGATTTACAATTAAACTATGATACTCATGAATGAAACACTATCTAATTTCAATATCCTAAACTCTTCATTCCATTTTAAAAATCATTAAATTTTCATTTGCTATACTCTTATAAGTTTTCAAAAAAAAATTGAACTAGAAGTGCTTAAAAAAAAATTAGCACTCTACAGCAAATTTTTAAGAGAGCAAAATTGCTCTCTGGATTTTGTATGGGATAGAAATCCCATACAAAAATCCTTACCACAGTCTTATTAAAATATAAAACAAGACACCTAATTTCATAACTAATATAAAAACTAATATAATATCCAATAAAATATCTCTCCAAACTTAACTACCCCTTACCTCATTAATTTCCCCTTATCTCTTTGTCTACTCTTAAACCCACGCAGAGGATGATGATGTTTCTAATAATATAAACAAAAAATATATATTTTAAAATACCTATTAAATCCTTAACCCCACGTTGGACTTTGGGAAGTTTGTAAGTGCAGGCATTTCAAAGAGGATGAGTCATTGTTTGTAAGGACAAGGCTGTTAAAAAAATCTGCACCATACTTTATTAGATGTTGGAATTTATGGTGGAAGTTGACCTCCACTTCCAAGCCCAGACTCACGCAACCTTGGGGAAAGTTTAAAACTTTAAACATTTTCCTTCCCCCTCTTAAAGCTGCGTACCCTTTCCTTGTCATAGTGTGGGGAAGTGTGAATGGGGGGATGTGATGGGTTTTAGGGAGCTAGGAGTAGGGAAAAAAAGGCTAGTTTAGTAAAGTTAGTTTAGTTAGTAGTTAATTTAGATGTTTAGATAGTTATTAAGTTAGTTTAGTGGATAATAAAGTTATGAATTATTTTATGATATTTTGTTATTTTTGCATATATGGATTTATTATTAGTGTAGAAAGATAATATGTTATGCAATGTAATTTTTATAGTAATTGGTTATTCCATTTTGTTCAATATTGTTAATTTTAAGCATGTATTATTTATTAGTTAATATATTATAATTTATTAATTAAATAATAACTATATTACTTAATTAATATTTTATAATTATTAATTAATATTATATAATAATTAAATATAATTATTGATTCAGATCTATAGTTTATATTTCCCAATTTATTAATTCGTTTAATAAATAAATTCATGTATATTCTATAATTTCGGAAACGGACAGTTTAAACTCCTTTATCGAATTGGACTTAATTTAATTATTTTGAAAGTTGATTGACCTATTAATGGAATGACGTAAACTTTAGTCAACCATTTCCTCTTAGTCAACTTATGAATTTTCTAGTTCGTCAAACGACAATCTCGATCGACAAGTTGTTCGTCGATCTTCTCCTTATTGATTCTCAGCTAGTATCTTATGGAAACAACATTGTTGAGGTTATTCACCTGATTCTTTTGAAGCCTCGTCATAGACTTTCTTAACCGCATCATGAACGTAGGAAACTTTATCACCTTTTTTAAAAAAAATTTGTTGGTTGTGTTTTGACCCTACTTTTGGGCATCACAAAATTTCTTTTCCTCTCTCAATAGGTAGCAATTAAAACTACTATTATTCAAGAAAATAACCATACCTCTTGAAGCACCATCAGAATCACTACCATAACTCTTCCCTTTTTTAAGTAGGTTAATTTTCACAACCTTATCTTTCAACATCTTAGTTTCTTGAATCAAAAGAATATCAGGTTTAGTATCTCTAACTAATTTCCTAACTACATCTTACTTATGAGGTCCATTAAGACCTCTGATGTTCCATGATAAAATCTTCATTTAAGGATTGGGGAACAGACCTGGTCGATGGTAAGCTTTCTTCCATCCACTATGTTCTATTTAGCTTTCAGCTCCCTTTGGTCTTTTTTAGACATTCTTCCTCTATCTCTCTTAGGGGTACATGTGTCTGCTTTATGTTGTTGGCCTCTAGTCTGGACACCACCTTGTTTAAGTTGTCCACTCTTTTTTCTTGATTTAGGAGCAAAACACGCTAGAGAAACTTTTGAGTTATTTTTTCCTGAGAAAGGAGTCTACTCTTTTTGAGATTCAATTTGAGATGGGGATCTAGTTCCTTTCATGCTAGGATTTTTATTACGATCCTGGACTTCAATCCAGGGGTTATTATTTTTCTCTACTTCAAAAAACTCCACTTTTCATTGTTTCCTTTGTGAATAATATATTATACCCCAAGTTTATTTCATTTCAATGTCCTCCAAAATTGAAACCTTCTTCCTTATATATCTTTGAATGTGGGGAGAGTCATACCTCTTCATCATGTTTTTCTTTTGCAATCATTACAACTTTTAACAATTCACACCCTTCAAAAGAGTCACAACCCTTCACCATTTTTGTTGTTTTCAAGTGTCACAAACTTTCATAACTTTGCCTTTTAAAGAAGTCGCTTCCTTATTTTTTTTCTCTTCCATTAAATCTTAGAGAGCTACTATTTCCTAAGCTCACCCCTTCTTGAACCCCAACTAGTAAATATGTTAGACCAAAATAATAATATGGTATACCCCACATTGATTTCACTTAAATGTCCTCCTAAAAGAAAAAGTTCTCCCCTTTGTATTTTCTAATGGGGGGAGAGTCACATCTCTTCATCATATCTACCATTTTCAATTGTTGCAACCTTTTGAAATTTCCATTCTTCGAAAGAGTCACAACTCTTCATGATTTTTTTCCTTTTCCAGTATGTCACAACGTATCATAATTTTTCCTTATGTAAAATTCACTTCCATATTTTTTAATATTCCTTTTTCTTTTACATTAATCCTTAGAGGGATAGTCTTTCCTCATCTCACCCTTTCTGAACCCCAACATAGAAATATGTAAGGCCAAGGTAAGGTAAATTGGGCACTAGGATGAGTCACGGGGATACCTACGAGTTAACCAAAATAAATAAATTGAGTCACTACTTTTCATTGTTGCCTTTGTATCTTCCAATGTGGGGGAGAGTCACATTTATTCATCATGTCCCCCCTTTGCAAAGGTCATAACCTTTAACAATTGTCACACTTAAAAAGAGTCACAACCCTTCTCCATTTCTGTCATTTGTGATTGTCACAACCTTTTATAATTTTTCCTTTTGCAGGAGTTACTTATTTTTTATTATTATTATTTTTCTATTAATTCTTAGAGGGCTAGTCTTGCCTCAACTTGGAAATATATAAGACCAAGGTAAAGTAGGTTAGGCACTAGTATGAATCACAATTATACCTCTGAGTTAAACATATAAGAGTTACACATTATTGAATGTATCCTTCAAATATAGGGTGACTTAAATATGTCATATTCATACACATTATTTATGGGAAAGAAATCATAACTAGGATCATTATTCATAAGTTAAAAAAAATCATAAATAAGAACCACTATAATATTTATCATAACAACTAATACTTTACACCAATCTATAATTATATTCAAATTTTGTAAGCTCTAACACAAATCCCCCAAAGGGATCAGTCATATGGGACTTTATGATATCTTCAAGAGACATTTTCCTTAAATACATCACTTGGAAAGTTAATAGTGGGAATAATGTTAAGTTCTGGAGAGACTCATGGAATGGTCAACCTCCGCTATCTAACTGCCAAAATTCAGAACATATCATAGTAGTATCAGAAGCCCATTGGGGAACACAAGTTAGTCAATATGTATCAGCAGTCTGCATATATTCAGGGAAAGTCATTTGGAAGGATCTAGATTACCATTGGCACAAAAGGACAAGAATACTCTTTGCAACATTTTGGAAAATAAAAATATCTTTTTTCTCAGGTAGTGAAGACAAACTAATATGGGCCCTAGCCAAAGATGGTAAGTACTCAATTAGGAGGGCTAACAATTACTACAACAAATAGGATTAGATAAAGCTCCATCTAGAGCTTTTTCATTTTGTTGGAATCATGTTGTTTTACCAAAGGTAGGTTGCTTTGCATGGCTTGCAATTAAATACAGGATCTTGACAAGTGACAGATTGGAAAGATTACATATTTACCCACCATTCAATTGTTTACAATGTAATGCATGTCAGGAATCGGTGGATCATCTTCTTGTGACTTTCCCTTTTGCTCAACAGTGTTGGACTTTCATCTTGAGAAAACTAAACTATAGTACTCCACTTCAGGATAATATATGGGATCTTTTCCAAGCATGGCCAATTCTTTACCTGAATTCTTTGTTTGCTAACTTATGGAAATGTGTCCTGGATTTAGTCATATGGGCCATCTGGTGGGAAAGAAATAAACGTATCTTTAGGAAAGAAACTTCTCCTATTGACAGGGTTCTAGAAGGCATTGAAAGATCAATTTCAGAAGTGACTAATGCGAGCTTAAGAAGATGCAAATTTAACCCTATCATTACCCCATGGGATGGTAGGGTGATTTACGAGTGGAAAATTTAATTATCCCACCTAGGTGGGGTGCAAGTAAGTCAGCCTCAACGTTAGTAGATCGGTCTGGTGTTCATTGGCATCCACCTACAGAGGGCTTTATGAAGCTCAATTTTGATGGGGCCTCAAGAGGAAACCCAAGAATTTTAGGATTGGAGGCATGTATTCATGACTGCCAGGGTAATGTAATTGCTCTCACTACCTCCCCTCTTCCTGATGGCACGAATGACATTGTTGAAGCACAGGCTCTCTTCACAGGACTAATTCTAGCTAAACAGGGGAATCACTATGGCTTGCACATTGAAGGAGATTCTTCGATCATCATTAACGCTTGCATCAAAAGGAAGATACACTCTTGGCAACTTAAATACATTTTAAATCAAATCTGGAGGCTCTTAGATTGGTGTCAAGAAGTGTGTATTTCGCACACACTCTGGGAAGGAAATAAAGTTGCATATTTTCTCTCAAACTTGGGGTGTGATGGGTTGGTGATATCTTCTCTAAATCCGATGAATATGATTGATCAGCATGAGGATCTTAGGAGATTGATAATGGAAAATAAGGAGGCCTACTGCTATGAAACCCCTTAATTTGAGCATGATGTAATAATGATTGTAAATGTCATGCTCATTATGGAGATAGTATAGGGCCTTTTTTGTCCACATCATTCTCCTATGTGTTCTGTGGTATTATTGATGCACAGACTTATAAGTATGCATTAGAGTGACATAAGAGGACAATTGATACAAAGGTTTCACATGGAACTTCCGATTTCTCATGTACCAAAATGTATGTTTTGTGTCTCTTTATTATTTGCAATTACTGGCATTGATCTTGCATATCAAAACATATTAATGACCAATTTCCCAAGTACATTCTCCACTTATAAAATAACCTACCTATTGCATTTTGGTAACTACTTCTGAAAATGTCGATGCTAGTGGATGCTCATGTTATGCGTGAGACTTTCCATAAGCTGCATAGGATGATCTTGCCAAAAAATTATCGCATATGGATTCCACCAAGCCTTGAAGAAAATGTGCTACCAGTGCAAGTAGATGATACGGCCCTGGAAGTGATGTTCCTCATTCACTCTCCCTCCATCCGTTAGGCAAAAAAGTAGGTAATTGGGGAGGAAATTCTCTTTCCATCTTTGAAGCATTTCCTTTACCCTTCAAACATGGTGTCAATCTTTCTATCCAATGCTATGGATATAATGCAATCATCCCAACTTCTTCAGTCATTAGCCACCAAGGTCATTAGGCCTCACTTTTTCATTGATAGTAAACTTAAAGTCACCATGCAACAATATGACTTATGGGCAGGGAAGAATTTAGTGGGAGGTTTGTTCTCACGTACCCAGCTATTACAAAAGCATGAAGTTTTGGTTACATACAAAGTGCTTAATAGAGCCATTGAAAAACAAAGTCCTTCACATATGAAGACTACACTGCAGGTCACAGCTCGAGCCCTTGGCTTTCAGCTAGAAGACTGAGTTAAAAAAATAAGGTATGCTATTTTGGACTTGCTAACATTTTCAAATGCTCCACCCAGTCAGTGCTCACAACAATTATCATCAAATAGGTCGGTTGATGCCCCATGTGCAAAGTGGAATGTTTGGCTCCCCCCTACATCTCTTCAGCTACAAGACCCTCAACTGGAACATGTGCATTGGGGTTTTGGGTTCCACACTTATCCTCAAAGAAATATTAAGTCTGGGATGGGTTGGTCCCCAAAAAAGCCATTAGAATAGTGCAGTGACTGGGGCTCGGGTGTGTCACCTCAAAGAGAGTTAGGATGGGGTTTGACTACTAGTTTGGGCTGGGATTTGCACACTTAGGTTGCCACTGCTAGTGGATGGGTGTCAGATGTGGGAGTTTATTTTCACACAAAATAGGACTCTCAAGACTATGCCGAGATAGAAGAATGAAAGCCAGAAGTGTTTTTATTTGTATTTTGGATTTTTTGCATAGTTGTATATCCGGAGGTAGTATATACTCCATAATGTAAACTGAATTCTTTTTGCACCTTCGAATTATACTTAGCATGTAAATATTTGATGAATCAATTTTTTTGTATTGAGCAACGATTTTGGGTTTTCTTCTTGATTCTTTCTCGGTTGAGATCTTTTTGAATCAATTTTTTTTAATATAATATTATAGTAGCTCACCCAGTTTTTCCTTAAAACAAAAAACACAGATCATTGTAAGATAGATTTGATTTCTTCAACAATTTGAGGTAATGTTGAGTTATGATTAAGTAATTATCGATTGATGATTGAGAAGTGACAATATAATAAATGTTAGTTTGACATGTTGAAGGATGGTGATTGAATGAATGTTGATTTGATAGAGTGATGATTGATTGCTAAGTTGTATGTATTGTTGACCGCAAGTTGAAGTGATGATTGATGTGAATCTGATTATTGTTTGCTTGATCTTTATAATTGATTGATTGCTTGATTTATTGCAAGATGATGGATGAAGTATAATGAATGATAAGTCCTTCAATACTTGGAATGCAATATCCTTTATAATTTATTGGAGAAAGGGTCACCAGCATTCATAAGAAATGAGTCAACACAACCTATAGGTATAGCAGAGCTAGCTTGGGCCATGGGTTTTCTCCCACACTAGTAAATTTTGGCCTAATTTTCGATGCACATTAGTCTATTTTTTGACACAACTTGGTCGACTAAATGACCTCTTTTGTTGTCAAATTTTTTCATCGATTTTTCCACTAGTTTATTTATTATCAAAAATTTGACTGACATAGTGGTCAAAATTTTTACCATATTAACGTCAAAATAGCCTAGTAGGTGGGTACGTTGGCTGACATATCAATGCAGAATTTCAACCAAACTTGGTCGAATGGTTGACTAGTATTTATGTTGCAAGTATAGCATGGACGTCAATTTAAATAGTCATTTTGGTTGAAAAATTGACAACATCATGAGTTATATATATATATATATATATATATATATATATTAGTGGGCAGTCTTGTATTGACCAATATGAAGTCGATTGCAGTCTTGTATTTGAATGTACCATTGAATGTCTTGTGACTCTTCAAATTCTCTTATTTTCTAGTTCATATGATCTCAAATGATAGATAAAGATGGAGCGGGCTTTGCACTCAAACTATTGCTTAAGTAAACCTTTGATGAGAAGAAGAGTAGGATGATAGAGTTGTTTGTTGATGCCTTTTCACTAGTTGCATCACCCTCTTCATTAAATAGGCCCTTTAGGGATAAGACAGACTTTGATTACCTTCTCATAATTGATTCCTTCATACCTCCAATGTTGATGAGTTGCAGAAGTGTATAAAAATGTTTGGACGGTTTCATGAACTAAAGACTACAAAAAAATTTTTTGTCCCTGGGACCTTGAAATATTGAGCTTCTCTTTGTTTTGAGAATAGTGGAACATTCTCTACTTAATAGGGCCAACCACATGAATGTGGAAGCTCATCTGGCCCCTCCTAGGAGCCTCTTTTTTGTCAATTTGGCTGAGTTAGATATCTAGATGTTGTGATTATGTCAACATATGATCTACATGAAGACCGCATATGATAGAGAGCAAGTATGACAGAGCGTAGAGCAAAATTGTCTAAGTGTGTGTAGTATTTTTCCAGTGTAACCTGAGACATTTTTGATTGGTGATGTCGGTTGAAGTAAGTTCAGTGCTTGCACACTTGAACATAGATACTATGATGCATAGTGAAGACTCACCTAAAAGTACAAGTCTGTACGACATGTACGGAAGAAGTTATTACAGTATTACCAGAGACAGAGCTGAAGCTGACAAGATAAAGAAAGAAGACATAACAAGTAAAGAGTTAAGGGATTATTTTGTTTATCAAAATAATGTCTTAATAATATAAAGGGATGACATCCTAGATGTTAACCCTTGGGTAAAGATGTATTTTGTAAAGTGCTTTATGTTTAGTAAAGCCGACTGTAAAAGTTAGTATTCCTAATAACTTGTATAAATGTAAGACATATGTAATGCAAAGAAGTAGAGTTGTAAAAAGGTGAAAAGAAAGAATAACATATGTATGCAAAAGCTATTGATGCAAAGTTGTATATGTGAAAGATCAGAATAGGAAAGCTATTCGGTAGCAGTGAAAGGTTATGCACCTTACCCTTTTGTAATCAGATACTATTGTACATTACTTGTTTGGGTAGTGGGCTCATCTTGTAATCATTTTGTATTCTACCAACTCTTAGCAAGGTTGAGGCTTCTAACAAGGCCTAAAGTCCCTTAATTAGGACTGAGACACTATATGTATGTAACAGGCTCCTAACAGGGTCAACATCCTTAACATGATACTTTTGATTAGTGGATCTTTGTGGGTACCATCACTACCAAGGTTTTCCCTTGGCTAGGGTTTCCTCAAGAACAAATAATGTATTATTAGTTCACTTTCTTTATTGCTATGCATGTTATTTAGTTTACTCTGTTATGCATGTATCAAGTTAATCTGTTATATCCATAATTGGGCAAAAGAGAAAGTTTTTAGAATACTGATTCACCCCCCTCTCAGTATTCCCTATTTCTAACAATTGGTATCAGAGCCTAGTTACTCGAAAAAGAATGATTCAGAAAAAGCCTAGAAACTTGAGTAAGATCTCTATGGATATGGATCAGCTACAAAAGAATCTTGAAGAAGCTCATGAATAGATTGATATAATTACTAAAGAAAGAGATACTCTGAAAGGAAAATATGATGATGCAAAGAACCTCATTGAGAAACTGAAAAAGAAGCTGCAAGAACTGAAAATAGAAAAGGAATCTACAATTCAAATTGAAGATTGTGATGATAATCTGGAAAAAGAAAATGAGATCCTTAAACTAAACTTACTTCAAATGAGATCCTTACATCTTTTGGCTTAGTAGGGGTAGGTAATGTGAGTATCACCTCAACTTTAGTTGGGTCCACTTGAATTCCTGCTACTGAAATAAAATGCCCAAGTACTACTCCTTCCCGCATCATCATAAAGCATTTCTCAATATTAAGGGATAGATTATGTTCCTTACATCAGATTAACATCTTTTTAAGATTCTTCAAGGCCTCTTCAAATGTCACTCCAAATGCTGTAAAGTCATCCATATATATCTCCATACAATCATGTGATATGTCAACAAAAATACTAATTACAACCCTCTAGAATGTTGCTGGTGCATTACACAACCCAAAAGGTAAGACTGAATATGCATATGTCCCCATTGACATGTGAATGTAGTCTTCTCCTGGTCTTCTAGAGTAATAGTTATCTGATTATATCCACTATATCCATCAATAAAGAAAAAATACTTCTTACCGACTAAAGTATCAAGTACTTGGTCAATGAATGGTAATGGGAAGTGATCCTTCTTGGTTTCTTTTTTTAATTCTCTATAATCTACATAGATTCTCCACTTACCATCTGCTACAAGAACCATTACCTAAGCAGTTGTTAAACTTTGCATGCTGAGCTTCTTCAAGAATTCTTCCTTGGTTTGAGGCTTGTGGGACAGGTGCAAGTGGTGTCCATTGACAAGTAGCTTAAATTGGACTAGATTAAGTGTGGTTAGTCAGATTGCTCCATTATTAAAGACATATTGAATTTCATATGGCCCTAGCCATCTGGTTTGTAGCTTTCCTGGGATCTCCTTAAATCGAGAATCATAGAATAGAGCCCAATAACCTACTTGAAAGTGTTTATTCTTGATATGTGAATCATGCCACCTCTTTCTTTGGTTCTGGATTAGCTCTGTCCTTTCTAATGCTGACTTTCACATTTCATCCAATGAGTTGAGATGGAGAAGGTGCTCTATTTTTGCTGCAGGAAGATTGATGTTCAACTCCAGAGCTATGCGCAAAGTTTTGCATTCAAATTATATGGGCAACATTGCTACCTTTCCATACACTAATTCAAATGGCGTGAAGCTTGTTGTGGTCTTCCATGTTGTATGATAAGCCTACACTACTTCAGTTAACTGGCTACTCCAATCTCTACAATGCAATTGCACTATTTTTGTTAATATGGCTTCTATTTCTCTATTTGTGACCTCTGCCTATCCATTTGTTTGTGGATGGTAAGGGCTTGAATTTCGATGCCTTATGTTATACTCCTTCATTAGCTCAGTGATCAAATTTGAAGTGAACTATACTTCCCGGTCTATGACTAATTCTCTTGGGATTCCATAACAGGTAAAAATGTCTTCATACAATAATTTAGCTACTTTTTCATCTCTGGCATTCTACATTGCTTTCACTTCCACCCACTTTGTTAGATAATTCATGCAAACCAAGATGTAGGATTTTCCATTTGATGGAGGATCAATTGGTCTTATGAAGTCCATACCCCATTTATCAAAGGGTGTCATCACCACTTGTGGATTAAGTGGCATCTCATCTGATTTTTTTGGATGATCCATCCTTTGGCATTTATCACATTTTTTTGTATAACTCGCTGCATCTTTATGTAATGTTGGCCAATAATATCTTGTTGTTAAGATTTTCAGGGCTGTTCTCTTTATTGCAAAGTGACCTCCACATGGCTCATCATGACAAGCATGGAGTAGGTCATATATTTTATCTTCTCTCACACATCTCCTCATGATCCGATCTAGACCAGTGTAAAATAGATTGTTATCTATCCATGAAAATTGAAAGCTTTTCTCTGCAAGCTTTTTCCTATCCTTTGAGAAAAATGTGGGGGCATCTTATTTGCTGCAAGATAATTGGCTATGTCTGCATACCATGGATTTTTTATTGCTATGTGGAACAAGTGCTCATCTGTAAATGTATCTTCAACCTGAGTGGTGTCTTCATAAACATTTTGTAGTTTAGACAAGTAATCAGCAACTACATTTGCCTTCCCTGGCTTATCAATAATTGTTATATCAAATTCCTGCAATAGTAAAAGCCATCTTTCTAGTCTGCCTGTTATAGAAGGTTTGTTCATTAGATATTTTATTTTCGAGTGATCAATGTGAACAAAAATGGGATAGCTTATGACATAGTGTCAGAATTTGTTCAATGCATAAACTATAGCTAGGAGTCCCTTTTCAGTAACTGTGTAGTTCAATTCAGGGCCATGGAGGCTTTTACTGATATAGTAAATTGCATTCTCAAGGTTGGTAGGCTTTTGGCATAATCTGATGCATCTCTATGGATGTGGAATGGAATAGACCAATCTGGTCCTTTGAGGACTGGTGTAGTTGTTAAAAGTCTCTTTAGCTGTAGGAAGGACTCATCTCATGTTTGTGTCCATAGAAATTCAGCCTCTTTGGTAAGCAATGTATACAAAGGACTAGATATTTGACTGAAATTTTGAATAAAGCGTCTATAGTATCCAACATGTCCTCAGAAATATCTTACATCTTTTGGCTTAGTAGGGGTAGGTAATGTGAGTATTACCTCAACTTTAGCTGGGTCCACTTGAATTCCTACTACTAAAATAAAATTCCCAAGTACTACTCCTTCCTGCATCATCATAAAGCATTTCTCAATATTAAGGGATAGATTATGTTCCTTACATCAGATTAACATCTTTTTAAGATTCTTCAAGGCCTCTTCAAATGTCACTCCAAATGCTATAAATTCATCCATATATATCTCCATACAATCATGTGATATGTCAACAAAAATACTAATTACAGCCCTCTAGAATGTTGCTGGTGCATTACACAACTCAATAGGTAAGACTGAATATGCATATGTCCCCATGGACATGTGAATGTATTCTTCTCCTGGTCTTCTAGAGTAATAGTTATCTGGTTGTATCCACTATATCCATGAAGAAAGGAAAAATACTTCTTACCGGCTAAAGTATCAAGTACTTGGTCAATGAATGGTAATGGGAAGTGATCTTTCTTGGTTTCTTTTTTTAATTCTCTATAATCTACATAGATTCTCCACTTACCCCCCTTTTTCCTTCAACCAGGTAAAAGGAAGAAAATAGTAGTAGCCCCAGTACAAAGGAAAATAGCTGAAATCAAAGATGATGAAGATATTAAAGTGAAAAAGAAGACGTGGAAACCAAGGATTGAGAAGGTAAATGAACAAAATATTAATGATGGAGATTTTTCAAATATGAACAAGTATTATGAGCTTTATAACTATTCAGAGAGATTAAACTTGGAAACTGCAGTTGTGAGACATATGATCCTAGCAGATAAGAAGTTTGATTCAATCAAAGGAAAGATACCTGATGATATATTTGAGAGCTAGTTAATAGGAAAAAGAGAGAAACTGAAGAAGATAACAAAATCAGAGAAAATTTTGTGAGAAAACTATGTGATGCCAGAGATGAAGATAATTTTAAAGAAATTATGAAAGAAATTGGTACTCATCTAAGAGAAAAAAGAAGAACCCTTCAGATAATGGGAGGTAACTATGAAGAGATAAACAAAGAAACTGAGAAAGCAATAGTAAAGGTAATGACAACAAGTGTTGCAGCAGATCAAGCTAAGGAAGCTGAGCATCAAAAGAATCCCTTTCCACCATCAATTAACATTGAAGATGAATCAATGCATGTGGAAGGAACTAAGATCACATTGGATAGTGATGACAATCCTTTTAGTAACCTTGAGAACATTGTTGACAATTCGGCTCTAGAAGAACATGAAAGATCAATTGAAGAAGGAAAGAAAGAAACAATGAAAGAAGAAGAAAAGAAAATAGAAAATCAAGCAAGTACATAGATTCAAGGATAGAAAGAAGCACCTAGCAAAGAGGAAATCAGTCCTATACCTGAGATTGCAGCAAAGAAACCACAGATTGAATCGATTTTTGAAAGCTTTGGGAAAGAAGTTGATGATGATGATCAAATGGATTTGATCACATCCCTAAACAAGATAATTAGAAAGAATAAGAAGGTAAAAAGACTAGAAGGATCATTGTTGGAAATAACAAAAAAGTTACAGAGTGTTGTGACTAACTAGATAGCAGAGGCAGATCCACTAGAAAGAGCTAGAGAAGTTATGAAAGAATTTGATAATGAGTTCACTAACTTATCAGATATAGCTACAGTAAAGGCTCAAGCAGCCTATGAGGCCAAAATATTTCATGATATAAGTCTGAATATCAAAAATGATATTAGCAATCTAGATGTCTGTATAAAGGATCTTAGAAGGAATTTGGACAGAGGTAAAACTTTTTACATTAAGTGTACAAAATTTGAAAATCATGTTTCAGAAGTGGTTGAGAAGATTAAGGCTAAAGAGGCAGAAATTCAGTTTGAGGTAAATCTTTTAGCCAACCCTAATATGAAAATTTTTGATGTTGAGAAAAGAATCGACAATATGTATGATGAAATAAGGATTCTTAATGATGAAAAAGATAAGAAATTCAAAAGATTCGCTCTTCTTAGAGAGCACATTTCAGTAAAGATTGGCATAGTTGAAGGAAAATTGGAAGAATGTCTTTCATCCAAGACATCCTATGAGAAGTTCAACTTTGCAAACCTTCATGCATGTGAGATCACAACTTATGGTCTATGTGCACTCCTAAGTGTTTCAGACATAGTAAAGAAGGCATGGGAAAAGGAGATAGAGAACATTAAAGTGAACTTTTCAGATTGTGTTGCAAGCCTACCGACTCTGCAATTTTGAATCAAGGTAAACATTTTTTTTGAGATCACAATTTTTGACACCTTTTTGTCATTGTTGTCAAAGGGGGAGTGATATGATAGTAGAAAATTGATATATGTTAAGAAAGTATATTTCTAGGGGGAGCATAGAATATAGATAAGATATATGGAGTTATAAGGACAGTGAAGATATATTTTTGTTATGGCCACAATTTTGAGTTTTGAAGTTTTGAGACTTAGCCAATTTTCTCATATGTTGCCACCAATGACAAAGGGGGAGATTGTTGGTAATTTGGCTGAGTTAGATATCTAGATGTTGTCATTATGGAAACATATGATCTTCATGAAGACCGCATATGACAGAGAGCAAGTATGACAGAGCGCAGAGCAAAATTGTCTAAGTGTGTGCGGTATTTTTCCAGTGTAACCCGAGATAGTTTTGATTGGCGATGTCGATTGAAGTAAGTTCAGTGCTTGTGCACTTGAACATAGATACTATGATGCATATTGAAGACCCACTTGAGAGCACAAGTATGTACGACATGTACGAAAGAATTTATTACAATATTACCAGAGACAAAGCTGAAGTCGACAAGATAAAGAAAGAAGACAAAATAAGTAAAGAGTTAAGGAATTATTTTATTTATCAAAATAATGTCTTAATAATATAGAGGGATGACATCCTAGATGTTAACCCTTGGGTAAAGGTGTATTTTTTAAAGTGCTTTATGTTTAGTAAGGCCGACTGTAAAAGTTATTAGTCCTAATAACTTGTATAAATGTAAGGCATATGTAATGCAAAGTAGTAGAGTTGTAAAAAGGTGAAAAAAAAGAATAGCATATGTATGCGAAAGCTATTGATGTGAAGTTTTATATGTGAAAGATCAGAATAGGAAAACTATTCGGAAGCAGTGAAACATTATGCACCTTACCCTTTTGTAATCATATACTATTGTACATTACTTGTTTGGGTAGTGGGCTCATCTTGTAATCATTTTGTATTCTACCAACTCTTAGCAGGGTTGAGGCTTCTAACAAGGCCTAAAGTCCCTTAATCAGGACTGAGACACTATATGTATGTAATAGGCTTCTAATAGGGTCAACATCCTTAACATGATACTTTTGATTAGTGGATCTTTGTGGGTACCACCCCCACCGGGGTTTTCCCTTGGCTAGGGTTTCCTCGAGAACAAATAATGTGTTATGAATTCATTTTCTTTATTTCTATGCATGTTATTTAGTTTACTCTGTTATGCATGTATCAAGTTAATCTGTTATATCCATAATTGGGCAAAAGAGAAAGTTTGTAGAATACTGATTCACCCCCCCTCTCAGTATTCCCTATTTCTAACACTCTAATTATGACCCCTTATGACACTTTAAGACTTCTAAGATGTATTCTTAGGGATTGTAAAGGGTCGTAAGGGGTCTAGGGACACAACAAATAATAAACATAAATGTAGTCTTCATGGTCACAATTCTTTGGAGATACAACATAATTGAGTGCTATATTCAGATGATGCAATAGAACCACTACACCTTTAGTTCTAAGTTGACAGTGTAGGGTCCTACAATGACAACTTAGAACCTAAGAAGAGTGGCTGCATTGCATCATCTGAATATAGCACTCAATTATGTTGTATCTCCAAATAATTGTGACCATGATGCATACATTTATGTTTCTTAGCCGTTGTGAGATTAAAATTCTTTTAAGCTAGGAACATGTTGTGTCTATGTGGAACTACGTAGGATCTTCATCAAAGGGGTTTCCAAATCAGAAAACTCCCTTACCCTTAATAATTATGAAGTTGTCAATGGTATGCTAATTGTTTAGGATCATAAGTTTTTATTGATGGGTTCAAATTACCAAGATTATAGGGAAATGTAAACCAAGATTCATATAGAGAAAGGTGTTTCTCTTGGAAAATGGCTGATGGTGATTGATGAAGAAGATTTGAAAATGATGATTGATCCAATTTAGATTGGTGCAACATTTTCAAATCTTTTTCATAATCATCATCAAATGAACATTTTCAAATATTCTTCATAATCATCATTCATCATCTCAATATTCTACAATCATCTTCTATCAAATGATTATCCTCAAAAAGAGGGTAGTATAAAGAGAATATGATGAAAGAGGATAGTAACATATTTTTAACTCCTTGGTAGGAAAATCCTTCAACTTGGCTATTGTGATTAACATGAAAAATTACTGACCTCCATTTGAAGTGGGGTTTTATTTTCTTCCATCCCCCCAATTTCCTTCATAGCTTCTTGCAAGTACGCTACTGTGAAAACTTTAGCCTCTTTCAATATTGCTTCTCCTGGAAAATCTAGCTCTGAAAATTTATATAAATTTAGCATGCTTGCTAGTTTAGTATATTCTTTACTAGGTTTGATGTCAATGAGTTCTCCTTTCTCACCTTTGAATTTTTGAATTACATCTCCTAAAAAATGGAATATATTTTACTGATTGTAAAAATTGAGTCTATAAAGTTAACTTCAAAACCAATTCAAAACTTTATCACCTGGCGAAACATCATAATTATTCAATCAAAGCATACGAAATCCTAATGTTGTCATGTTGAGATCTTCAATAATATTTTGATTCTAGCTCCTATTAATGATGACAAGTTATTTGGCCATGAAACATGCTAAAACATAGTACTACATGTAGTTTACAACACATTATAGATTTAGTATTTATAGTAGTTGCATAAATATGTACATTAGAATTTTTTTAAAGAAAATATACATACCTGTAAGCATATTTAAGTGCCATTTTGATTTTCTTTTGAAAATATCTAGCTATTCCCAAGCATTGTACAACATCAATGAACCAAAGTATTTGAAGTAGACTGAATTATTCTCCTTTGTTGGAAAATATTTTGTTGAAAAGAGGAAGTTGATGGATGGGAGACCTCCTGAAAAAGGTCAAGGAATGGGTTATGAGCAGACCCAACAAGTTACTCAAGTTAATGAGAGGCGAAGTCCACAAGGGCTTGATGGAGAAGAATACTTATGGGTAAGGTTTGAAGCTATAGTTTGAAGAATTATATTTATAAAATGTCCATTGAGAACTTAACAACTATCAATTTCATCTTCCACCTATTCTTTTGTAACAAAAACATAACAAGATCTCCTTCATTTATATCTATAATATGAAACTTGTTAAAGAAAACAGTTGGGAAGCTTACAATCTGGTTGAGAGTTTTTTATTCTCACACACCAAAAGGAATTATATGTACAAAAAAAAATTGTCATATGAATTCTCCACCTCAATTGTTTCAAACTTTGATAGCTATTGCTTCCTTTCCATGCATAATTTATCTTCCTATATCAACTTCTATTGTTTTAACTTTCACAAATAGTGATCAATTGGTGGATTTTGTGCATATATTACAACCTACAACATATACATTACTTCTTTAGGTATATTTGTAGAAGTATTCTTTCTTCACCTCTTCTAGAACTTAGTTGGGACTCTTTTCAACCTCCACCAAGTGTGCTTGTTTCTTCTCTTCCTTCTCATGGACTCTTTTCCATTGTAGTCTAACATCCTCCACTAATAGCTCATTCTTCTTCTCCAAATAATTTCTACTCTCCTCTCCTTCTTCATGGAATCTTGTGTTAGGAATGAATGAAAAGTATTTTGGCAGTCATTCTATAGCAGTTGTTGTTGCATTCATGACTTGGATTGTCATTGATGTCAACACAGTGATATTCTGGATATCAGCAGGAAAGCAGGTATAGTTTTGTTTTGCACACATGTTGTATTGCAAATTGGCTTTTGCATAGTTGATGGTATGTTCTTTGGTGTTTTATTAGCCTATGGTCAACATCGCAAAAAGAAATTCATTCATTTATGAGAGTTATGAGCATTTTGGTGAAAGCAGTGTTTAGATAGTGTTTCTGTGAAGCGATTTTTGAAAATCGGAGGATATCTCTTAGCTGGGATGGAATCTGATTTTGCGCAGTTAAAGGGATGTTGGAGACTCATTAGTGATGACATGGTTCATAGTGCAAACTTTGAAGATATGTTTGGAGAAAGTTACGGTATCTGGAAGCCGATAGTTTTATGTGAAATTTTGTGTGTAGCGTGTAGAATTTATTATTTTGTAATTGAGGACCGACTCATTTGTAATTATTTGATTTTGGCATATAAAAAGGAATTATTTCCTTTTTTTAATATGTACCGTGAAAGTTGAGATGTGAATATATGCATGAAGTGAAGAAAAGAGCTAATTCAGTGACGAAGGAAGACTTGTGAGTACAGAGATCTGGAATTGTGATCTTGTGTAGCAGAGAGTGTGGTTTTGGCATAGTGTGAAGGAGGTAATATATTTCATATTATTCTATTGAATAATTCTAAGATCTTTTGGACAGTGGGTTCAAAGATCTTGCCTTGAAGCTATTTGGGTAGTGGGTCCTTCTATCTTCCATAAACTCTTAACTGGGTTAGAATCTTTTAACAGGGATTTAAAATCTCCTAACAAGGATCTATATGTACTAAATGTATTTCATAAGACTCCTAATAGGGTCCATCCTCTAACAAGGAACTTTCATATTAGTGCATCATTTTGTGGGCATCATTCCCACCGGGGTTTACTCTTTTCAAGAGGTTCCCTAGTCAACATATCTTGTGTTATTATGCAATTGTGTATGGTTATCTTTCTATGGTTGATTAGTACATTGATTATATTATTTAAAGTAGTTGAATGGTTAAATTATCTGATAACTGATTCACCCCCCCCCTCTTAGTTATCTTGGGGATCTTTACTTTCTAACAATTAGTATCAGACCAACAGGTCCTTGAAAGAAAAGTTTAACAACTTAAGGAGATCCATGGGGAATTTCAAAAGAGAAAGCCCTAAGTTTGATGGAGTAAATTTTGACACCTGGAAAGAAAAGATGAAGACACATCTATTGTGTTTAGGACCAAGTTATTGGTTGATTACAAAGAATGAGAAGACTATCATTGAGGAAGACAATCTAGAGGCAGGAACTAAAGATGAACTAGATCTATTCATGTGTAACATACTTGCAAGAGAAACACTTTTGTCAGCACTACCGGAGAATTAATATAGTCAGGTAAGATGTTTGAAAACATCTCATGCAATTTGGAAAGCTTTACATTCTACTTTTGAAGGTGATGAACATGCAAAGAAGGCTAGATTACATAATTGGATTTGTGCATTTGAAGATATCAGAATGATGGAAGATGAATCTATTAGAAGCTATATTGGTAGGATGTCTGAGATTGTAATAGGAATAGAGTCTTGTGGAGGTGATAAGACAAAGAATGAAGTGATATGGAAAATTTTGAGAACTTTGACACCAGTATTCAAGCAAACAACATAGATGATTGAACAAGTGATACCTTGTACATCAAAATTTTCAAGAGAGACTCTTCTTGGAAGATTAGAAATAGTAGAGATGAACTTGAGATTATCAGGAGAGCTACCTAGAATGGAAACAACATTCAGTGCTCTTAACACTAGACTTACAAGAAGTACTAGTGTGAATGGAGATTATGCCAGTAGTAGCAGATCTAAATCTGAGGAAGATAAGAAGATTGAAGAAGGTATTGCATTACTTGTAAAAAGAGAACCAGATGGTAAGAAAATCTTTAAATGTTGGACTTGTCAAGAATATGGTCATTTTGCATCTAAATGTCCTAAAAGAGTTAAGAAGTATAGAAGCAACTTTAAACCTAGGAGATCTAAAGAATGTTATTATGCAAATGATGAAGATCTTGAAGCAGGAATTGAAAGACATTTAAGTGACAGTGATAATGATAACTTTGAGGAAATAGGATTTGTAGCAATTAAAGAAGAAAGTTCTGAATCTGATAAAAGGGAAGAAAAAGCATTAGTTTCACAAGTTGAAAAGAAATCTGATTGGATTATAGACAGTGGTTGTTCACATCATATGACTGGAGATAAAAGAAAGTTTGTTAAGTTAGATAATTATGACAGAGGAATTGTTAGGGTTGGTAATAATGCACCTTATTTGATTAAGGGTATAAGATCTATTACTCTTGATGGAAAGACTAACACTAATGATGTTTACTTTGTTGATGGATTGAGACATAATCTACTAAGCATTGGACAATTAGCTGATAAGGGTTATCAAGTTTTGTTTGCTGAGAAAACTTGTGTGATAAAAGATAAAGATGGAAATCTGATTGGAAAAGGATCCAGAACCAGAGGTAATGTATTTCAGTTGAATCCTACTGAGATGACATGTTTGATAACTAAGATTGATGATAGTTGGTTATGGCATAAAAGGTTTTGTCATATAAACTTTGATAATATTGTTAAGGTGAGCACTACACTTGCGGTAAGAGATTTACCTAGAATTATGAAACCTACTAATATGATTTGCAAAGAATGTATGATGGCAAAGCAGAAAAGGAGTTCATTTCCCAACAAGAAGTTAGAATTGACAGAGAAGCTAGAGATTGTTCATACAAACTTGAGTGGTCCTACTAGGACTAGAAGATTCTATGGAGAAAGGTATTTTATGATTCTTGTTGATGATTTTACAAGGATGATGTGGATTGCATTTTTGAAAGAAAAATTTGAAGCATTTGATAAATTTAAGATCATGAAAAGAAAAATTGAGAATGAATCTGGAATGAAGATTAAGTGTCTAAGATCTGATAGAGGTGGTGAATTTACATCTAGAGAGTTTAACACCTTTTGTGAAATGAATGGTATTAAGAGACAACTTTCAGCCCCTAGAACACCAAAACAAAATGGTATTGCAGAAAGAAGGAACATGTCAATAACTGAAGCAGCAAGAGCTATGTTGTTTGAAAATGATTTGGGTAAGACTTTTTGGAGAGAAGTAGTGAACACAACAGTATACACTATGAATAGAGTACAAATCAGAGTAGATACAAACAAGACACCTTATGAGTTATGGTTTGGACATGCACCCTCAGTTAAGTATTTTAGAATTTTTGGAAGTAAATGTTATACAAAGAGAGATGATGATATAGAAAAGTTTGATCCTAGAAGTGATGAAGAAATATTTCTTGGATATTATTTAAAAAGCAAAGCATATAGATGTTATAACAAAAGAACTAAGACTATTGTTGAAAGTACAAATGTAAAAGTTGATGAGAAGTTTAAAATTCAGGAAAGAATGCTTGATTATGAATTTGATGGAGAAGCACAACCTCAGCCTAACATTGAAAATGCAAATTTATTTTTTGAAACTAACAGTGATTTGCTGAATGAAAGTCATACTGAAGAAAATAGAGAAGAAAGCAAAGAAGAAAATAGAGAAGAAAGCAGAGAAGAATCTACAGTTGGAACAAGATCAGTAACTATGACACCTAACAGGTATATTTTGAGACATCACCCTATCGAGCAAGTTATTGGAAGTTTAGATAGAGGAGTTTTGACTCGAAATAAGGTACATTTATGTTTGATTTCTCAAATTGAACCTAAGACTACTAATGAAGCTTGTGAAGATGAACATTGGATTATTGCTATGAAAGAAGAACTAGAGCAGATTGGAAAAAACAAGACATGGGAATTGGTCCCGAGACGTAAAGACAAGAATGTGATTGGAACAAAGTGGGTATTCAGAAACAAGATGAATGAACAAGGAGAAGTGATAAGAAACAAAGCAAGATTGGTATGTAAAGGATATTCACAACTAGAAGGAATTGACTATGAAGAAACTTTTGCACCTATGGCCAGACTTGAAGCAGTGATAATGTTTCTAGCATATGCAGCTTACAAGAAATTCAAAGCGTATCAGATGGATGTGAAATCAGAATTTTTGAATGGTGAATTGGAAGGAGAAGTATACATTGAGCAGCCTGAAGGTTTTCCTTTGACACGAGAAGGAGATATGGTATGTAAGTTAAAGAAAGCTTTATATGGATTAAAACAAGCACCTAGAACCTGTTATGCAAGATTGGATAAGTATTTATTGAAATTGGGATTTATAAAAGGAACAGAATATAGTAACTTATACACAAAAGAAATTGAGAATGGTTTGTTGGTTATAGTTATATTTGTTGATGATATTATCTTTGGAGGAGAAGATGAAGCTAGTGACAAATTTGTAGATGAAATTAAGATTGAATTTGAGATGAGCATGATTGGAGAAATGAAATATTTTTTGGGATTACAGATAACACAAAACAAGGAAGGTATATTTGTAAGTCAGACTAAGTATTTGAATGACTTATTGAAAATATTTGGAATGAAAGATTCTAAACCTATTGGAACACCTATGGTAATTGGACATAAGTTATCTAGCAAAGTTGAGACACCAGCAGTTGAGCAGGAAAAATACAGATCTATGATTGGAGGATTGTAGTACTTGACACATACAAGACGTGATATAGCACATTCAGTTGGGATTGTAGCAATATTTCAAGCAGAACCTAGAGAATCACATTATGCAACAGTAAAGAGGATACTGAGATATCTGAAAGGAACAATGGATTATGGATTATGGTATGAGAATTCTAATGATTTTACTTTATGTGCCTATACTGATGCAGATTGGGGAGGCAGTGTTGATGACAAGAAAAGCACCAGTGGTGGAGCCTTTTTTCTTGGAAGAAAATTGGTCTCTTGGTTAAGTGAGAAGTAGAATTATACTTCACAAAGTACAGCAGAAGCAGAATATGTTGCAGCAGCAAATAATTGTAATCAGATTATTTGGATGAAGTAGATGTTGAAAGATATTGGAATAAAGTTTGATGAGCCTGTTTTTATACATTGTGATAACACCAGTACAGTGAGTATGCCAAAAAATCATGTTTTACATTCTAAGACTAAACATATTGAGATCAAGTATCATGTTGTAAGAGAGAAAGTTGCAGAAAAAGAAGTAAGATTGGAGTACATAAGCACAAAGGAGTAGATAGCAGATATATTTACAAAACCTTTACCTAAGGATACATTTGTGTATCTAAGAGGTATGCTTGGGGTTATGCCCCAACCTATTTTTGAGAATTGATGCAGATGATTGCATCCGTCCAGTGGCATATGAGCCCTATCTTTCTTCTGGATTGGATGTTGGAAATTCCTATATGGGGGAGTTTATGAGCTAAGTCATGAGGACTCTTGTTATTGTATTTTTCTGAAAAGTGTCTTTTGACATTAAGTTGTTGTTAAATTAGTGATGGAATTTCTATCATTGATGTCAATGGGGGAGAGATATACATGAAAAACATTGTGGATTGTATGAGAGAGCTGAATAGGAAAATGAAGCAAGATTTAATTTGATATTTTGCAGTGATGTTGCAGTATTGAATTTTTGGAACATTGGATGTTTTTCATCTATGTTGCCATTAATGCCAATGGTGGAGATTGTTAGGAATGAATGCAAAGTATTTTGGTAGTCATTCTGTAGTAGTTGTTGTTGCATTCATGACTTGGATTGTCATTGATGTCAACACAGTGATATTTTGGATATCAGTAGGAAAGTAGGTAAAATTTTGTTTTGCGCACATGTTGTATTATAGATTGGCTTTTGTGCAGTTGATGGTATGTTCTTTGGTATTTTATTAACCTATGGTTAACAGCGCAAAAATAAATTCATTCATTTATGAGAGTTATGAGCATTTTGGTGAAAGTAGTGTTTAGACAGTGTTTCTGTGAAGCGATTTTCAGAAATCGGAGGATATCTCTTAGCTAGGATGGAATCTGATTTTGCACAGTTAAAGGGATGTTGGAGACTTATTAGTGATGACGTGGTTCATAGTGCAAACTTTGAAGATATGTTTGGAGAAAGTTACAGTATTTGGAAGCCGACAGTTTTATGTGAAATTTTGTGTGTAGCGTGTAGAATTTATTATTTTGTAATTGAGGACTGACTCATTTGTAATTATTTGAGTTTGGTATATAAGAAGGAATGATTTCCTTGTTGTAATATGTACTGTGAAAGTTGAGATGCGAATATATGCATGAAGTGAAGAAAGGAGCTAATTCAGTGATGAAGGAAGACTTGTGAGTACAGAGATTTGGAATTGTGATCTTGTGTAGCAGAGAGTGCGGTTTTGGCATAGTGTGAAGGAGGTAATATATTTCATATTATTCTATTGAATAATTCTAAGATCTTTTGGACAGTGGGTTCAGAGATCTTGCCTTGAAGCTATTTGGGCAGTGGGTCCTTCTGTCTTCCATAAACTCTTAACCGGGTTAGAATCTTTTAATAGGGATTCAAAATCTCCTAGCAGGGATTTATATGTACTGAATGTATTTCATAAGACTCCTAACAGGTTCCATCCTCTAACAAGGAACTTTCATATTAGTGCATCATTTTGTGGGCATCATTCCCACCGGGGTTTACTCTTTTCAAGAGGTTCCCTAGTCAACATATCTTGTGTTATTGTGCAACTGTGTATGGTTATCTTTCTATGGTTGATTAGTACATTGATTATATTGTTTAAAGTAGTTGAATGGTTAAATTATCTGATAACTGATTCACCACCCCCCCCTCTTAGTTATCTTGGGGATATTTACTTTCTAACATCTTGTCCACCGTAAAGTGACCACCTCCAACAATATCCTGCAACATCCTCAACTTCCTCTAAACACAAACATTCAACACCTATGTCCACATATGCAATTTCATTCTATCTTAGTTTTGACCTTGCAAATATAATAAATCTAAATACCATTTTGGGAGTTACATAACATATGCCAAAACCAAATACGACTTCTTTGGACCATCTACTTGAACAATGATTGGTGCTCTGCCTATTAGCCATCTATTAGGCCTCCCATTACAAAGTAAGTACTAGATCCTCACACACCCAAACTTCCTTAACCCTAAACTTATAATCACCCCCCAACCAGACTAATGGTTTATACACCATGTATTCCACATATTATGGCCTTCTATAACATAAAACATAGTCCTCATGTGGACAAAACATTCAGACCTTGACTGGTCCAAGGGCAAGTAACCCTTCAATCAACACTTCACCAACCTTGTGGGGTTTCTCCAACTCAATGCTCCATATCCCTGCATCAAACACTACTTATACAAGGATAAAATACATTATTTGACCCCTCTCACCAATCACCATAACCACAAGGGTCGGAGAGTCAATCCATTTAAGGAGAATTCAATCCCCAATTTCTGATTGCGAACCCTTACAGACAAACAGTCAAGATGTTACTGTGTATCCTTTCTTTAAAAATCAATAAAACATAAATATATTTGTAGGGAATTGTAAATATACTTATCTACAACTAATATCAAGCCATATCCAATCAAAGAACCATGAATGGAAGCATAGGAATTCACTGGTTTTTATGACTATGTCTATGAGACAGAGAGTTGCAGTTTACAAGAATAATTAACTTTCATTGATCAAAGATAAACTATGAGATCAAAAAATAGTGATCTATAATGATAGCAAAGAGAAATTGACAATAACCCATTAGTTAATGATCATAAGTCAAGCATCAAAATGATACTATCATATTGAAGGAATGATAAGAATTGTATGAAAAGAGAATATGACTTGAGTGTACCTAGGGAGGGGTGCTTGTCCTTGATGAATAAGACTTATGAGAGTGTCTAGCCATTGGATCTACATTGAAGGTAAGGTAATTTAGTGAAGACCTTGAGAAAAGAACTAGTGAAGACATTCATTCATCCATTTTTAAAATATAACATTCAATCATTTAAATCACATAACATTCATTAATACATAAAATTAATTAGCACACAAGATTCATGAATAATTCATCAACACATCATTCATCAACATTTACTAGTACAAAATTACATTCATTAAGATTGTGTTCTTTTGTTAGCAAAAAAGGTTAATTACAATCATTTATTTTTTTGTTTCTTGTTCATTTTTTTAAGTTAACGACTAACTAGACCATCAATATCTACGTCATTCCCCTCCTCTACTGCTTCTAATCTCAACACGTCTCCTCCTCATGTGTTGAGGAACATGAGGCTATTGCGCCAAAGGGAGGTCTGCTGCAATAACAACTACATGGGTTAAATTCACAACATTTTATATTAGTGTTACAAGTATTTCATTAATTAAAAATAATATAAATAAATAAAAAATTAAAAGAACAAAACAAATATTTTCTTTACTTGATAGTGCCACATCATCTACAATAACATTTTGGTCATCCCCAAAGTCAACATGGTGATCACTCCGAACATCCTCTTGTTCAACATGAGGTTTTGTATGTTCTAAAATATACACAAAAAAGTTACAGCAATTTCAATTTAAGATGTTAAATTTTATTAATAATTACATAATTAATTTTCAATTTCAATGTCGTGTGCATTAATAATTACATAATTAATTTTCAATTTCAATGTCGTGTGCATTCTTATCATTATTTTCTTTTTAAAAACAAAAGTAGTTAATTTATGTTTGAAATTAACATCAAATAGATTGTTCCTTAAGTATTTAGTTTCAAATATTTTTCATTTGGCCTATTTACCTATTGAACCGATGTAGGAGACTCTTGGGTTGGGCCACTGGAAGCTTTCCATAGGCGTTCAGCCACAGCTTCATAGCCTTCCTTGAAGGCAATTTTTTTGTATTCTTCCGTGGCCTCTAAATTAAATTTTGAGCCCTGCATTTTTTGCTTAATATTGTGAATTTTGCATGTATTATTTGATTAAACAAAATTATTTGCAATTTATAAAAATTTTGATCTGGAATTTCATTTACTACTACTTACAATCTGTGCTTGAACTTTTGAATAACCACCATAGCCAAGTTTGTGCTGCCCAATCTTTTGTAGTCTGGCCTTTGTTGCCTTTGATGTGTCTTGCAACCTATGAAAAGTTTGAAATATGCAATATTATATCGATATAAAGATCATTAATTAGTGCATAATTACATTCTACTAGTTAATACTATAGCATACCTTCTTTTCTCATTTGGTGGTGCAATTCCTCTTTGATTATCCCCTTTCTCCTTTGCATCCAAAATGAATCCATTCCAATGCCTCATTGAAATAAAGGGAGGATGCTTGTACTTTGGGTTATGGACTAGAATCCTTCTATATGAGTCCCTCACAGTCTTAATATGTTTGGCAACTTTTTCTAAAATTTTCTTCTCGTCAAAAATGTTACTACCAAACTTATTCTCTAAATCTTTTATGAGCTGTTCTTTTAATTTTTTATCTTGTAAGTTCCACCTTTTAAGAAAAAATACAAAATTGTTAGATAGAAAAATTAACTAAATTTGTGTACCTTGAATATAGTAAAAGAAATGGAATGAAAGGAAAAATATTGTACCAATTAATGATATGAAATAAAATAAGTGGGATAGGGTTAGTTCACTGATGATGTTCCACCTTGTATGTATGGTTGAAAAGGTTGTTTCTAAACCTTGTAAAAGTCATTAGAAGGGACATTAGAGTTATGTTTTGAGTTGACAACATTGGTTGTCAACTTGAAAACTTTTAATCTTTATTTTGTAAGACATTCATTTAGGGGACTGTTTGGAGATAGTTTTAGCCAGTTAAGTAAGTTGCAAATGTAGTCAGATTTTGAAGAGGTTGGAGTCTATTTGTATTGATATCCATGTGAGTGGACAATATGATGTGGAGTATGGTGTGAAGAAGGACAAAATTAATGATTCTAATCAATAAAAATAACCAAGTTCTGCGCATACTGTGAATCTTCCTGTGGGTACAGTCAGGAGACCAGTAAATTTAAATGGTTGAATAAACGTGACTTGGATTGGATGGTGATGTAAATACATTGCCTTCTGTTGTGTTTACATTTTTATGAAATTATTTCAATTTTTTTTTATTGTTACTAAGGCCAACTAACTAACTGGCATTTGACTGTTCCATGGTGTTGGAGCGACAGTCAGTGTTTTGGGATTGTAGTCTTCCTTGATGAATTGACTCTCCCACCCCTGTCACTACTTTGATTGGTGGGAGAGGTGTCATGATGTATTTTATCCTTGTAACATAATTTCTTAATGCAGGGATAAGGGATGATGTGGTTAGAAGGCCACATATCGATGGAGATTGTTAATTGATGGGTGCCATGTCTTTCACCAGTCACATGGAGGATGAATTACCTTAAGGGTACATTCTTTTGATGATGGATTATGGATGTTTGGGTCCATGCTGATGTGTTAGATCAATTGGATTGATATGGAGGAAGTGGTAAAGGTCTTTTTTAGTAGACCCTAGGTAAATGACCCTAGAGGTAAGATTTTGGTGGCTAGAAGTATATGTAAGGGATGAGACCTTGAAACCTTGAAAATATATTATTTCTTAACCTTAGGAAGGACTTTCCCTTGGTTGTGAGTCAAGGCAAGGATTATACTTATGAGTTTCTTTGTAATGGAGGGTGAATTAGGCCTAGTTGGTTGCTACTAGGGTACTAGATCTGGTAGATGGTCCAAAGGAACCTATCCTTGTTAGAATAATTGAGAGGGGGGTGAATCAATTATCTAGTGTCCCAAATCAAAATATTTAATCCAAAAGAATTCTAGTGCTTCTATTACTCAGTAAACATAAAATACTTTCACTGTCTATGTTTTTACCAATTGTCAATCTAAACTTTATACTAATTACCAATTAAATCTAACATGTAATATGAAAAGTATGATAACAAAAAAATATCACAATCAACACATAACACAAGAGATTTAATGTGGAAACCCTGTGAAGGGAAAAACCACCTGGGATCGGCAACCCAAAATTGTTCACTCTTCTGAAGTGAGGTCGATGAAGACCCAACCCTGTTAAATGTTACAAACACATTGTTAGGTGTGACATTGTTAGAGGATTTTAGACCAAAAGTTATCATCCAACCAGTAGTCACTATGGGGTTGACAGGATAACAATGTTCACTCTATAAATGAAACATCAAAAGACTTTCATAGTCCACTCGGTTAAGATATTTGTGTATGTACAATGGTTAAATATGTAACAGTAGATGATCTGCCTTAGAAAAACTTTAGTTTGCAGTTTACAGATCAATGTTCAGCTCATTCAAATATTTCTGATCAATATAACACTTCAGATTCAATACTATATCAACTTACTATCCATCGGTAATAACTCTCTGTAGCTCGGTAACTATTTTGCAGCTCGGTTCTTATTAACCAGTATGATCAAAATGAAAACTTCTCCACATGATAATTCTGTAGTATCTTCTTCTTTTGGCATCTTTTCATAATGAAACCAATGTCTCTTATATAGATAAGTAAATCATTTTCTTTTCCTCCATCATATTTTGCCGCCTAATCATATTCATAGATTTTTCCACTTTAAGCTCCCTCGACTGATGTGTTAGTAACACATTTCAATCTACTCCATTAGATCCTTTTTTATTTATGTTAGTCGTCGATCTTCATAACAAACATTATATGTTACCTTGATTTCATACACTTGACAGCTCATCACTTTATCAGCTAAAATGATCATTTAATTCTTTTTTGTTTTTCTTGGTTAACAAAGAAATGCGTCGGTGAACACAAGCTTGGTTAACACTGCGCTCAGTATACACTACACTTCGTCGGTGTCTACTAAAATGCTTTATTTACCGATAACACTACTTAGTGTCTTTTAGCTCTATTCTTCATCATAGATGAATGCAACATAATAAAGTCAATTTCATCAAGTCATAGACTCATCAACAAGTTACTTAGTGTGTTCCTTATCCTCATCTATCATATACATCTTCCTCATGTAGATATTTATGTTCTTCATCTCTTTCACCTTCCTTCAGATGTGTCGGTATAGTAACTTACAAGATAAGTATTGTCAAGCTAGTTGACATCAATGAAAACATAATACTAATTTAATCATCTTGCATATCTAATCATCAACTCCTCAGTAATCTTGAATTATAGATTCTTCATTCAGGTTCTAAATCAGTTGTAGTTCATCAATCTCTCCCTTTGGCATTGATTGCAACTCAAGTAATATGAAATGTACCATACACATACCAAACATGTATTCTTCAACTTTGTGATCAAATGTTGTGTAGTGTAAGCTCTCCCTAGCTTAATATGTCTAATCACTACGTTACTAAAACAACATTATAAAATACAGCTTTTTCATTCTATAGATATAACCTTTTTAGTTCTCAAGTTCCTTTCAGATTATCTCTCCCATAGATAGTTCTCATCGGTGCATATCTCCTTTTATTTTTCATATTATTTATCTCTCCCTTTGACAACAATGCCAAAGAAAAAAATAAATAACCAACTCTGTAGTAGCTAAGTAACTCTTTGTTGTCCATTACTTCCTCTATATCTTAGTATACTGATATCCCAATCTATTTCAGTTCTTCAAACTTAATCACAACCTTGAACAAAATCCAAAGTGTGAACTATGTTGCATCAACATGAATGATCTCCTAATAAGATTAGGCTAATGCAACATCCATATCACATTAGTGATCGATAGACAGGGGACAGACCCCAATTCTAGTCCTCAAATATTCAAAAGTGTCCTTCGATAGAGGCTTTGTAAAAATATCTGCAAGTTGTTCTTTAGATGTAACAAATTCTAACTTTACTTGCTTCTCTTGCACTTGTTCTCTTAAGTAGTGATACTTAATTGATGTATGCTTTGTCTTAGAGTGCATCATAGGATTCTTTGAAATATTAATAGCACTTGTGTTGTCACAGTATATGATCACCCGGTCAGTGATTACCTCATTCATTCCTTCCAACACTTGCTTGATATATGAAATGTTTGAGAAATTAGAAGCAGCAGCAACATACTCTGCTTCAGCTATAGACTGAGAAATAAAAGCCTTCTTTTTACTTGTCCAGGTTACAAGTCTTTCACCAAAGAAAAATGCTCCTCTGGTGGCACTTTTTCTGTCATCCACATTTCCAGCCCAATCAACATCAGTATAAACCTTCAGCTCAAACTTACCTTCCTTAGGATACCATAATCCATAATCCTCTATCTTTTTCAGATATCTTAAGATCCTTTTAGTAGCAATCATGTTTGATTCTCTAGGTTTAGTATAATATCTAGCAACAATTCCCACAACATGTACTATATCTGGTCTACTGTGAACTACATACATGAGCTTACCAATCATGGACCGGTAAAGTATCTGGTTTACCTCTGTAGTTTCATCTTCCCTAGTCAATTTACTTTCAGTAGCCATCGGTGTTCCCATAGGTTTAGCATCTTCCATGCCAAATGTCTTCAAGACTTCTTTTATGTACTTGGACTGTGTGATGAATATCCCATCACTCTGTTGTATCATTTGTAATCTGAGAAAGAATTTAATCTCTCCAAACATAGACATTTCAAACTCATTCCTCATGTCATCAGCAAAAGATTTACATACATGATCTTGACCTCTAAAAATAATATCATCAACAAAAATTTCAGCAATAATAATAGTGTCATTAGTATCACCTTTCATGTACAAATTGTTGTTCTCACTAGTTCTTACAAATCCAATACTTAACAAGTGTGCAGTCTTTCATACCATGCTCTCGGTGCTTGCTTCAAACCATATAAAGCTTTGTGTAATCTACATACCGTGTTTCTATTATCTGGATCAATGAATCCTTCAGGTTGTTCTATGTAGACCTCTTCTTCAAGTATACCATTCAGAAATGCTAATTTCACATCCATTTGATAAACTTTAAATTTCTTGTGTGCAGCATATGCAAGTAACATTCTAACTCCTTCCAAGCTAGCAACAGGTGCAAATGTTTCCCCATAATCAATGCCTTCTTCCTGTGCATATCCCTTGCATACCAATTTTGCTTTATTTCTTGTCACTTCACCATTTTCATTCATTTTGTTTCTGAATATCCATTTAGTAGCAATAACATTCTTATCTTTAGGTCGGGGTACTAAGGACCAAGTTTTGTTTTTCTCTATTTGTTTTATTTCCTCCTTCATTGCATTAACCCATTCTTCATTTTCTAATGCAATTTTCACATTCTTTGGTTCAAATTCACAAACTAGACATGTACCTTGTCTTGTTTTGCTTCTTATCTGCATTCCAGCATGTCTTTTTCCAATAATTTGTGTCTTAGGATGATGTCTTCTGACAAAACTAGCTAGTACTAGGTTTCTTCTTTCTTGTTCATCCTATTCAGGTTCATTTGCTTGCTCGGTAGCACCATCTTGTTCGTTGATTTCCCTTTCCTATTCCTCTGGGTTATTTTCCTGCTGACCAGTTATCACAGGTTGTGATTTTGGTAGATAATCAGGAAGTTCAATATAAGTGAATCTACCATAGTCTTCCAGTTCCTTTCTTTCTTCTATATTTATGTCATCATACTCATCAACATGAACATTAGTACTTTCAATCATCTTATTTGTAACCTTATTCAGACATTTGTATGCTTTACTCTTAGTAGAATATCCTAAGAATATTCCTTCATCACCTTTAGAATCAAGTTTTCCCTTTCTCTCATCTTTCAGAATAAAACATTTTCTTCCAAAAATTTTGAAATAACTTACAGTAGGTTTGTGTCCAAACCATAGCTCATAAGGTGTCTGGTTGGTGTCTTTCTTTAGTTGTACTCAGTTAAGCACATATACAGTTGTGCTCATAGCTTCCCTCCAATATGTTTGAGCAACATTCTTTTGTAGCATTAGTGTTCTAGCATAGTCAATGATTAACCTATTCCTTCTTTCAGCAATCCCATTCTGCTGAGGTGTTCTCAGTGCAGAGACCTGTCTCTTAATACCATTCTCATTACAAAAATTAGTAAATTCATCAGAGATAAATTCACCTCCTCTATCAGATCTTAAGAATTTGATTTCTTTTCTAGTCTCTTTTTCTACATTCACCTTATACCATTTAAACAACTTAAAAGCTTCATATTTCTCTGTCAGGAACATAACAGTCATCAGTCTAGTATAGTCATCAACAAAAAGAATAAAGTATCTATCACCATAATAGCTCTAAGTTCTCATAGGACCACATAGGTCAGTATGAACTAGTTCAAGTATCTTCTTTGTTGAGTAGTCTTTTCTTTTAAAGATGGACTTAGTCATCTTACCTTTCTAACATTCATGGCACATAGCATGATCCAGTTTTGACAAGTTAGGCAATCCTCTAACTCTTTTCTTCTTACTAATCTTGATCATGTTATCAAAATTCACATGACATAACCTCTTATGCCACAACCATGCATCTTCATCTTTCATTAATAAACAAGAAGACTAACCAATATCAAGATAAAATAGATTACCTCTGGATTGTGTACCGGTTCCAACAAGTCTTCCTCCATCATCATAGATTCTTACCTTTCTGCTCTCAAAAGCAAGTCGGTGTCCTGAGTTGTTTAGCTATGCCACACTTAGCAAATTTTAGTTCAGTCCATCTACCTAGTATGCATTCTCACATTTTATTCTATCATTAATCATCAGTGAACCTTTACCTCTCACCATACAAGGTGCATCATTTCCCATTCTAACAGATCCACCATCATATTCATCAATTAGATCAAATTTCTCTATATCACCAATCATATGATGTGTGCAGCCATTGGCTATGATCCATGTATCATTTCTGCTTACTTTAGAGATCAATGTTGTCTCTTCATGTTTCTCTTCTTCCTCTAAATCATCCATCATAGCAACAAATACTACTTCTACATCATCATCAGTGTCAGATTCAGATTCAAATTCTTCAACTATGTAACATACCTTTTTCCCTTTGTCATAGCTATCTCAGTTGTCTCTGTTGTTGTGTTGGTAGCCTCTGTTGGCTCTTCTTCCATAGCTTCCTTCGGATCGGTCTTTGGATCTATCATCATCTTTCTTATTGGGACATCTAGCAGTGATGTGGCCAACTTCTTTACAATTGAAACATGCTAGAGGTAACTTGCCTCTATATCTTCCCTTACCTTTGGGAAATGTTCTAGCCATAAGAGCTTCAAGCTCATCAAGTTCATCATCGATATTACTATCACTGTCATTAGTCTTATCATTCTTGCTACTAGACTTACCAATATTCAAAGAGGACATGAAAGTGGATTTAATAGAAGGTACAACACTATTGTAAAATTTATTCAATTCAAAGGTTGTAAGCTTACCGATCAGAGTGTCAAGGGTGAGGTTGGATGTAGCCCTTGTTTCATGAATTGCAGAGATCCTGATCGCATAAACTGGCAGCAAAGTTCTAAGAATCTTTCTTATTACTATTTCATTGTCAATAACTCTGTTGGATGCTCTAATAGCATGTACTACCTCTTTTAGTTTGTTTGTGTATTGCACAATGTTCTCACCTTCTTTCATCTTTATATCATCAAATCAACCTCTTAGGCTTTCTACTTTGGCTCTCTTAACATTCGCATCTCCACTGTATATTAGAGTCAGTTTATCCCACATGGCTTTGGCAGTAGTGCATCCCTTAATGTCTTCAAATTCAGCATCGGTATAGGAAACAACAAGTTCCATCATAGTAATATTGTGTTCATGCCTATCCTTTAGTTGATCAAGAGTCAGGGGACCTGGTGTTGGTTCAATGTAGCCATTCTCCATCAGTTCTAGTGTAGAATTCCCAATTCCAAATATGTGCAACTTCATTCGGATTTGCCATATTGTGAAGTTATCTTTGTTCAGCTTTGGCACTTCCCTCTTATACATCTTGAGACCTTTTTGCTGAAGTCCTTAAAACTCTGTTCTAAGAAACCACAACTCTAATACCAATTGTTAGAATAACTGAGAGGGGGGTGAATCAGTTATGCAGTGTCCCAAATCAAAATGTATAATCCAAAAGAATTCTACTGCTTCTGTTACTCGGTAAACATAAAATACTTTCATTATTTGTGTTTTTACCGATTGTCAGTCTAAAATTTATACTAATTACCGATTGTCAATCTAAAATTTATACTAATTACTGATTAAATCTAACATGTAATATGCAAAGTATGATAACAAACAAATATCACAATCAACACATAACACAAGAGATTTAACGTGGAAACCCTGTGAAGGGAAAAACCACCTGGGACCGGCAACCCAAAATTGTTCACTCTTCTGAAGTGAGGTTAATGAAGACCCAACCCTATTAAAGGTTACAAACACATTGTTAGGTGTGACCTTGTTAGAGGATTTTAGACCAGAAGTTATCGTCCAACCAGTAGTCACTCTGAGGTTGATAGGATAACAATGTTCACTCTATGAATGAAACATCAAAAGACTTTCATAGTCCACTCGGTTAAGAGATTTGTCTGTGTACAATGGTTAAATATGTAACAATAGATGATCTGCCTTAAAACAACTTCAATTTGTAGTTTACAGATCAATGTTCAGCTCATTCAAATATTTCTGATCAATATAACACTTCAGATTCAATACTATATCAACTTACTATCCATCGGTAATAACTCTCTGTAGCTTAGTAACTATTCTACAGCTCAGTTCTTATTAACTAGTATGATCAAAATGAAAACTTCTCCACATGATAATTCTACAGTATCTTCTTCTTCTAGCATCTTTTCATAATGAAACCAATGTCTCTTATATAGATGAGTAAATTGTTTTCTTTTCCTCCATCAGATTTTGCTGCTTAATCATATTCATAGATTTTGCTGCTTTAAGCTCCCTCGGCTGATGTGTCGGTAACACGTTTCAATCTGCTCCATTAGATCCTTTTTTATTTATGTTAGCCATTGATTTTCATAACAAACATTATCTGTTACCTCGATTTCATACACTTGGTAGCTCATGACTTTATCGGCTAAACTGATCATTTAATTCTTTTCTATTTTGCTCGGTTAACAAAGAAATGCGTCGGTGAACACAAGCTCGGTTAACACTACACTCAGTATACACTACACTTCGTTGGTGTATACTAAAATGCTTTATTTACTGACAACACTTCTTTGTGTCTTTCAGCTCTATTCTTCATCATAGATGAATGCAACATAATAAAGTCAATTTCATCAAGTCATAGACTCATTAACAAGTTACTCAGTGCGTTCCTTATCCTCATCTATCATATACATCTTCCTCATGTAGATATTTTTGTTCTTCATCTCTTTCACCTTCCTTTAGATGTGTCGATATAGTAACTTACAAGATAAGTATTGTCAAGCTAGTTGACATCAATGACAACATAATACTGATTTAATCATCTTGTATATCTAATCATCAACTCCTCAGTAATCTTGAATTACAGATTCTTCATTCAGGTTCTAAATTAGTTGTAGTTCATCAATCCTAGGGTTTGGTTAGGATTTATAGAACCCAAAAGGGTATCCAAAATAGTTAATATTTTCCTTAGTTGTTTCGAACATTCTATAGAAAAGGGAAGATTTGTGACTGGTAAGGGTTGCAAGCCTAGAAGGCTAATGGAGTGGATAGGATTGAAGATTACTTGACTAGACTTGGAGGGATGGTGGAACATGGTACATTGGCCATGTTAATGTTTTATAAGGTGCTAGAACAAGATTGGAATTCTTGTTTGAAGATTGGACATGTTGGTGGCTTACTAGGTCTTTGAATACAAAGAAACTTGAATTTCCCTATACTCTCAAAACTCCTAACCCTAAAAAAGAGTCAACATATGGTATCAAACAAAGGATTTTCAAGGTTTTAGGAAGGAACACCAAGTTTTAATATCCTTTTAAAAAAACCCTTCATTCTAGGGGTATCCACCTAGGGCTTCTTCAAGAAAACACCTTTAAACACTTATGGGTCTTACCAAGGGTTGTAACACCATTAGGGTGACCTATTATGACTATCCATCCAATAAAATAGGGTTCTTATATGGATGGATACCCCAGACCTTGACTGATCCCACATTTCATAACCCTTCAATCAACATTTAGGAGTAATCAGAGTCATGGATCTTCATTCTCCTATTTCATCCAACAAAAAACAAAATAGAAATATGGATATCATGAATCTAAAACCTTTCAACATTCCCTTCCATCCATGGGAGTGTTGGATGCTTGTGGATTCATTGTTAATACAAAGTAATTTTTTGTTGCCAGGGACAGTGTCTAGGTATATTCAGTTACAAATTAGGATTGTATACATCCATTTCTAACCATTCTTTACATTGTATCATGGCATAACATCAAATAAATTTGTGACTATGCATTACGTCTAGTGGGTAGATAGTTATAAATAAATTACATTCCATTTATTCAAACTTGCTATTCTAATGCATCTACCAACATCAATCATTTTGATCTACTTACTAGATGTTCCCATGTTGTTTTCAATGTTGATAGTTATGGTATAGGTATTTCTTAGAGTTTTAGGATTCTCATGTCTGCGGTGATACCCCAACATTTCATCAAAAGGACAATAATGCAACACTAGGCACAAAGATTTGTTGGGCCCTACATTAAATCACACCTTCCTCATATTCTTAATAAACCTATTGTCCAAATCCAGAACTATCTCATTGGTCCCTTTTCTTATGATTGTGAACTCAAGTATGGAAATTTTTGATCTATCCTATCTCTAATTGCAACTCAAATACCCTCATAAATTCTTCCCAGGAGTCAATAATTCAAAAGAACCTTGTATAATTAAGCAAAGTAACACAATTCCAAAAATTTCTTGATAGCTGAACAGTCTCACAATAGGTAAAGATAATCATGCCATTGTCTCTCTTAGGGGTAATATATCTATGCTAAGGATTACCTATTCCCATCATGAAATGCATTTAGATTGTCAACCAAGGGACGTAGACTTGAAATGGGATAGCACAGTTTGTGCACTAAGTTCCTTTAGGAGTCATAACACCTATGCTGTAGGAAGATAAAATGCATGAAAGGAATCTATGCTATTGTTGCAAGAAGGTAAACACACTCGACTACTTAATGAAATTACTATAGAAAGCTTGTGAAATGAATCCAGCCTATCTAACAACTCAAAACATTCACCATGTATATCTTCTGCAAGTGCTGTAGGAACATCCATAGTAGTAATGTTGCAGGAATAAAATAATAACTCTACTTGAAAGCAAGGAAAATGAAGGAAACAAATCTAATCTATCTTAATCTAATCCACCTCCCAAGTGGGCCCCCTTGGTTAGCTTCTACTAACTACCAACACAAAAAATAATCCAAAATCACTCTTTCATTAATTCTTCTTAACTGGTTACATAACAATTGAAAAATTCATGAAGAACTAAAAAGAGCAACTTCTGCTATATTGAACGCACCATTCTATATTTTCTCATTACTTAACTAAGTTGATCAAATCCCTTTATAAAGAGGATTGGCACTTATTGAAAACATAACATTAAAGTCTGATAAAACCTCACCAAATAAGGAGGCGGTAAAACAACCATGAAATATTACAATTATTAAATATAATAGAATAACAACTTCTAAGGAAATATAGCAAGACTTATTTCCTATATTCTCTAGAACAACAACTCCTTTCTAGGTGCGGCATATCCTTCAAAACTATGCTGCATTCTTTCGCCATGACTAGTCTTTTAACGCTCCTTCTTTAATGCAATTGCACCACTCTTCAAACTACTCCTTATTTACTTGAAAGGTTAGTAACATTTGGTACACATATGCAAGTCAACATTTTATCCCCTACTCAAATGTTAGAACACAACTTGAAATAACTATATGAAGTACTGCATTTTATTTATAATAGTGAGAAAAACATGTCATTCAGGCTACCCATAGGCTTTGTGGCTTTAGTTGTACTTAGCATAAGTTCACATAGGTATAAGTCATAATTTTTTTAGAAATGTCTATCAGAGCATAAAGAGTGTCAACAAAGTATGAAGATTATAACAAAATTGAGACATTAATTTGTCTCATAATCTATCCCCTACTAACAGAATGCTTGTCCTCAAGAATTGTATTTCCTAGCTATGGTTCTAAAATCATCGACAGTCATCTTCCCCTTCTTTCCACTCCTGAAAGTGTCGTAAAATCTTCTTGTTCTTTCCAGGTAATCTCCTCGGTGCTCCTCAACCAACTGATCAAATCTAGTAGCATTGATGTCATATAGGGGCCTGAGGAGTGTAGGTGGTTGGAAGGATAAATGCATCCATAATGTCCCAACTACATATATTTAGTCACTCTGTGCACAACTGCTTCAAAGTTAATAGGGTTGTGTAGCTCTGCTTTCTTGAAAGCTTCTGGCAATCTATTCCACTAGCTTCTTACCCCTGTAAGAGCTCTTTGGGCTGTAAAATTGGGCAATGTCTAATAGTCTCTGTAGACCTTATCTCTCAATGCAAATACTTTCTCCTTGATTTCAGGCTTCTGTTTCCCATAGGTCAAATTGAGCCAATCCTTCAAAATGACATCAGGCTTATGTGACTTAGCCCTTAATGGTAAGGGTTCATATTTTTCTAGATCCTTGTAATTGTTCAACTATCTGTCATAGTTTGCTTCATTATGCATCCATGACATCAGAGCCCTTAAGTGAATATCCCCTATATAGAGCAGTGGATTCCACTCTATTTCATGCGGGATGATAAAGTCGTGCAAATATAGCTCACATAATAAATTCTCCTTCTATGGGGGAAGAGTTTGATATATTCCATAAAAATCTTGGGCTGACTTGAACTCACAATCAATATTCTTCATGGTCATCATAAGTTGAAACAAAAGAAATTGTTCTTTTAAACAAATAGCATATACCCTGGGTGGCGGTCTACAAGCTATGACCTGATCGGCTAGTTTTAGGGCCTTGTCCATTTGTTGTTTTTGTTTATTTAGCTACTCCCTAACAGATTCAATTTCCTCATCCTTATCAAATATCTCTTTCTACATTTGATCTCTTTCTTGTTTCCACCAAGTCTTTTGAAAAACAAAATGATTGTATAGGTTAAAGAGTACAGACTGAATTTTTTGTGAGGGAAATTCTTGCAACATAGCTTTCTTTTTCTTTTCTTTGGAAGCTTGCTGAAAATACTTAGTGAACCATGTGGATCTATACAGTATTATGGAGACATTGGAATATACAGGGTGTTGTAGAGGAGTAGGTTGATCATTCACAGGAGTTTTGTCTTGTACTACATCTAGGCTTGGCTTAGGCATTCCTTGATCATCCTGTGGCATGCTACTATCAAGTGCTTGCACATTTTGAGATTCTTCCATATTTTGAGGTTCTACTTGCAAAGGGGAGTCATCAGGAATATGCTCAATAGAAGGTTCTAGAGCACATTTTGACACATTTGGGTTTCAAGTGGATGGTGGAGTCACTTGTCCTCACATGCGAGGGCTTCTTCATACTGTTGGTTTGTCAACCACTGCAGTTTTAGTTTTTCGGGATCTTTTTGGCCTTTGTGCTGCAGGAGTAGACGCTAGAGGAACAGATGCTGCATGACTTGACCTTTTTCTTTTATTTATTTGGGCTGTAGAATTTTGCATTTCACCTTCTAGGTTAGAGATTTTTTTTTCAACTTTATGTTTTCCTTTCTTCATGGAAGAAGCAGGTATATCACTCTTTGGAGTGGGCTCAGAAGATTTTTTTTCTAGGGGTAATTCTAGTTCTCTTCCTTTTTCATTTGTTTCTTCACTAGGCCTAGAATACTCTACTTCATTCACTAGAGGCTGAGCAATAGGGTTAACTTGGAGCTGCAAGGTTTTAAACTAAACAAATTCTACCTAGGACATGGGAGAGACATCCCTAAGGTATTTTTCAACTAAAAGCTTTATTAGGGTATGGTGGCTTATGGAATTTACATTACCCTTTTGTGTTTCTTCGACACTAATGCTAAGAAATTTGAAATGGTGGGCATGCAGGTTTGAGAATATTCCTTCACAAGTTAAATACCTAATAATGTGGTTAGACAATTCTGGAAATGGTGGTGGAAGACACAACCTCTTTCATCCCTGCTTAGTAATTTCCAGAGGAGGATCACCCAGTCAGGAGAATTGAGCTTGAGATGACCTGGTGTCATGCTCGTTATGATAGTGCTCTCCAATGGCTGGTAATCCAGTGACTTCAAAAATTCTTTCCTCAGTAGAAATTACTATTAAACCCCACACAGTTGCTTGTCCCTCTTCAAAAGTGCCCATAAATTCTGTTGCAACTTCCTCATTGAATTCTATCAACTAAAGGAAATACCCTAGCCAGCCACTTGCATTAAATCTACGAACTACTTCAACATCCATTAGTAAAATACCATGGACGACTGGTTCATGTCTTTGTAATTGTCCCCCCATCTTTATAATGCCCAGTCTTCAATTTTGTTGCTCTCCAATTCACTGCTAATCTTCAATTTTCCTACACTCTGCAAATACCTTCTTCTTGAAATCCCAATTGCTATTCTTGAGAATATCAATTTTTGCTTACACTACCTCTATTATGCTTGACATGAACAATAATAATGGCATTGATTATAGAGGACATCAGATTCTTAAGTGGGAGTTATCTCATAATTTAATTATGGTCCTTTCAAGTCATGTCAAGCTCAAAAAATTAGAATATTGAAAGTACGACAAATGTATGTAGGATTAAAAGAATTAATAGAATGCAGCCTAAGTACAACATTAATGTGACAAGGATGTGACTAGGGTGGTTTAGGAATGAAACTTGGACTTTAGTACACTTCCCCTGCCCCCTACGAAACTTTAACAAGTGTCCTCACTTGATAAATTTAGCATGAGATTGGGAAACTGGCTTAACACATATATCATATATGTAATACAGTACTATATATAATTATTCAAACCTATGTGCTAAAAGTGAGAAAAGAGTTAAAAAGTTGTACCTAGCGATTTGTTACCATACACATGAATGCGAGCTTATGAGAGTGTCAAGTCCAGCGGCTGCATGAAAGTGTTGATGTGGTGTTTTATTGAAAGCATTAAAATAGAAATTGTGGGTGATGTGGAGTTTGAGTGGGTGGTAGACATAGAAATGAGATGAGTTGGTTAGAAGAAGAGAGAAAAGTTAATGAAGAAGTATACTTCATATGAAATAAATTTTTATTATGGGAGTTGTCGAAGGTGTGTTATGGTGAGGCTACAGGAGGAAGGCTTTCACCGTCTACTATAGGAACTGTTACCTAAGAGGTTGTTAAACTTTGCATGCTGAGCTTCTTCAAGAATTCTTCCTTGGTTTGAGGCTTGTGGTACAAGTGCAAGCGGTGTCCATTGACAATTAGCTTAAATTGGACTAGATCAAGTGTGGTTAGTTGGACTACTCCATTATCAAAGACATATTGAATTTCATATGGCCCCAGCCATCTGGTCTGCAGCTTTCCTGGGATCTCCTTAAATCGAGAATCATAGAATAGAGCCCAATAACCTACTTGAAAGTGTTTATTCTTGATATGTGAATCATGCCACCTCTTTCTTTGGTTCTAGATTAGCTTTGTCCTTTCTAATGCTAACTTTCATATTTCATCCAATGAGTTGAGATGGAGAAGGTGCTCTGTTTGTGCTGCAAGAAGATTGATGTTCAACTCCAGAGCTGTGTGCAATGTTTTGCATTCAAATTCTATGGGAAACATTGCTTCCTTTCCATACACTAATTCAAATGGTGTGAAGCCTTTTGTGGTCTTCCATGTTGTATGATAAGCCCAGACTACTTCAGTTAATTGGCTGCTCCAATCTTTGTGATTCAATTGCACTGTTTTTGTTAATATGGTCTCTATTTCTCTATTTGTCACCTCTGCCTATCCATTTTCTTGTGGCTGGTAAGGGTTTGACTTTCGATGCCTTATGTTATACTCCTTCATTAGCTCAGTGATTAGATTTGAAGTGAACTATACTCCCTGGTCTATGACTAATTCTCTTGGAACTCCATAACAGGTAAAAATGTCTTCATACAATAATTTAGCTACTTTTTCATCTCTGGCATTCTGCATTGCTTTCACTTCCACCCACTTTGTTAGATAATCCATGCAAACCAAGATGTAGGATTTTCCATTTGATGGAGGATCAATTGGTCTTATGAAGTCCATACCCCATTTATCAAAGGGTGTCATCACCACTTGTGGATTAAGTGGCATCTCATCTAATTTTTTTGGATGACCCATCCTTTGGCATTTATCACATTTTTTTGTATAATTGGTCACATCTTTATGTAATGTTGGCCAATAATATCTTGTTGTTAAGATTTTCAGGGTTGTTCTCTTTGCTGAAAAGTGACCTCCACATGGCTTGTCATGACAAGCATGGAGTAGGTCATATATTTTATTTTCTCTCACACATCTCCTCATGATCTGATCTGGACCAGTGTAAAATAGATTGTTATCTATCCATGAAAATTGAAAGCTTTTCTCTACAAGCTTTTTCCTATCCTTTGAGAAAAATGTGGGGGTATCTTATTTGCTACAAGATAATTGGCTATGTCTACATACCATGGGTTTTTTATTCCTATGTGGAACAAGTGCTCATCTGTAAATGTATCTTCAACCTGAGTGGTGTCTTCATCAACATTTTGTAGTCTAAACAAGTAATCAACAACTACATTTTCCTTCCCTGGCTTATCAACAATTGTTATATCAAATTCTTGCAATAGTAAAAGCCATCTTTCCAGTCTGCCTATTATAGAAGGTTTGTTCATCAGATATTTTATTTTCAAGTGATCAGTGTGAACAAAAATGGGATAGCTTGTGACATAGTGTCAAAATTTGTTCAATGCATAAACTATAGCTAGGAGTCCCTTTTCAGTAACTGTGTAGTTCAATTCAGGGCCATAGAGGCTTTTACTAATATAGTAAATTACATTCTCAAGGTTGGTAGGCTTTTGTCCTAGCACAACACCTATGGCATAATCTGATGCATCTCTATGGATGTGGAATGGAATAGACCAATCTGGTCCTTTGAGGATTGGTGTAGTTGTGAAAAGTCTCTTTAGCTGTAGGAAGGACTCATCACATGTTTGTGTCCATAGAAATTCAGCCTCTTTGGTAAGCAATGTATACAAAGGACTAGCTATTTGACTGAAATTTTGAATAAAGTGTCTATAGTATCCAACATGTCCTAAGAAAGATCTGACATCTTTTGGCTTAGTAGGGGTAGGTAATGTGAGTATTACCTCAACTTTAGCTGGGTCCACTTGAATTCCTGCTGCTGAAATAAAATTCCCAGGTACTTCTCCTTCCTGCATTATCATAAAGCATTTCTCAATATTAAGGGATAGATTATGTTCCTTACATTGGATTAACATCTTTTTAAGATTCTTCAAGGCCTCTTCAAATGTCACTCCAAATGCTATAAAGTCATCCATATATATCTCCATACAATCATGTGATATGTCAACAAAAGTAGTAATTACAACCCTCTAGAATGTTGCTGGTGCATTACACAACCCAAAAGGTAAGACTCAATATGCATATGTCCCCATGGACATGTGAATGTAGTCTTCTCCTGGTCTTCTGGAGTAATAGTTATCTGATTGTATCCACTATATCCATGAAGAAAGGAAAAATACTTCTTACCGGCTAAAGTATCAAGTACTTGGTCAATGAATGGTAATGGGAAGTGATCCTTCTTGGTTTCTTTTTTTAATTCTCTATAATCTACATAGATTCTCCACTTACCCCCCTTTTTGGGCACTATAAGCAATGGTGATACCCATTTACTCTCAGATATAGGATATATAAAGCCAACATCTAGCAATTTTTGTAATTCAGTTTTGACTATCTCCTTTAATGCTAGATTAATCCTCCTTTGAGGTTGATGGAGTGGTAGACTTCCTTCATTAATGTATATCCTATGATTATAGAGTGTGGGGCTTAGTCCTTTCATGTCCCCATAGCCCCATGCAAAGGCTTTCTCATGTGTTTGCAGCAGTTTGGTTAGTTGCTCCATCTGTTGTGAAGGTAGCTTATTATTCACATGGAGATTATGAACCTTAGAAAGCTCAATAGTAGTTGTAAGGTCAAGCATGGACACTTCAATGATAGGACTTGTTTTTAATTCACTAGGTAGAAACTGATGAATAATTTTGGGTTCTAAAGGTAATAGACAGTTCTCAAAATTGTCTTCATATGTAGTTAACTCTAACATAGAACTTTTAGATATATCTTTGATTACAACACAGTCATTATTAAGAATGCTCTAAATGACTTCATCTTCCTCTCGCAGCTTTAGAAAAGATTTCCTATGTAACATCATGAGCTAAACCACAGAATTAAGTTCTTCTTCACCATCTCCTAAATCTGGCCATATAAGTGTACGTAAATCTAGTTGCGGTTGAGCTAGAGGATACAATGCTAGTTTCTTAGTGGCTTGCCCATCTGATATTGTCATGTTCCCTAATCTGTAACTTATGTTTGCATCAATTGTTGCCAACCATGGATGTCCTAGGATAACAGGGTAACCAGTAAGATTGACCTTTGGTGATAGAATCATGAAATCAGCAGGGTAGTCCTAAGAATCTAAGGTAACTATTATGTCTTCTATCATTCCATTAGGGGTGACAGTAGAACTATTTTCTAGTTGCAATATTGTTGGAGTAGCTCTCAACCCTTCAATTCTTAGTTTGTTCATAGTATCCTTCGTCATTACATTAATAGCAGCACCTAAGTCTATTAAATGCATTTTTAATAGACTGGCCATTAATGATGATGTTCACAACTGGACTCCCTGGATCTGAATATTTTGGTATTACCAATTTTCCTAACATGATATCACCCAATTGTCCTATAACATGAATTTTTGTAGGATCCTTTTCTTTCTTCCAGGATTTTTAAGACAAGCTTCTTTTATTTCTTTTCCATAAACTGGAACATCCTTTAGTGCTTGAAACAGGGGAATCTGGACATGCATGTTCTTTAGCTAGTCAATTATATCAAATGGTTGGTCTTCTTTTGGTATGGGCTTGTCCATACTGAGCCTCTAAGGAAAAGGTGGTTTGACTAATGTATGAACATTAGCTGAGTTGGAAACATTTTTTGGGGCAACAATATTTGGAAAAGCATTCTCTAGAATCGGTACTGATGCTGCAGGAAGGTCTAGCACTTCAATGATAAGAGGTGGTTCAGGTGCAAGAAAGGTAGTACTTGATCTTAAATGTATATTAGATATGTTAAGTGCATAGGTAGGGTACTGCTGAGCATCGGTAGTATACATTTGTTGTTGTGGTTGTTGACTGTTGGGATTCGGTTGTGGTTGAGTAGGTAATTGTGTTTTCTTTTGAGGACTTGTAGTTTTAGGTGGTGGCATTATTGTAGGTATATTTGTTGGATGCGGTAAAGGTGGATATCCAAGATTTGGATTAGGCCATTGCTGAGGTCCACTCCACTGATTAGTGGGCTGCCAATTCCCTTGTGGTTGTTGCCATTGGTTTGGAAATTGTGGCCATTGGGATTGTTGTGGAGGATACCATTGATTCTATTGGTTATTTGGCCAAGCATTATTCCAAGTGGGTTGATTATACTGTGGAGGAATTTGGACATTACAGTTTTGCAACTGACTATTATAAGGATTTAAAATTTGTAATGGGTCTTGAGGCATACCTTGTCTCGTGGCCCATGGCTGATGTTGAGAAACAAAGAATACTTGCTCGTTCTCTCCTTCTATCTTTAAGTATTCAGTTGGAAGATTCTGATTCTTTAGGTTTGCAACCAATTTGCACTGACAATCCTTCTTTTGTTTGTGGCAATGAGGAAAATATTCAACTAGATGTGCCTCTACATCTGCATGCTTCTTCTTGGCAGTCATCGTGTCTAGGTGTGTAGCGACATCATTTATGATGTCTTTCTTGAAGTCTGACAATAGGTTTGAAATCTCCATCTTTGAAATACCAAAGCCACTTCCTTTAGCCACCGTTGAGTGAAATCCCCTTCCTTTCTTGACTGCTGCTCTAGAATAGTTCATACAAATCTTTTGAAGGTCATCCCCAAGAAGACTAAGATATATCTCCTCTAGCTATGAGGTCCAAGGCTTCAAGACAATTTTTATTCACTCGTCTTAGAAAAATCAGCTTCTGTGAATCCTCCTACAATGGATGTTGAGGGTTCTTTTGTAAGTTAAATAAGAAGCATGATATGTAGTCCTCTAATGTCTCATCTTCCCTTTGTGACATATGGAAGATGTCATCTCCTTTTGAATCACTTGCCTTGCAGTATTCCTTATACTTCCTTAGAAATAAATATGTCCCAATTTGCTACTGCATTTTCTCCTAAATCCATGAACCTTCTGAGAGCTGACTCCTTTAGTGTTGCTGGAAACAACTTAAGCTTATGACTGTTAGTATTATAGTAAAAAATTTGACACAGTATGTCAAAATTGAACAAAAAGGTGTCAGGATCCTCTGTGATGAGGCCATAGAACTTTGGTAGTGTTGAAGTAGGTATGTTCTTGAGATTAGGATTGTTGATAAGACTTGGAATAGGAAATGAAAATGTAGGACTTGCCATTACTGGAGGTGTTGGATATTGAAACTGTGGCTGGAAAGTATTATTGGCTAGAAGGTTCTAGACAGAAGGTGGTCCTGGACTAGGATTATTATGGAAGCTGGCTAATATTTTTGAAAAAGGATGGAGGTCAAATGTTTCACAACTGTCTTCTTTTGTTGAAGATGATGCAACAAACTCAGGACTTGCATCAAGAAATGGTAACTCAAGTTCTTCAAATTCTTCTTTTAGTTTAACAGGTTCTTTTGGAAGAAATCTACCATGAACATCTCACCTTCTTCGATGCATGAAATTAAGTTGATGAATTTTGAAGCAAGCTCACAACTACTCTATATTGACTAGAAAAACAAGAAACTAATATGAAAAATAAAGGACTCATTAAGGTTCCTAGTTCGACACCATCCCCGATAGTGGTGCCAAAAATGAACAGTCTCACAATAGGTAAAGATAATAATGTCATTATCTATCTTAGAGGTAATATATCTATGCTAAGGATTGCCTATTGCCATCATGAAATGCATTTAGATTGTCAACATAGGGACGTAGACTTGAAATGGGACATCATAGTTTGTGCACTAAGTTCCTTTAGGATTCATAACCCCTGTGCTGCAGGAAGATAAAATGAATGAAAGGAATCTATGCTATTGTTGTAGGAAAGTAAACACACTTGAATACTTAATGAAATTACTATAGAAATCTTGTGAAATGAATCTAGCCTGTCTAACAACTCAAAACATTCACCATGTATATCTTCTGCAAGTGCTGCTGGAACATCCACAATAGTAATGTTGTAGGAATAAAATAGCAACTCTACTTGAAATCAATGAAAATGAAGGAAACAAATCTAATCTATCTTAATCTAATCCACCTCCCAAGTGGGCCCCCTTGGTTGTCTTCTACTAACTACCAACATAGAAAATAATCCAAAATCACTCTTCCATTAATTCTTCTTAACTGGTTACATAACAATTGAACAATTCATGAAGAACTGAAAAGAGAAACTTCTGCTACATTGAACACACCATTCTATATTTTCTCATTACCTAACTAAGTCAATCAAATCCCTTTATAAAGAGGACTGACGCTTATTGAAAACATAACATTAAAGTCTGATAAAACCTCGCCAAAAAAGGAGGTAGTAAAACAACCATGCCATATTACAATTATTGAAGATAACAGAATAACAACTTTTGAGGAAATATAGCAAGACTTATTTCCTATATTCTCTGGAACAACAACTCCTTTCTAGGTGCGGCATATCCTTCAGAACTATGTTGGATTCTTTCACCATGACTGTTCTTTTAACACTCCTTCTTTAATGCGGTTGCACCACTCTTCGAACTACTCCTTGTTTACCTAAAAGGTTAGTAACATTTGGTACACATATGCAAGTCAACATTTCAACCCCTAATCAAATGTTAGAACACAACTTAAAATAACTATATGAAGTACTCCATTATATTAATAATAGTCAACAAAACATGTCATTCAAGCTACCCATAGGCTTTGTGGCTTTAGTTGTACTTAGCATAAGTTCACATAGGTATAAGTCATAATTTTTATAGAAATGTCTATCAGAGCATAAAGAGTGTCAACAAAGTATGAAGATTATAACAAAATTGAGACATTAATTTGTCTCATCAATAGGTAAAGTTGCAGAATCTTTCAAAGGAACTCTAGGTTAATGTCTCCTTAACAATGGACATTTGTTGGCATATTTGACAAAGTGTCAACTACACTTGAGACAAGAACCAAAATTAATACATCCCCAATAACAATGCCATTTTTTTATCTCTCAAAGAACCAAAATTAATACACCCCCAACAACAATGCCATTTTTTATCTCTCAAAGTAGTGGAACCCCAAACCCCTCACAACAAGCTATACCTTAAGTACTTGCAATGCCAACTATGGTGGATAGCTTGAGGCTTATGGTTGGGAAATGAGAACAATAGATCAAGTAATAAGGATTAGTAATTCCTTCTACTTTAGGCTCTACTTGGCCAAGAGTGTGTTCCTTGAGTCTTTGAGATAGGATAATTTATGATAAATGAAAGATTATATTCAAAGTCTTAACAACCTTGCCCAATGCACTATAAACTCTAAAATATGCTTGTATATGTCATTTATGGATGTAACTAAACCACTAAGACCTCAAAATGACCCAATGAGAACCTTCTCGCATATGCACCAAAAGATTATTTTTGTCTTGTTTTGATTAATCAGGTATATAAACATCTTGTAATGGTTCCTCGTCGTGTATCTAGAATTTTGTTTTCAAGAAGGGCATTGAAACTAAATCTTTATGAACAAATATTAACTAAGGTGTTATCAAATTTTATCCCCAAGGACAAGAAATAAGATACTATAAATGGATTGCACTAGGTATATAAATTTTCTTAACACTTCATATAAGATCATAGCTCTGGGTGTGGAACAAAACTAAATGAAAATCCTTACAATGTATATAATGTTGTCCAAATGAAAATGCAGATAATCCTCCTTCATGTGCTGCCCTTCTTCATGCCATGGGGAATAATGGAGAGATAATGTGGTCCAAACAAAAATGCAAATAATCCTCCTTTGTGCGCTGCCCTTCTTTTCCATGGGGAATAGTGAAGTGACAAATGAAACCTTTTTCCTAGGTTGTTCCTGTGTTGGTCACAATTTCAACTAGTACTATAGTGGTTGAAATTACGACCAACACATGCATAACTTTAAAAAAAATCAAAGTTTTACTTCTTTAATTCGACCAACCAAAACCTTTTAATTTGTTGGTTGAAATAATAGGTTGAAAAATAAGGTCAAATGTACTAGTGCCAGTGGTATCATGTTTGACTTTGAGGCTTGGGCTTACCCAAAGCACATGGTTTTTGGTCTATTGTGTGCATCCTTAGAGATTCATTCTTGCCTTAGCTCGGCCTTCTTCAATGACAACTTGATAATGTGTAAGAGCAACATAAGGTAGTTGGGTAGTGGACTGAGATGAGGTGATACCTCTGGGTTAACAAAAAATAAATTGAGAAACCATTTTTCATTGTTGTCTTGGTGAATAATATATTGTACCCCACATCGATTTCACTTAAGTGTCATGATAAATTGAAACCTTATCTCATTTATATATTCCAATGTGGGGGAGAGTCACACCTCTTCATCATGTTTTCCTTTTGCAATCATTATAACCTTTAACAATCTCCACCCTTTGAAACAGTCACAACCCTTCACCATTTTTTTCATTTACAAATGTCACAACCTTTCATAGGTTTTCTTTTTGAAAGAGTCACTTCAATCTTTTTCTTCTTGTTCCATTTTCTCTTCCATTAATTTTTAGAGAGCTACTCTTGCCTAAACTCACCCCTTCCCAAACCCTAACTTGGCAATATGTAAGACCAAGGTAAGGTAAGCTAGGTACTGAGATAAGTCACAAGAATACCTATGAATTAACAAAAAAATGAATTAACTCACCACTTTTTATTGTTGTATTTGTGAATAATATATTATGCCCCAGATTGATTTCACTTAACTACCTAAAATGAAATCTTTGCCACTTTGTATATTTTAAGGTGGGTGAGAGTCACATCTCTTAATCAAATCTACCCTTTGCAATCATCACAACATTTTATAATTGTCACTCTTCAAAAGTGTCACAAATCTTCACCAATTTTGTCATTTGCGAGTGTCACAACATATCATAAATTTTTCTTTAGGAAAAGTCACTTCCATATTTTTTTCTTATTTCTTTTTCTCTTACATTAATACTTAGAGGGACAATCTTTCCTCAACTTAGCTCTTCCTGAAGCTCAACTTGTAAGACCAAGGATAGGTAAATTGGGCACTACACTAATTCATGGGAATATCTCTAATTTAAAAAAATAGAATTTAGTCACTACTTTTCATTTTTTCCTTTTTAAATAATATATTATACCTCATATAAATTTCACTTAAATCAAAACCTTCTCCCTTTTATATCTTTCAATGTGGGGGAGAGTCACATTTCATCATGCTTTCCCTTTGCAATCATCACAATCTTTCACAATTGTCACCCTTCAAAAGTGTCACAACCCTTCACCATTTCTGTCATTTGTGAGTGTCACAACCTTGAATAATTTTTCCTCTTGCAAGATTTACTTAATTTATTATTTTTATTTTATTTTTCTATTAATTCTTACAAGGCTAGTCTTGCCTCAACGCACAACTTAATGAACCCATAATTAGAAATATATAAGACCAAGATAAGGTAGGTTAGACACTAGGTTGAGTCACAATGATACCTATGAGTTAAACATATAAAAGTTACACAGTATTGTATGTATTCTCCAAATACAAGGTGACATAAAAATATCATATTCATACACATTATTTATAAGAAAGAAATCATAAAAAGAAACATTATTCATAAGTAAGAAAAATGATAAATAGGAACCACTATAATGTTTATTATAAGAACTAATACTTCATACCAATTTATAATTATATTCAAATTTTGTATGTTGTAAGACAGATCTAATTGGATCGATGATTTGAGGTATTGGTGAGTTATGATTAAGTAATTATCGATTAGATGTTTGAAAAGTGACAATATAATAAATGCTAGTTTTACATGTTGATGGATGGTGATTTGATGAATGTTGATTTGGTAGAGTGATGCTTGATTGCTGAACTATATGTATTCTTGATCCCAAGTTGAATTGATGATTGATGTTAATTTGATTAATTTTTGCTTGATATTTCTAATTGATTGGTTTCTTGATTTCCTCCGAGACAATGAATGAAGTATAATGATTGATGAGTCCTTAATCAATACTTACAATGAAATCTCCTTTATACTTTATTGGATAAAGGGTCACCACCATTCATAAGAAATGAGTCCAGATAACCTACACATATAGTAGAGTTGGCTTGGGCCATGGGTTTTCTTCCCATCAGTATCAGGTTTGACTTTGAGGCTCAGGATTACCAATGCACATGGTTTGCGAGCTATTGCATGCATCCTTAGAGGGTTAATATTTCCTTAGCTCACCCTTTCTAAATGCCAACTTGGCAATGTGTATGAGAAACGTAAGACAATTAGCCACTAGGTTGAGTCATGGCGATACCATTGAGTTAACAAAAAAAGAATTGAGTGACCACTTTTCCTTGTTGCATTTTTTAATAATACATTATATCCAAAATTGATTTCACTTGAATGTCCTAAATTAAAACCACCTCCCCTTTATATTTTCCAATGTGGGGAAGTATCACACCTCTTCATCATGTTTGTCTTTAGCAATCATTATAACATTTAACAATTGTCACCCTTCGAAAGAGTCACAACCATTCACCATTTTTGTCATTTGAAAGCATCAACCTTTCATAAATTTATTTTTTGAAGGAGTCACTTCCTTCTTTTTCTTCTTATTCCATTTTCTCTTCCATTTATTCTTAAAGAGTTGCACTTTCCTAAGCTCACCCCTTCCCGAGCCCCAACTTGACAATATGTAATACCAAGGTAAGGTGGGTTGGGCACTTAGCTTAGTCATGAGAATACCTTTGAGCTCACAAAAAAATGAATTGAATCACAAATAATATACTATACCCCACATTGATTTCACTTAAATTTCCTCCTAAAATTAAATCTTCTCCACTTTGTATCTTTTAATGTGTGTGAGAGTCAAATCTATTCATCATATCTACTTTTTGCAATTGTCACAACTTTTTACAATTGCCACTCTTAAAAATAGTAACAACTCTTCACCATTTTTGTTCGTTTGTGAGTGTCACTACATATCATAACTTTATCTTTTGAAAAATTCACTTCCATATAGTTTTCTTATTCTTTTTTTCTCTTACATTAATTGTTAAAGGGGTAGTCTTGCCTCAACTCACCCCTTCTTGAACTCCAAATTGGTAATATGTTAGATCAAGGTAAGGTGAATTGGGTAGTAGGCTGAGTCATGAGGATACCTCAGAGTTAACAAAAAAATAAATTGAGTCACTTCTTTTCATTATTTCCTTTGTGAATAATATATTATACCCCATATTGATTTCAATTGAATATCTTTTTAATTTGAAATATTCTCCCATTTGTGTCTTCAAATGTGGGGGAGAGATATCTCTTCATCATGCCCTCCCTTGGAAATCATCACAACCTTTCACAATTGTCATCATTCAAAAGAGTCACAACCTTGTTAGGATTTGGTAACACTGAGAGGGGGGGTGAATCAGTGTTACAACACTTTACTATTTTCTTAAATTTATTGATCCTCTTCAAAAAACATATAGAGATATAGCATAAAATAAATAACCATGCAACATAGACAAACATAAAAGAACTCATATTACCATATTTTTTTTCAAGAAAACCCTGTTAAGGGAAAAATCCCAGTGGGGATGGTACCCACAAATATCTGTACTATAAGTATAATAAACCTGTTAAGAGTTTTGACCCTATTAGGAGCCGGGTATTACAATAGGCAGGTCCTGGTTAAACAACAGACCCTGTTAGGAGCTTTTAAATTGTGATCCCAATTAAAGAATCAACCCTGCTAGGAGTCCAGCCTTGTTACAAGCAATCAAACCTTGTTAGGGATGTACATTAGGTGCAACAACACTTACAATCAATTTTCTATCCTAAATACAAGGAGTTAACAAATTAATCTTGAAGAACACCTCTTGTTCTTCTTTCTCTTAATCTCTACTATGCCTCTTAGATGTCTTCATAGTTTGCATCCATCAATTATCTTCACCAGATCATCGCCCACTTATAAAAAAGTGTTTGTATACTTATACCTTGCTGGAAGTATATTTACAAGAGCCAGTCAAAATTACACTAGCTAAACAACATTTTATTTAATGTACATTTGCATGCTTCATCAATACCCTTAGTCAATCTTAGATCCAAGATAGCATCCAAAAATAACTTTCTAATCGTTCACAAAGTTGGCCTTAGTGATTTCCAACAAGTTGTACTCTATTGACTGTCTTCACATCCGATCAACTAAACATATCTCTTCAATACCTCAATATTAACATGTGTGACCTTACACATGTATTCATTTGTGTCCCACAAGCATGTAACCAAGATGGCATGTGTTTATGAAGATCCTGTGAAGTTTGCTAAGCTTTTCTATCATACTAGGTTATAGGAACAATCTGTGGACTTAGTCATTTTTCCTTCATCAACTACATTCAAACATATTCCCGATATCCAATATGTGCGATCATAAAACTGTTAATTGTTTCCATAAATGAAAACATTCCATATGTGCATGTTCCTACATGTGCATATATGCGCATGTGCTGACCACTTGCCAACAATTTTCCCCTTTGGCATTGATGACAACACTTGGTGAAAAAATGACTAAGTGCAACATCATGACAAAAATGTAAAGGGAAATATATGCAACACATAAAGTTTGACACATAGCCTTCAAAGAAAACTTTTCTTTTATTTATGTTTCCATTTTACATTAAATTACATTTTTTCTTCTATCTCTCCCCCTTTGACATCAATGGAAAAGGGTTCCAAAAATGTCTGGCGCTGCTGCCAAAACAACAAAATTGAAAGAGTACAAAATTATAGTTGAATTGTTTGCAGTATATCTCTGTAGTTGATCTTCATGATTTGTATGTTTGCATCCCAAGTTGTCTTAATTTCCTTTGCAACCTGAATTAGCCCATTTAGACCAAATGCAGCCTTCTCTTTCTCCTCCACATCCTTAGGTATTAATTCCTAAAATATTTTCAAGCAAAAGTTGAAGGTATTCATGAGTACTCTCCAAGACACTGATCTTGGGAGTCAAAAAGCTTCTTAATTCTGAAAATCTCCTTTGAACTCAATCTTTTTCTAACTAGAGAGTATGGATTTTGTCCATGATCCTGTTTGTTTCTTTATTTATATCCAAAATTTACTTATTTACAAAATCCTCAGAGAGCTTTATCAAAACCTCTTCATCCTGAGCTATGATATTTGTTATGCTCTTTACATGCTTGTGCAAAGTCATGCAGAGTTTATATAGATCATGCCCATCCTTAAGATAAAATTTTATTGCCCTTTCAGTGGCACTAACTATATTAAGATCACTCTTGATCCCATCAAGAGTGTCTTTCATCCTTAGTCTTTTGAAATCTTCTACTACTTTTATTCTATCTACATCTTCTAATGTATAAAAATTTTGTTCTATTACACTTAGAATATTGTCTAGACTACTTATAGGATCTCCATTATGTACAGGAGGTGTAGTCAAAAGCTTGCTTAATACTTGCGTTGCCTGGTGGATTGTCTTTGAGGTCTTGTCATTTTTCTTCTCTTATTTATCTTTGGCTTTGGAAAAATCAAGTACTGATCACTGCATTAGGTCTGTAACATTCATGTCCTCTAAGTTAGTTCAAATTTATTTAGAGCCACTTGCCAACAAATTAGGTGTAGAAAAAGGAGTGATAGACAATCCCTTTGGTTGTTCCTCTTTCTTTCTTTTTTATTTTATTTTCCTTTTCTTGTTCCTTTTATTCTTCTATTTCTTTTTTCTTTTCATGTTCCTTTACCTTTTCTATTTCTGTTTCTTCCTCTTTTCCTTTTGATACATGTTCCTTTTCAAGTGTTTTCTATCCTTGCTACACTTTCTCAGGTGACTCTTCTTGAGCAATCTTGGGTAGCTCAAGATTCTTTACTATTTTATCAATTTTGGTCAATTTTTCACATATCTAAAATGGATCAGATGTATCTAGCTTGGTATCAAGTAAAATCCCAACATTTTCAATGAAGAAATTACGTAAGGCAGTGTCAACTACCTCTGTCTCCTTTGGATCTTCATCCTTTTCTGCAAATTTGGTAACTGTAGGCTTTGTGGAGATTATTACTGGGGTTGGGATCCTTGTAGACATACCAAGATTAGGTCTCTCCTCTAGGAGTAGCTTCCCAACTTTGCCATGAGTTTCCTGTTCAACCTCTTCATACTTTCGTGCCATGAACATGATGATTCTAGTTCTTGTTCTCAACTTTGGTATTAGCTTCTCAAGCCAATCTCCTATTTCACTCCCTGTCATAGTAGGCATATTCTGCCAAACAATATCCTATCTCATCTTGATGTCCTCATCAAGGGATATTTTCTTTCTTTCTTCTAATCTATCAAATAAGTCCTTACTTATTTGACCCTCTATTTCAATTAAATTCTTTTTGAAAGTGAGCATGTTCTCCACAACTATATCTTCTATTTTTTTTTCTTGTCTTCATCATATCTATCAAAGTATTCTTTAATAGAAGTGAGATTACCATCATTTACTACTCTCTTTTGTATAAATTTAAGGTAGATCTTATATAGGTTTCTTTGTGTTTCCCGACCTTTCTTTTGTTCAGCTTCTTCTACCTTTTTCCTGTCTGCTTCAAGTGCCCTTAGATTGTCCTCTTGAAGCTTTTTGTCTTTCTCTTCTTCTTGCTCCTTCTTCTTTTGTTCCTTAGTTTTCTATATGTCCATCATTTGGATTTCCCTATTTTTTTCTTCTTCTTGAGAATTATTTTGTTTCTTATCCTTTTCATGCGAAGATGGAGGGGTATCTAATGTTTCCTCTTCTTTCCTAGTCTGCTAGCCATGGCCTTATGAGGTGTTTGGCCCTATGTGGCTGCTCTTGCATCCTGACTTTGCAAAGCTCTCCTAGTAGCTATAGGAGTGTCATATTTTTCTTTTTCTTATTATTTCTCCTCAACCTCTACTACTTGAGGTGATTCAATGTTAGTTTGAGGAGGGGGAATATTGTATTTCTCCCCAAGTTCTGGCACCTTTTCCCTAAAATTTTTCATTTCTTCTTTGGATATGCCATGTTGGCCTGCTATTTTGTCAACCAATGATTCAACTTTCTTCTCCCTTCTCCCTTTTACCATTTCTTCCTTGACTATTGTGTATTTTTCTTCATATGTACCCCATCTTGGAACATTGGGGTCTCTAGGAGACTGTAAAATATGTTGGATATGAAGTTCTGGAACAATATAATCTACTTCATAGCCCATAGGAGTATCCCATGAGGTTCTAGGTTCTACATCCTTAAAACATGTGATGTAGTTGCTACCATGAAACATATGTCATCCTTATACTTATCCACTAGTCTCCAAGGGATCCTTTCCCTATCATGCATATTGTTTTGGAAGATTTTCATCATTCCTGCAAACTCAACATATCTATTTTTCTTATCACTTCTTCTGTAGAAGTCGTTGATCATTTACATAGTACATTTGTCTGATCTCCATAGATACATGTTAGGGAATATCATTATAACATAAAAGAATATATACATTATTAGTGATCCAAATCTAAAATGTGTTGTTTTGTTTCTCTTTATCCCTACCAAATTATCCATCAGTTGCTACCTTAGGACCTCATACAAGTCATACTCTTCATCTTCAACTACCATCTTATATGCCATATGGATAAAACTAGCTGATACACTATTTATCCTACTACTATATTGAAACTTTTATCCCAATATTATTGCTACAAGTTTGACATCTTCTTGTGCGATATCTTTAATGGTCATGGCTCTCTTGTTCCGCATGTTTTTTGTTAGTTTCTCCACTTAAAACCTAATGTTATTTTCTTCTATAGGTACTTTACTAGTCATCGATAAACCAATGATTTCATGTAATAGTTCTTTGGTGACTTTGGTTGGGGTTCCACCAATCCATATAAATTCATCACAAATCCTACTCAACATAATTTTAATCCAATCTAACTCATCAAATTGAAATCTCTCCATATATTTAGCTATAGGTAACCCGTGAACCTTCCTACATTCTTCTCTTAGGGTTTTATTTGTATTGTATAACCCTATCATTTCATCATATATCTCTATATTGCATATAAACTCAATATTGTTATGTATATATGCCCTGATGTCTTCAACATGAAAAACACCAACTAGGGTATGCGAAAATGCACCCTCTTGACCCTCTTCAGTAGATTTGAAGGGATGGAATTTGTATCTGTTTCTTTCAAGAATGTTAAATACCTTAGGTGTATCCATACTGATTTGTTTTCTACTACAATTGACATAGATTCTTGAGTTAATCACAAATACCTAGCTTGCACAACCGTGTGAGGGTTTTGCGAACACAACTAAAAACTCTACAAGCTCCAACTACTTCTCCAAGCTCTTCAATACTCTCTGATCTTTGTGTAAATGGTGACTAATTCAACTACATTATTACCATTATAGACAATTTGGCACAAGTCCCAAAAATGCCTACAAAGTGACAAGAAACTAGTGCTATCTCAAACTGAAAACTTTATCATAGATATCTTCCAAATATATGTGATCTTGTCCAAGATCCCATAACATAACAACTAAACTTCCTTCAAGCTCACACAAATTAACTCATCCATATAGGGGCTCTTTATCTAATTGGTGTTAATCTGTCATGCTCCTCCTATGACATAAATTTCTCATTAAAAGTATGGTGAGGAAACGCACCCTGGTAATAATTCCACAAGACTCTTAGGAATCTTATGAGTGCTCGCACTTTGCTTTTTTTCTTTCTTAACTTCAAATTCCACAGGTTCATTCTGTTTGACCCATTTCTCCTTGAATTGTGCTTTTAGTTCTGCTAGCTCTCTGTCTTCTTCATTCAGTTCATTTTCTTTTGCGAATGGTATGAAGGACTTCTTGACTAGTCTTCTAAATCTGCAATACTTCACAACATGTCCATCATTGTTACACTTGAAGCATGCCCCCTTCTTCTTAGGTTTTAATTGGCTATAATCAATCTACAATTTGTAATACTTTGCAATATGACCAAATTTATTACACTTGTAACATACAATCTTTCTAGGTTTGGTAATAGGTTTCTTAACCTCTTCTACTATCTTTTTACCTTCATCCTTGATAGTATTAGAAAAATTGTCTTGCATAATATCATTTATTTTACATGTTTCCTTATCCTCAGATAGTCTATGCTCTACATCTTTACTACCTTCCCCTTTTTCAACATTTGTCTCGTTCAAGCTTCTCTCTTTTTTTTTCTTGAGAAATCATTCAAGTGATAATATGTAGGTTTTCTAGACTTCATATCAAGCTTTCTACATTCTCTTATCTTGTGTCCATATAAATAAAAATTAAAACAAAAGCTAGTAAATTTAGGATTACCCTTTTCATTTGGTTTCTTTGATTGATCTTTGTGGCTGCAATACTTGTCATAATCCTTGCAAGGAGGTATCTCAAGTTCTTCTATCACAACCTCATAATTTGACTTCTTAGGTGACTCAAGATTTACCACAACTCTATCTTTCCTTTGACTAGGATTGTTATTAAATCCTACTCTTGTCATGTCTCCAACAGGCTTCTACATGACAACTTGCTCATCCAATTTCTTTATGCTCTCATGAAGTTTTTCTATGCAACCTTTGGTCTGATCAAGTTCACCATTAATGGTGATATAGTATCTTTCTATCTTGTCATACTTTTTTTTAATGAATTCAATTCATCTTCCAAGGTTTGCAAAACATCCTTTGTGCTTGATAGTTAATTTTGCAATTTTTCTTTTTCTTCTTTTTCAGCATCAAGTTTTTCCATTAGGTTCAATTTTGTGACCTCTATTTCATCCTTCAAGGAATCATTTTCATGTCTTAGTTTCTCAATATGATCTTGATCTGATAGTTCCTTAGTTTGTACATCCATGAGATCATCTCTTCATTTTCTCTCATGTTCAAGTTGTTGCTTCAACTTCTTGATAAAGTCATCTTCCTTCCTTAGCTTGTTCTTTAGATCCACTCTATTTGCATTATAAATGTCCACATCTTCCAAGGCCATTATACAATTCTTCTTCAAGTTTTCCAAATCCATCTTGATCTCTCCAAATCTATTAAGATTCTCTTTCAGGGGCTTGAGGCTCTAATACCAATTGTTAGAATCGGTAACACTGAGAGTGAAGTGAATCAGTTTTACATTACTTTACTGGATTCTTAAATTTATTGATCTTCTTCAAACAACATATAGATATATAGCATAAAATAAATAGCCATGAAACATAGACAAACATAGAAGAACTCATAGCTCCATATTTGTTTTCAAGGAAACCATGTTAAGGGAAAACCACAAGCCATAGTCAGTTATGCCTTTCAAATACTAAAATATTCTTTTTACTGTTGTATAATGTGACTCTTTAGGGTTAGCTTGAAATATCGCAACAATACCAATCACATGTGATATATCTAGTCTTCTATGAGTTAAATACTACAATCCTCCAATCATGGATCTTTACTTCTTTTGTTCAACTATAGGTGTTTCATCTATGCTAGATAAATTATGGCTAGTTACCATAGGCATGCCAATAGGCTTACAATTTTCCATTCCAAATCTCTTCAATAATTATTTCAGATACTTTTTTTAAGATAAGAAAATACCATCACTATTTTGTGCTATATGTAATCCTAAAAATATTTCATTTCTCCAATCATGCTCATTTCAAATTTTGTCTTCATTTCATCAGCAAATTTATCGCTAGCTTCATCCTCTCCTCCAAAGATAATATCATCAACAAACATAGCTACAATCAATAAACCATTCTCAATCTTTTTCAGATACAAATTACTGTCTATAGTGCCTTTAGTAAATCCCAATTTTATCAAATACTTATCTAATCTTTCATACCATGTTCTAGGTGCTTTCTTTAGTCCATATAGAGCTTTGTTCAATTTACATATGATGTCTCCTTCTTGAGTTAAAGGAAAACCTTCAGGTTGCTCAATATAGACTTCTTCCAATTATCCATTCAAAAATGTTGACTTCACATCCATCTGATACACTTTGAATTTTTTATAATGCATAAGCCAAAACCATTCTTATTGCTTCAATTATTGCAATAGGTGCAAAATTTTCTTCATAATCAATTCCTTTTTGGTGTGAGTATCCCTTACATACCAATCTTTCTTTGTTTCTTACAACTTCACCTTGTTCATTCATCTTATTCCTAAATACTCATTTAGTTCCTATAACACTTTTATTTTAGGTCTCGGGACCAACTCCCAACTCTTGTTCTTATCAATTTGATCTAGTTCTTCCTTCATTTCTTGAATCCAATTATCATCTTTACAAGCTTCCTCAATAGTTTTAGGTTCAATTTGTGAAATCAAACATAGTTCTTCTTGTACCTTATTTCTTGTCAGAACTCCTTTTTCTGTGCTCCCAATAATATGATCAACATGATGATTTCTTGCTAGATTCTTTTTAGGTGTCACTGTCTTAGTTCTTGCTTCAACTCTTTGTTCTGAACTTGGTTCTTCTCTTACTTCCTCAATGTAATTCTCATTCTACAAATCATTGTCAGTTTCATAAAATAATTCAACATTTTCTTGATCAATTCTAGGATGAACTTCTTCATCTGATTCATAATCAAGTATTATTTCTTGAATTTTGAACTTCTCATCAACTTTAATATTTGCACTCTCAACAATAGTCTTAGTTCTTTTATTGAAACATCTATAGGCTTTGCTTTTCAATGAATAACCAAGAAATATACCTTTATCACTTCTAGGATCAAACTTCCCAATGTCATCATCTCTCTTAATATAACATTTTCTTCTAAAAATTTTGAAATACTTAACTAATGGTGCATGTCCAAACCATAATTCATAAGGTGTCTTATTTGTGTCTGCTCTATTTTGTACTCTATTCATTGTATATACTATTGTATTCACTGCTTCTCTCCAAAATGTCTTTTCCAAATCATTCTCAAATAGTGTAGCTCTTGCTACCTCAGTTACTGATCTTTTCCTTCTTTCTACAATACCATTTTGTTCAAGTGTTCTAGGGGCTGAAAACTATCTCTTAATACCATTCTCTTCACAAAAAAAACTAAATTCCTTTAAAGTAAATTCTCCACCTCTATCAAATCTTAAACATTTAATCTTCACTCTAGAGTCATTCTCAACTTTGTTCTTAATCAATCTAAACTTATCAAATGCTTCAGACTTTTCTTTAAGAAATGTTATCCACATCATTCTAGTAAAGTCATCAACAAAAATCATAAAATATCTTTCACCATAGAATCCTCTAGTCCTTTTGGGACCACTCAAATATGTATAAACAATTTCTAATTTTGTTGTTGTGGTGAACTTCTTACTAGGAAAATAAATTATTTTTTGCTTAGCCATAACACATTCTTTTCATATCATGTTAGTAGGTTTCATAATATTAGGTAAATCTCTTACTGCAAATGTAGTACTTGCAAATTACGATATTATCAAAGTTCATGTGATAGAACCTTTTGTGCCATAACCAACTGTCATCAATTTTAGTAATCAAACATGTCTTTTTAGTAGGATTCAACTAAAATACATTACCTCTGGTTCTTGATCCAGTTGCAATCATATTACCATTATTATCTTTGATCACACAAGTCTTCTCAGTAAACCAAACTTGATATCCCTTGTCAACCAACTTTCCTACAGTTAAAATATTATGTTTCAATCCATCCACAAAATAAACATCATCAGTGGTATTCTTTCCATCAAGAGTAATAGATCCTATTCCCTTTATCATGCAAGGTGCATTGTTTCTAACTCCAACAATTCCTCCATCGTAGTTGTTAAACTTTATAAAAAATTTCATATCACCAGTCATGTGATGTGAACAACCACTGTCTATAATCCAATCATTTTTCTTTTCTACTTGGGAAACTAAAGCTTTTTCTTCTCTTACTTTAGTTTCAAATTTTTCTTCTTTTATTGCTACAAATCCTATTTCATCACTTTCATTATCACTTTCACTTAATATTTTCTCAATGCTAGCCTCAAATTCTTCATCATTAGCATTGTAACATTTTATAAATCTTCTAGGTTTAAAAATTTTCTTGTATTTCTTCACTCTCTTAGGACATTTAGATGCGAAATGACCATATTCTTGACAAGTCCAACATTTAAAGATTTTCTTACCTTCAGGTTCTCTTTTCACAAGCAAGGAAATTCCTTCCTCAATCTTTTTGTCTTCTTCAATATTAGATCTACTGCAACTGGCATAATCTCCATTGATACTTGTACTTCTTGACAAAGTATGGCAAACACTAAGTGCGCTTAGTGTTGTCTCAATTCTAGGTAAGTCTCCAGACCGTCTTAAGCTTGTCTCTGTTGCTTCTAATCTTCCAAGAAGATTTTCTCTGGTAAAAAAATTAGTACAAGGTATAACTTATTCAATCATCTATGTTGTCTACTTAAACACAGGGGTCAGTGTCTTTAAGATCTTCCATATGACTTCATCTGCATTTTTATTTCCTTCACAAACGTTGATGCCTACAACAATCTGTGATATCCTACCAATATAGCTTCTAACATATTCATCTTCCATCATTCTTATATCTTCAAATGAACATATCCAATTCTGTAATATGACTCTCTTAGCATGTACATCACCTTCAAAAGTAGATTGTAAAGCTAACAAAATTTCATGAGGTGTCCTTAGACTTTTTACCTAACTGTATTCATTCTCTGGAAGAGCTGACAAAAGTGTTTCTCTAAAAAGTATGTTATGCATGAATAGATCTCTTTCCTTATCAGTGTAATATTCAAGTTTATCTTCTTCAATGATAGTCTTATCATTCTTTGTAATCAACCAATATCCTATTCCTAAACACAACAGATGTGTCTTCATCTTTTCTTTTCATCTGTCATAGTTAACTCCATCAAACTTAGGGCTTTCTTTCCTGAAATGATTTTTCATAGATCTCCTTAAGTTGTTAAACTTGTCCTTCAAGGACCTGTCACTCTGATACCAATTGTTAGAAAGTAAATTCCACCAACATAACTGAGAGGGGGGGGGTGAATAATTTATCAAATAAAAACAACTTATAATACCATTATCAAATTTCAGCCATGTAACCAAATAAACAAAAACCATAGAAAGATAAACATACACAATAACACAAGATATGTTAAATAGGGAACCTCTTGATTAGAGAGCAAACCCCGGTAGGGATGGTACCCAAAAAATATGTACTAATATGAAAATTCCTTGTGAGAGGATGGACTCTATTAGGAGTCTTATGAAATATATTCAGTACATATCAGTCCCTATTAGGAGACTTTGAATCCCTGTTAAAATATTCTAACCCGGTTAAGAGTTATGGAAGGCAAAAGGACCCACTATCCAAATAGCTTCAAGGGAAAGATCACCAAACACACTATCCAAATGATCTTTGTATCATAAGAACAGAATAATACCAACAATTACTTATCTCAACAACTCTTTTTTATGTGCCAAAACCGCACCAACTACTTCACCAAATCTCAATACTAGATTTGCTTAATTCACATATCCTCTTACAACATCTTATCAATTCTCATTCCACTTCTCTATATAAAATCAAGGAAAATAATCCTTCATTTATACCACACTCAAATAATTTACAATAGAGTTGGCCAACTAGGCTTAACCAAATACAAAATATAAATCATTACACGTTACATAATATTTCATAATCACGTAAAACTATCATCTTCCAAACTAAATAATTTTTCACATGTGTGACCTCTGACTATGTTGTCTTATCCAGGTCAACTATGAAATATTATCAACCACTATTCAACTTTGCATGTCCAGATTCTATCCCGATTAGGAGATATAATCCAGTTATCACAATCTGCTTCTCTAGGAACATTGTCTCAATACTGTTTCCACTAAATTAAATTTCCATATGCGCTCTTAACCATAATTTTAGGACACAATATAGAACAAGTCCCCAACTCCACATATATTGATCTGCAATTCTCCATGTGCGCTAATACAAATACTATTTGCTTCTCTGCTATTCTCCAATAGATCAATGTGTTGACATCAATGAAAAACATAGTCATGAATGCAACATACAACTGCTATAGAATGACTTTGAATACTCCCCCATAGGACATATTCAACATTAATTCCTAACATAATGAATAATTCATACCATTTTATAATAATATTAATATTTTGTATGTTGTAAGATAGATCGTTGTAAGAGAGATCTGATTAGTTCAATGATTTGAGGTATTGGTGAGTTAAGATTAAGTAATAATCGATTAGATGATTGAGAAGTGATGATATAATAAATGTTAGTTTGACATGGTGATGGATGGTGATTGAATGGATGTTGATGTGATAGAGTTATGCTTAATTGTTGAATTTTATGTATTCTTGATCCCTAGTTGAAGTGATGATTGATGTGAATTTGATTATTATTTTCTTGATCTTTCTAATTGATTGATTGCTTGATTTCTTGCGAGATAATGGATGAAGTATAATGATTAAAAAATCCTCCTTCAATAATTATAATTAAATCTCATTTATAATTTATTGGAGAAAGGGTCACCTCCATTCATAATAAATGAGTCACCACAACTTGCATGTATAGCAGGGTTGGCTTGAGCCATGGGTTTGATCACCATTGTTATCAGGTTTGACTTCGAGGATCGGGCTTACCAAAAGAAAATGGTTTGTGAGCTATGTTAGGAATGAATGCTAAATATATCCTATGGGGGAGTATTTGCAGCCATTCTATAGCAGTTATTGTTGCATTCATGATTGTGATTGTCATTGATGTCAACACAATGATCTACTGAAGTTTAGCAGAGAAGAAGATAGTTTTGGAGTTAGCGCACGTGGGATATTGAAGATCAAGCTATGTGGAGTTGAGGATTTACTCTATGATGTTCTATAAGATTGTGGTTAAGAGCGCATGGAAATTTATTTATTCATGAAAGTTATGTGTAATTTAGAGGAAGTAGTATTCAGGCAGTGTTCCTGAGTAGCAGTTTTTGGAAATCAGATGATATCTCCTAATTAGGATAGAATCTAAGTATGTGAAGTTGAACAGATGTTGAAGACATGATAATTGTGATGTGGACGTGACAACAAGGTCAAAGGTCACACAAGTGAAGAGTTATCTTAATTGGAAGCTGGCAATTTTATGTAATTGTGAAATTTTTATGTAACGTGTGGAAGATTTTATTTTGTAATTTGTATGCCGACTCATTTGTAATTATTTGAGTGTGGTATAAAGGAAAGAATTTTTTCCTTCTTGTAATATGTATGTGGAATTGAATTTTAATATTTTGAAAGTGAATTGCGGAATTGTGCAATACTTGTTGAAAGAGGATATGCGAAGTATAGAAATCTGGTATTGAGATTTGATGAAGTAGTTGGTGAGGTTTGGCACAACCAAAGGAGAAGTTTTAAGTTGTTGAGATCAGTAATATTTTGGTATTATTTTTTTGAGTAATACAAAGATCAATTGGACAGTGTGTTCAGTGATCTTATACCTGAAGCTATTTGGGCAATGGGTCCTTTTGTCTTCCATAACTCCTAACAAAGTTAGAATCTTTTAGCAGGGATTCAAAGTCTCCTAGCAGGGACTGATATGTACTGAATGTATTTCATAAGACTCCTAACAGAGTCCATCCTCTCACAAGTAACTTTCATATTAGTGCATCTTTTGTGGGCATCATTCCCACCGGGTTTTACTCTTTGATCAAGAGGTTCCCTAGTCAACATATCTTGTGCTATTGTGTTGTTGTGTATGTATATATTTCTATGGTTGTTGATCACATTGCTTACTTGGTTAAAATCTATTGAAGTTGATAAAAGTTGTATTTATATAATAATTGATTCACCCCCCCCTTCTCAGTTATCTTGGTGGAATTTACTTTCTAACAAGATATTGTGTGCATCCTTATAGGGTCACTCTTGCTTAGCTCACCCTTCCTAAACCCCAACTTAGCAATATGTAAGAGAAAGGTAAGATAGTTGTACACTTGGCTGAGTCGTTACGATATTTCTAAGTTAAGGAAAAGAACTGAATCACCACTTTTCATTATTTTCTTTGTGAATAATATAACATACCCCACAATATTTTCATTTTAATGTCCTCCTAAATTGAAATTTTCTCCCCTTTATATCTTCTAATGTGAGGGAGAGTCACATCTCTTCATCATATTTTTCTTTTACAATCATTACTTAATAATTTCCACCCTTTGAAAGAGTCACAACCCTTACTTTTTTGTCATTTGTAAGAATCACAACCTTTCATAAATTTTCCTTTTGAATGAGTCACTTCTTTTATTTTCTTCTTATTGATTTTTCTTTTCCATTAATTCTTAAAAAGATACTTTTGCCTAAGCTCACCTTTCTCGAACCCCAATTTTGCAATATGTAAAACCAAGGTAAGGTAGGTTCGACACTGAACTGAGTCACGAGGATACCTCTGAGTTAACAAAAAATGAATCAAGTCACCATTTTTCAAATTTGCCTTTGTGAATAATATACTATACCCCACATTGATTTCACTTAAATGACCTCATAAAATGAAATCTTCTCCCATTTGTATCTTCTAATGTGGGGGAGAGTCACATCTCTTCATCATATCTACCATTAAAATCGTCACAAATTTTTATAATTATCACTTTTCGAAAGAGTCACAACTTTTAACCATTTTTTTCCTTTATCAGTGTCACAACGTATCATAACTTTGACTTTCAGAAAAGTCACTTCCATATTATTTTCTTATTCATTTTTCTCTTACATTAATAGTTAGAGGGGTAGTCATGCTTCAAATCGCCTTTTCCTAAACCCCAACATGACAATATGTAATACCAAGGTAAGGTAAATTGGGCACTACGTTAAGTCACAAGGATACCTATGAGTTAAAATAATAATAATTGAGTCACTACTTTTCATTGTTTCCTTTGTGAATAATATATTATAACTCATATCGATTTCACTTGAATGTCCTCCTAAATTGAAATCTTCTTTTCTTTCTATCATGCAATGTGGGGGAGAGTCACATTTCTTCATCATGCCTACCCCTTGCAATCATCACAACCTTTCACACTTGTCACCCTTCAAAAGAGTCACAACCCTTCACCATTTTTGTCATTTGTGAGTGTCATGTAACCTTTCATAATTTTTCCTTTTGCAGGATTTACTTGTTTTTTTATTATTATTTTTATTTTTCTATTAATTCTTACAATTCTATTGTTTCCTCAACTCACAACTTCACGAACCCCAACTTGGTAATATATAAGACCAAAATAAGGTAGGCTAGGCATTGCACTGAGTCATAATGATACCTACGAGTTACACATATAAAAGTTATACATTAATGCATTTATTCTCCAAATATTGGGTGACATAAAAATATTATGTTCATACACATTTTTTATAAGAAAGAAATCATAAATAGGACCATTATTCATAAGTAAGAAAACTCATAAATATGAACCACTATAATGTTTATTATAAGAACTAATACTTCATACCAATTTATAATTGTATTTTGATTTTGTATGTTGGAAGGTAGATCTGATTGGCTTGATGATTTGATGTATTGGTGAGTTATGATTAAGTAATTATTGATTAGATGATTGAGAAGTGACGATATAATAAATGCTAGTTTGACATGTTGATGGATGGTGATTGAATGAATGTTAATTTGATAAAGTGATGTTTGATTATTGAATTGTATGTATTATTGATCCCACTATAATGTTTATAAGACATAATAAATAATAAATAATATTTGTAGTATACTTTATACATATTAATGAAATAATTATAATACATTAATTATATATACATTAAATATAATTGCATAATTAATACTTATTATTAAAAATATATAGTTATTTATAATTTAAATAGTAGAATCATTACTATGAATAATAATAGGTATTATGGATAATTAATAGTATAAGAAATTATTATGTCTATAATCATTATTATAGTATAGATAAATTATTACATGTATAATTATACGTAATACTAGTTATCATAACTATTACTGTATTTGATTAGTTAACAAATATTCAATTGAATAATTCATACTTTTTTCTTTTTTTTGCTAAATAAGGGGCCGAAGCTGAAGTTTTGATATTAAAAATAAATAAAAACAAATACCATAAGGTTCTTGAAAATGTAAATAAGAGATAAAACTAGATCTAATATCTGAATATGATCGAAATGGAGTATCAGTCCACTCCTATTCAATCTCTAGAAAATCTATGATGAATTTGAAAAGCTTTAACTTGATCTACTAGGACCAAGCCTACAAAAGACATAAAGTATGGAGATGTTATCTATCTCTCCTCAGCTAGAGCTCGAGGTGTCCTCATCTTCTTCCTTTGACTCTGCAGAAGGCCTTTTATTTTCTACTTGTTCCTCCTCTACATCTGCATCCTCTTCTAAGTTGAGAATTTTCTCATTGCAAGGTTTTTGTTAAGAGTCTGAGAAAGGTAAAGGCTCAAAACTTCTCTTCCAAGGAGGCGTCCCATCTACTCTTTTAACCTCTAATTTAGATATGATTTATTACTATCTCTATCAGTTGTCAACCCAAATTTGGCAAGTTTCCCGGTTACCAAATTTCCTCCATCTGCTAACTTGTTGTACTAAACTTAGCTTGTTTATCTGTATTGTTAGCTTCAGTGTTTTAAGTTAAGTGCTACCTTTGGGAATGGATATCCCTCGGGATTGTCCCCCGCCCTTCCTATAGGTATTCTTTTCTCTGCCTCTTCCGATTGCTTATTCTACACGTGGTGGATATCCTATCTCAATTCTCATTATGGGTTGGCTTTGTAATCATGCCAAAATGCCTCCATTCCTTCTTATTAATGCTTGTTGATGTGACAAATACAACCCATTGATTTTTTAATTTGAATTTCACTAACTTTTTATCTCTTTTTTGGAGATGGAGTCATCACCTTTTTAAACATCATGTCAAAATTTTCTTGATATGGACACCTTATGCTCAATGTTTGGCCAATTCATCTTCTATGTGATTACCTTCTCTATATATGTGGTTAATCATTAGCTAATCAAATCTGCTTAATAAGGATAATATCACTTCAAACATTGCATGTAATCTCCAATTTGGGGTTGCTTTAGTTCTAACTGCATTCACCACCAGTATTGAATCCCCTTCTATTTCAATTATTGTCAACTTCAATTCTAAACACGGAGATATTCCTGCTAATAATGCTTTAAATTTAGTCAAGTTGTTTTAATCATTTGTACTCATTATTATATAATCATTAATAATAAATAGAAGAATAATTACTTTAAATAATAATATAAATTATTAATAATAACTATAATAATATATTTTTTATATCAGTGAATGTTTTTTACTGGAACTATGAACCAGTGGGGTCACATTGGGGGACCCCATCTCTATGGTGGTATGGGCAAGTGCAAAGGTATTAACACCTCCTAGATTTGTCTCAAGTTGATTTCTACATTCTCCTCCTTATCAATTTAGCAGATTGAGTGCCTCCTTATCTCTCATTGACTCCTTATCCATCCACGACCATAATCTCTCCATCGCTCAGATCATCAGATTTCCTTATATATCTCTTGATCATCATCTACAACCCCTTATCTCTTTAGTTATCTCCCTTTTGTCTCTTGAAGCACTCCCTCCATGATGGCACGATATCTCCTAACACTTCTTCGTGACTCCATCAGTGAATTTGTACATGCATTTTTTTCCACGTTAGTGTCTTTGTTCAAATATGTGCATCAACCTTTTGTCAGCGGCAACAAATGGTAATTGCTAGCGAAGTGCCATGAACAACATCCACACTAACATCAATACCATGTGCATGTGCACATTATTTGACCTTTGATTTGTTCTTGACTGAAAATTATTGTATATGGAACTTTAATTCTAATTTCAAATATTCTAATTTTTGCAAAACCATTACTACACATATCTAGTTTTTGTTACACGCATAAATAATTATTGTTACAATGTTATTTAACTAACCAATATGTTATAGATTTTACTAATTGAGAGGAATTGGATGCACATTTTTTTACTTATTAAGGAAAACATTTTATCTTTTAACATTTAAATGTAAATGATTCAAAGTTAAACTTCTCTCATTATTATTTGTGAAAATATTTACTATATCATACTACAATTATTATTCAAAGTACTCCAACATACAATTTAACCATATTAAGATTCTAATATTGTTACTACAATTTACAACAGTTTCAACTTCAATATGAAAATATTATGACAAGAACATGCTACAACGGCGTCCTCTTATTCATAATTAAGTGTCACTAAAAGCCCTAAAATATATAAATCTTTATAAAGAAGAAAACCAGAATATCCTACACCATGCTCTTTGTAGAGTCCTACTACCCCTATTTTTTTTTTAATGAATAGAGCCTTCTCTATTAATTAAAAATATTGAAGTACATATTCATGTGACCCAATAGACTCTTATAGAGTGATCCCTACTACCCTCATTTGATGATCAAGCACCAGTAGAACTAGAACTAGGTGTGAGTGCATCCTTCCCAAAATTAGATATTCTTGGGCTACTGGATAGCCTTGATTCCCCAACCCTTGGACCGTGTCTTGTGGGGCTATACGTTTGTCTCAGATCACTTATTTGAGGGCTCTTGGTTTTTGAGGTGTCATCAACTAATGGACTCGTTCCAAGTTTCACTTCACCACGGGAAATATGCAGGTGTGGACTGTAAAGCAGTTTGCCATCACCTGGCTCACTCGAACTGGATATTCGTGGGCTGTAACCATGCTTAAGCTCGCCTCTGCTTCGAGTAATTACCTCATCCAATATCTCACCATTATCTGCCTTGGCACAACCTATTCCCTGCACTTCATCTCCCTGAAAGAAGAAAATGGTTTGTTATTTTAAACTTGAAATAAAACCCTAATGTAATGCATTTGGGAAAGGCTAAAACATGATCAATAACAGTATTAGAGGCTAAAACAGGGTCAATAACAGTATTATTTATGATATTTTTATCAGATTTCAGCTGTGTAGTTTTTGAGTTGAATTGTCAGATTCTTGTTTCATGAGTAGCGGTTCACAAGAACCCATCTTTCATGAAGACGAATGGTACACTTAGTACTCATTGCATCTAAGTGATGCTTACAGAGATGAAATATTGGATTTTTCTAAGGGATTGTCTATCGCAGTATTATTTCAACTCAAATGTACTTAACCATAGCCTTCAGCAAGTATTGCACCATATGAACTATTCATTATGAGCCTCTTTTTCTATCAATAGATAAATAGGAGATATTTACTTACTGTACTGTTGTATGGTAATCCTGGGACCTCCTCATACTCTGCTGCATCCAACTCTTGAAGATGCTCTGCTTTGAAAAGTTTGGGGAAAAGATATTGCCTTGCAGGAACTAAGAGCATTATCAGTAGTGGGAAAAGAACTCCAGCAATGGGAATCCATGTAATCCCAAAACAGGCCAACAGATAACAGGTCTGAAACACAGTGAAGATGGCAATTGCTTTGAATGGCACTGTTTCAAGGAATGAAGAATGGTGGTGTTGGAGCACTCTGTCATCAAAACATAAGGAAACTGATGAGCTTCACAAATTGGGTTGTAATAAATTAAGACTACTCTCAAGATCTGCAATAGAATTTAGAAAATGAAAGAGAGTGCAGACTTGTATCTTCGACTTGGCGCAGTAAAGAGGAAAAGTATTCTTTCCCAGAATTGATTGCCAGGCAAGCTCTCTATGGCCATGAATGCAAAGTAACCCCAAAGCACTGACGTAGGAATCTTTTTAATTAGGGGCATAGCTGCAACACATCCACCCACTAACATGGCTTGTAACAAATTGCTCAAACGCTGTTCTTTCACTTCAACAGGAAGTAGTTCATCAATGTCCTTCTCTGGATCAAAAACTGACTCATCAACAGGGGCATCTATGTTCCCAGTTGCTGAACTCATTTGAAGAGCTGTCTGTTGAAATTGTTTTAGAGCCTAAAGAGAAGCACAGAGAAATTCAAAGAGCTTAAAATAAAAAGCTCGTTTAATAGTAACTGTGAAAAGTAGATACAGTAAATATATATCTAGTTTACCAGTGCTGGAGGTGGCTGATAAACCAATGGGGTTTGCATTTGCTGGTAAGTTTCTTGCATGCTCCCATACAATTTTCCCAAGCTTGAGTTTTGTTTGATGCTTTTCTTGGCTGTCTTCACCAACCTACCACGGACCAACTATACCAAAAGTATCTTAATAATGGTCTTTAGGTAGCTCAGTTCTCATCATGCTTTGCATATTTGGAAACAAAAAGTGGGAATTTCTAAATTCTAATCCATCAGTACCTGGTGCTTCAATGTAGCTAGACTTTTTGTATGCATTGGAGATTGAGGAATAACACCATTAGAAGGAGGTATACCAACAAGACCACACATAATAACCTGCAATAAGTAGCCATGGTGAGAATCCCCAATTAATTTGGCCTACAAATGCCAGTCAGCACTGAGAAAAAAATGCCAGTTTTTTCAAAATGTAATTAGGGAAAACACAGTGAATTTTTATACCATGAGTCCCAACAAAAGCAGATCATAATGATAAGAAGATGGCTTTCTCAAGTTGAATTCCTTCTGCTGGGAAAGCTGAGAAGCCACACTGTGGTCAAAATAGTAAAGGACAGCAATCATTGTTGCAGGAACAAATGCTCCCATAATATATATCAGTGGAACATCCAGCATTTCCTACAAGGGTAAAAAGTCCTTCAATGATAAAAATTAGAGTTCAGAGCAAAACTGTGAAGTAAAAGAAGTTTTTAAGACAAGACATGATGGAAGTCATTGGAAAATGAGTCATCCAAATCAAAGCTCAAAAGGGGCAATAGCTCAGTGGTACAGAGTCATAACTGAATAAAATATGTACCAAACCAATTCATCAAATATATACATTAATCACAGTCCAGTTGTCATAAGCGCCAGATGACCATGGATTTGGACTAAACAAACGCCTAGGAATCCCCTCAGGAACTTGAGTTGAAGGTAGATATGATACCCCAGTCCAGACAACTACCATCAGAGGAACTCCATAATCAGCAACAAAACCTCGAAGCCATCCTGGAATCCCAAAGGTTCCAAGCCTTCCATTAGAAAAACAGAGATCAGATCTAATTACAATAAATAACAAATAGATGTAATTACAATAAGATCTATCAGATTTCCACAATCTTTAAGTATAATACATGTTTCTAAAACTGATTGTGTACGAGTTTTTACATCATATACTATAATTACAATATCAATTCCCAATCAGTTCCACAAGCATGTACTGTAATTACAATATCAATCTCCACAAACAATTCAACAGTATTTTTAATGTCTATCTTTCATATCAATTCATTCAGATTTTTAAAAAGTTGATTTGATCATAAAGATGAGGCACAGAGAAAAAGGAAATACTTGGCATAGAATTACTACACAGTTTTTCTACTATGCAAACCTGTTCCAAAACGCCATGATCTTCCTTTGCGACTCTTGAGGCCACTGCATAGAAGCCCGAATGACAGAACCAGTGCAAACATTCCATTTCCAAAGCGCCAAGAAGGTGAAAACTGTTCAAGATCTGGATTACTCCTCTTTGGAATGCTAAATTCATCCACAACACCCTGTGGCAGATTGTTTAATACAAATCTTCAGTTATTCTCCAAACTATGTTTGACATTTGCAATCTATTCTCATACGTTATTTTATACTTGGATAAAACTCAAACTTTTACATTTTCAAGTTCTTTAATACTCTTACCATGAGCATTATATGTTATTGAGCTTTTCTTGTATGATTATGAAGAATACAATTATGTGTGGGGCGAACTTGTGGGGTTGGGTTAAGGTGGAGGAATGTGGAATGGGAGAATCACAAAAAAGTAAGTTTACAAATCAAAATCTGTCATATACATCTGTGGGACAGTGTGGGGACTTCCAACTCTGTCATCTGCATCTATAGGACAGTATGGGGACATAAGAATGTGAGTGAAAACATGCATGTGTAAGTGAACATGTATTTATTTGTTTGTGGTTGTATGCATATGTCATAAAGTTGTTATTTTATAATATTTCTGTGTGTCAAAAATGGAGATGGATCAAGATCATGGCCCATCAAGATAATGTCTATCAGTCAGGTTTTTTTAATTTATAAAGTATAAAAAGGTTTGACTAACAGTTCATTAAGAATTAGCAATTGTATATTAAGTCATGTTTTGTTATGTACTATTATGACGTTACATTCTTTGTTATTTTCAGATTAAATAACATGTTTTTTAAAATATCAGTATTAGGTGTTCAATTATTGAATCTTCTCACATCCACAATAATATTATCTTTAAATTATAAAATTTTAAATATATAAAATATTATTATATCCACAATAAGTTAAATTGTGATATTGCTATCAAGATTCAAGGATGTAGCTTTTGAGTCAAACTCATTGACTTATGTTTCATGAGTATTGGTTCACAAGAACCCATCTCTCATGCGAATGGATGAACATAGGTCAATGAGTTTGACTCAAAAAACTACATAATTGAATCCTGATAACAATATCACAAGAACGAACTGTAGAAACAACGCATTGAACAAGATTAAAAAAAACTTGCGTTCATCAACTCCTATATAAAGATAAACTATTACTATGCAGCCTGAATCTGACAAATTAATTTTACTCACCCATTTCTTTCATCATTCACTAATTCCTAGGTAAACAATGTACATAAAGAAATTTTCATGCCAGAATTCTTACCCTAATAGCCTGCTGCATGAACAACATGGCAATGAGCAGCCCAAATAATTCTCCAGCCACCCTGGTAAACCTGTTGATAATGGAGCATGCATCCAAAATGGAAAGCAAGACTAACAGAAAGGAAGTCCATACACATACCCTGTATATAAAAGAGCAAAGTGCTTGTGAATTTTTAACATAAATATATGCCTATTTGTGTAAAGCCCAGGTAACATGCATGATCCCATAAAACACATCATTTGTAAACAAGATGTAAGCGTACTATTATTGTCAGCTTCAATTAACGTTATTTGGACAAAGGATAATCTTGTTTAAACTACATACCAGCCTGACCAAGCCAAAAACAATTTTGGGCCCAAATCTTGTTTATCCTTGGCAAAGTTGTACATGAATGTATACATAATTACAGTTGGTTCAGCCACTCCCAAAATCAACAAAGGTTGACCTCCGATGATAGAATGTATTATCCCACATATTGCAGTAGATGCCAATGTCTGAACTGCAGTCAATATACCACCTGCAAAAAAAAATCGTTCAAGCATTGAATATAGATCCAAAAGAGCATTGGATCATTTTTAAAAAGGTGGTTTTGCAGTTGAATGGTTACAATAGATTAATCATTCTAAGTAATGAACAATTTATAAAGATATTTTTCTTATTAGATTAAAGGTTTTGAACAAAGAAAGAGGATTTTGAAAGGATTTCGAAATCTTGTATATCAAGATAAAATGTAAATAACAATAAGAGACAAAAATCGATAAAGAAAGAGGTCTTAAATCTAAAAAGACTCAAAAATAAATGACCAAACGATAAATTTATATCAATGAGACAAAAATAACCATTACAAAACATAATAAAATATATTTTTACTCAAATTTAAAACGGCATGTCAGTCAACTCATTTTTTACATGTAAATGTACTAACATTACCCTGAGCCAATGACTATTTATAAATTGTTTATTGAAGTGTTTAAATGAAGCATATTTCATAGATATAAATTGTTTTTTTAAGTGTAATCATGGAAGAAAATGCAGATAGCAGAAAAGATAAAGCAACTTCAACTTACCTGTACTTCTGTCTAGTTGCTCTCCAAAGGAAATCACTGGAATTGCAGAAGCAAAGAATATATAGGTTGTGGAAGCAAGGATCCTGGACCACAGTCATTGCTAAACTTTGTTATTACTTGTATAAAATTGTATTTTCATGCACTCAGAGCCATACACATGGTGGTTTGAAACTAAGCAAAGCTCTCTAGTATATTTTTGTAGTAATATATAAGTAAAAGGTAAAGATAATTTGGCCACCTTAAGCTAAATACCAAATCGATTGCATGAAACTTTTTCAGGCATACATTTCACAGAGATTCTTTTCCCCTATACATTGTTCACTTGTTCATTAAAAGCTACAACACTTCACATTTCAATGTATGAGATTTCTCTATCTATAGAATGCCACTTTATATATTGATTTGTTGAGCAAGATATCTACCAGTCCCTCTCAATTACATCAAATGATCTCAAATACACAACAACCATCAAACCCATTAAAGTTTCAATGGAAAACATTCATTTCCATCAAATCCATTCAAATTACAGTGGAGAACATTCATTTTCAATGGAAAGAATAATGTCAAAATTTCTTATTATCAAATAAGTGTCAGTAGCGATACTAGTCATATTAAAAAGTTTACCCGACATACTACAATTTATAGAAGACTCCCCGATTCTTACAATAAAAAAAGTGCGAGTCAAATAAAATACTTAACCGGAATCCTGCAGTGAAGCCACCAGTCCAGTCTTGCTTGTAACATAGCAGCCGTCCTTTGAGATCATTCTTGATTCCTTGGAAAGGCACAAAAGCATCCTCCATGGCAAATACAATGTGGGAAACTCCAAGAGGAACTCTAGATTCTTTATTTTAACTTAAAGCAGCTAAAATACTAGAGCCAGGAAAAGGAAAATGTGTAAAAAATTGTTAGTCAGATTACAAACATGAGATATAATTTGAAAAAAAGATTGCAATTTGGGACCATTTGACACTAGGGACTAAGTGATAAAATATGTGCAACCACCATTTCCTGAGTTAAAGGGATCAATTATGTACAACTACCATTCCCATGAGTTTGAACTCCATATATTGAGGTGGGAAACAATGACTAATATGGTCTTACAGAAGTTCTGTCATATGCACTTGTAAAAGATGGAATCAATGCATTTCAAGCAATAAACAGAGCTTTACAAGACGCTAAAGGCAGCAGAATGTTCTGAATCTCAACTAAATTCTGGAGAGATTATTTTGATTGCTAAAGTATATGCAAAAGCTAGTTATAAGCAAAGGTTCAAGGAAGAAACTTATAAACTATACAGCCAGCTATATGCAATCTCTCTTTATATAAAGAGGATTTTCCTTATGTTCATTGTTTGGTGAGTGAATCATAAAATATATGAAGACCCACGTTGTTTGTTAATCATTTCGATTCCAGTGGAAGACAATTAAAACCATTTCAAGCCTGCACAAAAAATAAAAATACACAATTTTGTTACTTATATCAATTTTTTTCTCAAGGCAAATGTACGAGTACCCAAATTCAATGTAAAGCTTGTTTGTGCTTTATATTATAAAATTTATGGTGACATTTCTTTTTTCTCTTAGGGTCAACTATATCAACTTGAGTGGCAAACTAATAATGGACAGTCTGGAATCTGGAACTAAAAAACTCACAATTTCTGTGCTTTAATCAAACTTTTTTTCCCAGGGAAATCTAATATAATGCCTGTTAGTGGTGTATATGATAATAAACTGTACGTCCGCCTTCCTCTTTTCTTTGTGGTGGAGATTGTGGTTCAATTATTCAGATGGTAAGAGGAATATTGTGTGTTTTAAGCCCGGCAGATGGGCCTAATTTTGCACCATGCTAAAATTGGGACTAGAAAAAGGTGATGGGAAAGCTGATTGACTGCTTACTTAATTGGGCTATTTGCCACTTAAATGTTTTCACTGGCTTAATAAAGCATGCATTGGTTAGGTGAATTTGATATTTTAATTTTTGATAAGAGATGGGTTGTTGATTGCTGAGTCAAATAGGCTTCTGATCAATTGTATATTTGGAATATTGTAGATAAAGGGTAGTTATCTTGTGAAATGGCTACTTTTCTTTGATCAGTTGATGGACAGTGTCATGACTCTTTCTTCTCTGTATCTTTCTTGTTCTTGAATAAATGTTTACCCCTCTTTTAGTAAAAGAGTGTACTAGTTGAGAATTAGCATTGTTTAGATGGAACCAGAGTTACGTCATGGTAATTAAGGGTGTAGTAATGTAGGTGGGAATTCGTACTAATATTAGTGGTGTTTTGGTGTATTTAGTGATAATAAGAAATAGAAAATAGTATATATTTGGTTGTAATATTATAGAGTTAAAAAGTGTATATTTTAGTTCTATTTAATTTTTTTTCAATGTTAGATAATCAATTATCTTCTATTAAGTTTCAACAATGAACAATTCATATTTATTATTAAGCTGTATTCAAAGCACACTCTCTAATATGGTCAAGCCAATAACATTCATTGTCATCCATTTTTTCCTTTTATAATTTTATTGCTTATTCAATCTTGATGTTTGACTAAGGAACAAGGAGGTCTTAAACTTTAATCAACACAAGCCAAATAGTGCTTAGGTTAGCAACACTTAGCTATCAACGAGGGTCGTGATGCTTGACTAAGGAATGGGGAAGTCTAGAACTTCAATCAACACAAGCCACGTAGTGCTCCTTAGCAACACTTAGCTATAAAAAAGGAAACATGTGTTGAAAGACCACAAGTCAAATATCACTTAAGATATGGTTGTATAAATCAAGATGAAATCACACCCCTCAACATGATCATTGTTGAAATTCTATTGCAATTTTTCAAATACCATATTAATCAAAGTTCACATTACAAGATACTCAAACCCAATCATGCTTATTTCAATTTTATCACATGATTAAATTTAGTCTCAATCGGTATATTAGTGTTCTCAAGCTCAATTTGTATATCTAGATAATATTACATATATTTAATTGATTGTATTCATTAACACATTTACTATATTTTGAAGGGTTAACTTAATTCCCTTCATTTTGGTGAATATGCAACTTTCATGCCTAGCCTCTAGGGTGAGGTGCTAGAATTATAATATTTTTTCTAATTTTTAGATCTAATTTCTTTGAGTTTTACCATCATTTTAAAATTCGGTTGCCCCTTGTGTATTTAGTATTGGTACTTCTACCATATCCCCTCAGGATTTGTGTCATGGTTTAACAACCTATTGTGACATCCTTAATTGGGATGGTAGTGGTTTCTTTAATAGATGCAGCTTTTGGGAGAAACAACCACCTCAACTCCCTAGCTAGAAGTGCTATTAAAGTGGGATCACATGTTTGAATCCCTCGGGTAATGCCTAGAGGGAGATTTCTGTTATGTTTCCAACATAACCCCTTAGATTCATGACATGGTTTAATAGCCTCCTATGACATCCTTAACTAAGATGGTCATAGTTTCCTGGATAGAAACATTTTTGGGGAGAAAATGCTAACTCAACTCCCTATATTTAATGATTCAAGTAGTATTTGGTCCTTAATTAATTAAAACCTTTTTAAATCTCCTCAACATATGCTCATTTAAACCTCAATGATCATAATGTATTTTCATAGTTTCATCTTACTTGTCAATCACTTACTTGTAGACATCATCTCCTTTTACCACATACATGATGCTTTTTGTTCATGAATCCATTGATTCATAATGTATCTACTTTTTCCTCTTTCATAGAGCTCATGAGCAACTTCCCATCCATGTTAGAGCATCTCACTTTATTTATTAATTAATCTTATATTTTTAGTAAAGTAGTGAAAGGGACATACATTTTAATCAAGGTTAATTCAATAGGATTCATACATATAAGAACAATTAATGTAGATTAATAACTAAAATAAGTGAAATGAATTACTAATCAAAATAGATTAATTTGACATGTGTTCAAATAATTATAATAGTAAATAATAAGATAAGAATGGCTTATCGTTGTAACCAAATAATTGAGTACCTTTGACAAAAAAATATGATTGAAAAACATTACTCCTTTATATGAAAATTCATCTCAACTCATGTGCCCAATATCTACTTTGTTAAATGTTTGACATTGTGAGTATGGATTATAATTGTGATCATTACATCAACTTTTGAATAATATTTGACCTTTTATTTTGTTGTTCACTTGATTCACACTTCTTTATTCTCACCTGGAATACATTAGATTTGCTTTATGTTATCTTGTGGTGATTGATCAGGGAAGTACTGTACACTTTTCCCCCCGTCCTCCCCGACATTTTGTAACCGATTCTAACCCTAAAGCGGCAAAATAAGCTTGTATAAACTGACTTAGGGTTATGGATTTCATTATGATGTATGTTTTAGTACATTCTTGCAGCAGTATTGAGTTGTAAGGGATTTTGGATTGTAATCAGGTTGTAATCACTAGATAATAATAATATTGGACTCACTGTTGATGGATGTAGCCCAAAGATTGGGTGAACCACGTTAAATCTGTATGTCTTGTGTTCTCTTTCTATGTGGTTTATTATTTTTTGATATTGGTTATATTTTCATGTAACTGTTATTTATGTCCTATTAATCCTAACAAGTGGTATCAGAGAAAGGTTGCTTTTAGTTATCCTTCGCAGGAAGGTCTCATAGTTTAGTGGGAGTCTCGAGATTGAGTGGGAGCAATGGAAGATGAGGGTAAGTTGAAGGTTGAGAAGTTTAATGGGCAGAACTTTCAGTTATGGAAAATGCAAATGGAGGACTATCTCTATCAGAAGGATCTATGGCGGCCATTGGAAGGACAATCCAAGAAATAGTCAACAATGACTGATGAGGACTAGGATATTCTTGACGGAAAGGCACTTGGAAGTATTCGATTATGGCTAGCACAATCAGTGGCGTTTAATATTACGAAAGCAAAGACAACTGAAGAGTTGATGGAAACCCTAGCAAAGTTGTATGAAATGCCCTCTTCTTTAAATAAGGTATTTCTTATGAAGCGTTTGTTTAATATGAAGATGGCAGAAGGTGGATCTGTTACTAATCATTTGAATGAGTTTAATACGGTTACCATTCAATTATCTTTTGTAAATGTTACTTTTGATGAAGAAATTAGTGCTCTCTTGATTTTGGGTTCTTTTCCTGAAAGTTGGAATGGCTTGGTAATGGATGTTAGTAACTCTATTTCTAGTTCTAATACCCTAAAATTTTATGATGTTATTAGTGTGATTCTGAGTGAGGAAAATCTCAGGTAGATCTACATCTGGAAGTGGCTTGAATACACAAAGTAGAGGCAGAACGAATGAGAGAGGAAACAATTCTAGAAATCATGATAAATCAAAGGGAAAGAGGTTTGAATCCAAAGGACCAAATGATTGCTTGTACTGTGGAAAACCAGGTCATAAGAAGAAAGATTGCTGGTCTCAGAAGAATAAAGGAGACAAACAAGAAGGTAACAAGGAGGAAAATGTGGTAAGTAATAAATATGAAGATGATGCTTTGCTTCTTTCTTTAGAAAGTGTTGATGATTCATGGGTTTTAGATTCTGGGGCTTCATTTCATGCTACACCCCATAGAGGTTATTTTCTTGATTATGTCCAAGGGGATTTCAGGATAGTTTATTTGGGAGATAATGAACCTTGACAGATTGTTGGAAAGGGAAAAATTAAGATTAAGTTGCAGAATGGGAATCATTGGCTACTATAAGAGGTAAGACATGTTCTAAGGCTAAGTAGGAATTTAATTTCAGCAGAGCAACCGGGTGATGAGGGTTGCACAGTTACTTTTAATGATAGAAATTGGAAGGTTTCAAAAGGTTCCTTAGTAGCAGAAAAAGGTGTGAAAGTAAGAACCTTATATCTTTGTACAGATCATATTGTTCCTTCTACTTTAATTGTTTTAGAGGAAAATGAATGTTCAGGAATAGTTGTTGCAGTTGAGCAGGAAGAACATCAAACAATTGTTGTAGATTCTGACACAACACTTTGACACATGAGTGAAAAAAGGTATGAAATTACTTCATTCAAAGAAATTTTTACCTGGTCTGAAATGTGTCAATATGGATTTCTATGAAACTTGTGTGTATGGAAAACAAAAGAGAGTTAGTTTTGTGAAGAGTGGGAAGGAAAAGAAAAATGAGAAAATAGAGCTTGTGCATACAGATGTATGGGGACCAGCTCAGGTATCTTCCTTGGTGGCTCTCTGTATTATGTTACATTTATAGATGATGCAACAACAAAAGTATGGATTTATTTCCTTAGACAGAAATCTGATGTATTTCAAACTTTTAAGAAATGGAAATACTTGGTTGAGAATGAGACTGGTAAAATGCTAAAATGTCTCAGATCTAATAATGGTGGTGAGTATTGCAACACAGAATTTGAAGATTATTGTTCCTCTAATGGTATTCGTAGGTAGAAAACTATACCAAGGACTCCACAAGAAAATGGAGTGGCTGAATGCATGAATAGAACAATAATGAAGCATGCAAGGAGTATGAGGTTGCATGTTGGTCTTCCCTTAAACATGTGGGTAGAGGCTGTAAATGCTGATGTTTATTTAATCAATAGAAGTCCCTCTACTCCTTTGGGTTGTGGTATTCCAAAGGAAGCATGGACTGGTAAGAAGGTGAGTTACTTTTTTCTCAAAACCTTTGGTTGTGAAGCATTTGCACATATAGATTCTAAAAATAGAACCAAGCTGGAAGCTACGTCAAATAAATGTGTATTTGTTGGATATGGCATTGATGAATTCAGTTATAGGCTTTTGGATTTTGAAAATCATAAAAATGTAAGAAGCATGGATGTCATATTCAATGAGAACGTGTTGTACAAAGATATGTTGCAACAACATGAGAAGAAAGAAAATGATTATGTAGTACTCGATGATACTCCAAAAGATGATGTTCCAGTAGTTCCTTATGCTCTGCAACAACAAAAAATACCACAAACCCCAATGATCAATGTTAGACGAGCAATAGGGCTAAGTAGACCTCCAAAAATATTTTCTCCCTCTTTGTATTCTATTTTATTAACAGATGCTGGTGAACTTGAATGTTATAATGAAGCTGTACAGGTGGATACAAAGCTTCAGTGGGATTCTGACATGACAGAAGAAATGGAGTCCTTGCTGAAAAATCAAACTTGGAATTTATGTAAGTTACCTGCAAGTAAAAGGGCTTCACAAAATAAATGGGTTTAGAGGCTAAAAGAAGAGGATGGAGGTAAGAAAAGATTTAAAACCTGATTAGTCGTAAAAGGATTTTCACAGAAAAAGGATATTGATTTTGATGAGATATTTTCTCCAGTTGTTAAAATGACTTCTATTCATACTGTTTTAAGTATTGTGGCTACTGAAGATTTTCATTTAGAGCAGCTTGATGTTAAAACAACTTTTCTTCATGGTGATTTGGATAAAGAAATATATATGGTACAACCATAAAGATTTGACATCAAGGGTAAGCATAATTTAGTGTTCAGATTGCAAAAAAGTTTATATGGATTGAAGCAAGCACCTCGGCAATGGTATATTAAACTTGACACTTTTATGAATGAGAATGGATACACTTGGTGTCATTATGACCATTGTGTTTATTTTAAGAGGTTGGATGATGATAGCTATATTATTTTATGTTTATATGTTGATGATATGCTTGTAGCTGGGTCTAACATGGATCACATTAAGGGGTTGAAACAACAGTTAGCACATTCATTTGCTATGAAGGATTTGGAGGTAGCAAAACAAATCCTTGGGAGGTATAACTTTAAGAAACTCCCTTTTAGGAAAAAGTGTAAAATCCTGGCGAATCGTACATTATTTTAGGGGGGAATTTGTTTTAATGCAGGCAAATTTTTTTTTCAAATCCATGATTTTTCATAGTTTTTATTGGTGATTTTTCCCCGCTGAATGAAAATTTCATAAATTTCCGGTGAATAATTTTCTTTGGAAGTAAAAAATTATAATATATGAGGCGAATGATTTTCTTTTGAAGGGTAAAAAAAATATTTGTATTGGCGAATTTTATGTACTGTTTGAAAATTTATTTATTTTATTGGCTAATCGTTCGTTAACTATGGCAAAAAAAATATTTTGTTGGCAATTTTCAAAAGATGGGAAATATTTTGTTATAATACCTTAGACTAACATACCTAACATACATACATTATTTTATAATGTTAAATATATTATTTGAGACAGTTCGATGATCCAAGATCAATGGCTAAAGTTTAATTTCGGCCCCAATTTCTTGAAGGAAATAGAGTTGTGGAGGAAGTCACCAGAATGTTGACACGTATCAAATAAGGGTTACTTGTCTGTAGACTACAGTGTACACATATTGATATCGATATTCATGGTTATATTACTATAGTGCAACTTGTAACCTCTTAACTCGATAAGCAATAAATGCCTTGTCAGTGACAAGCGACATCCTTTTACTTGTCATGCAGAGTAGACATGCACCACTTCCAAATTCGCACAGATGCTATAACCAATATCTGACATTTTTTGCATTTATGGGAAAGATTTACTGCCAAATATGAAAGATTAAGTCCAAAATTTTAATTTCTCACATGCATGCATTTAGGGGAAAGATTTACATGAAAGATTTAGAGGCATGTTAAGGACAATGGATTTAATACCATTAAAGACTAAATAATTTATTGCTAAGTAACGATCAATAATTCAAGGGCTTTTATAGACGATCTAGCTTCATTATTCATCGATTTGTCTTTGGCCTTTGCTAGATAATTTGTTTGTTTAGGGTTTGCAGTCTGCACTCTGTAAATAATTTATTTTTAAGTTTTCTAAAGTTTTACTATTTTAGATGGACACTCCAATTAGGTTTATATGCACATCTGAGGAGGCCCAGAAGGCCTTTCTAGGTTCCTTTTCTAATGAAACCTTAGAATCTATTTGTAAGAAGGGTGGGTCTTTCATAATAGAGGCTGTGAAAATGGTGTTGGGCCGAGAGTTTCTGAATAATGAAGATAGGCACCGGGTCAACATGAACATTATGTCCCATTTTTTGGCATCTCTTCTTGACCTCGGAGGAGAGAAGGTGGACATGTTAATGTTGCTGAGGAGGGTTTTTAAAGAAGAATACCTGGGGGACAACGTTAATGTTGTCATGTTCACAAAAATAGGGGTGGGGATCCCTTGGGCAAGTGAAATACCCAAGCTTCTCCTCCCAGGCCAGAATGTGGCCATGCAACCTTTTCTTTTGGGCCTAAATGCTAGGCAGTATAAGCACCATAGGAAATGGGCCTTGATTTCTAGGGATTTTCTCCGAAAGTGGTTTATGCTTGACAAAGAGTAGGCTGAGGTGGGGCAATTCAGGTGGCTCGATGAATTCTTGCAATTAATCCTCTCTAGTGAATTCTACTTAGATTGAGCTGAAGGGCAAAATCACTAGTGGACTACTACTAGTTTTTTTTAATAAAAACATACCTCGTAGTCATTTATGGGTTTTTTTGGTTTATAGTAGGTTTCTTTTTGTAGTATTGTACTGGAAGTGGACACTGGACTACTAGTCTACTAGTGGTTTTTTTTGATAAAAACATACCTCATTTTTTGGTTTTTTTGTTTATAGTAGGTTTCTCTTTGTTGTGGAAGTGGAACTAGACAATGTTTATGTAATTATAATTTTATAAAAAGAAAACAATGAAAATTTTGCAAGCTTTAGCTCATTTCAATTTGTACAAAAAAAGGTTCTTAGACTTCTTTGTCACTATGATTGCAATATTTTAATTAGTTGCTTTATGATTTATCTGTGTATTAGACATGTATGATGTATCACAGTTGTACAATGTAGACAGTTGTAGTTAATAAAAGAAATGTCTTATCAGTTATCACTGAGTACTAACATTAAGTTTGGGTAATGTTACCTGTCAAAATTCACACACTCGTACATTTAATATGAAAGATTTATAGAATTTTGAAGGACAAATGAATTAATAAGGTTAGAGAAATAATTTATGGTATTCTAATTATAATGTATGAGAATTATATGTGAATCTGTGATTATAATTATCAATGTTAAAATTATAATCAATAAAAAATATCATTTTAACTTTAAGAATACTATATAATCAATTTGACAGACAAATGAATTAATAAGGTTAGAAAAAGAATTTATTGTTTTCTAATTATAAGGTATGATAATTATATGTGATTATAATTATCAATCTTAAAGTTATAATCAATAAAAAATATCATTTTAACATTAAGTATACTATATAATCAATAAAAAATATTACTTTAACTCATGTTTGGGAGACCTAGCGAGTCAGCGACCATTGAAATCTCATTATCTCCAAACACTAACCTTAACTCCGACCTCTGAAATTTATTAGAATGTAATATTATTAAAAAAATAGTGCATTTTGAATTTGATTGACTAAAATTGTTACTATTCAATTAAATAACTTTAAATGTTATTAACCATTATTAATTAATATTTATAAAGGAAAAAATAACATTATAACATTTAACAATGTCCGTTGCAAATAACTACCGTTGGATGAGCACAGATCGACGATGTAAGATGGACTTTAGGATGAAAGGGAAAAGAAACCCCATCTTTTCAAACCCGTTCCAGAATCATGACACGTGTCACTAAACACATAACACATTCCACTCGTAGTCTCACATGGTCCTACCAACAATGTCATTTGATGATGACGTGACACGTCTGACTCGTAGTCATGAGGTGAGTCAATCATTAGGTGAGTGGTGACTAGGTGAGTTAATGGAACCCATGGGGGCCCAGAGCCACCACAGGCACACAATGCCATTATGACCATTGGATTATTGTAGATCAATGATCGAAGTTGTATTTCAGGATGAAAGGGAAAAGCAACTCCATCTTTTCAAACCCATTCCAGAATCATGACATGTGTCACTAAACACGTAACACATTCCACTCGCAGTCTCGCATGGTCCTACCAATAATGCCATTTGATGATGACATGACACATCTGACTCGTAGTCATGAGGTGAGTCAGCCGTCAGGTGAGTGGTGACTAGGTGAGTTAATGGGACCCACGGGGGCCCGAGGCCACCACAGGCACACAATGCCATTATGACCATTGGATTATTGTACATCAATGACCGAAGTTGTATTTCAGGATGAAAGGGAAAAGCAAGGTCCCATCTTTTCAAACCTACTCCAGAATCATGACACATGTCACTAAACATGTAACATGTTCCACTCGTAGTCTCGCATGGTCCTACCAACAATGCCATTTGATGATGACGTGACACATCTGACTCGTAGTCATGAGGTGATTCAGCCATCAGGTGAGTGGTGACTAGGTGAGTTAATGGGACCCACGGGGGCCCGGGGCCACCACAAGCACACAACACCATTATGACCATTTGATTATTGTAGATCAACGACCGAAGTTGTATTTTAGGATGAAAGGGAAAAGCAACCCCATCTTTTCAAACTCATTCTGGAATCATGACATGTGTCACTAAACATGTAGCACGTTCTACTCACAGTCTCGCATGGTCCTACCAACAATGCCATTTGATGATGACGTGACACATCTGACTCGTAGTCGTGAGGTGAGTCAGCCATCAGGTGAGTGGTGACTAGGTGAGTTAATGGGACCCATGGGGGCACGGGGCCACCATAGTCACATAACGCCATTATGACCATTGGTTTATTGTAGATCAATGACCAAAGTTGTATTTTAGGATGAAAGGGAAAAGCAACCCCATCTTTTCAAACCTATTTCAGAATCATGACACTTGTCACTAAACACGTAACATGTTCTGCTCATAGTCTCACATGGTCCTACCAACAATGTCATTTGATGATGAAATGACATGTCTGACTTGTAGTCGTGAGGTGAGTCAGCCATTAGGTGAGTGGTGACTAGGTGAGTTAATGGGACCCATGGGGGCCCAAGGCCACCACAAGCACACAATGCCATTATGACCAGTGGATTATTGTAGATCAACGCCCGAAGTTGTATTTCAAGATGAAAGGGAAAAGCAACCCCATCTTTTCAAACCCATTCTGGAATCATGACATGTGTCACTAAACATGTAGCACGTTCCACTCATAGTCTTGCATGGTCCTACCAATAATGCCATTTGATGATGATGTGACACGTCTGACTCATAGTCATGAGGTGAGTCATCCGTCGGCCCATCAGATGAGTGGTGATGACTCTAGATTGAAGAATTTTGGCGCTTTAAGTTTCACTTTCCAGTAGTCTACAGATTTAGAAAGGGTTTAGAAAGGGTTTACGGATTCTAAATTTCTATGTTAAGGAAAGAAAGTGCAACAAAGTCTCTCAGCTGAAGCTCTGTTCCCAGTCATAGTCTGCAAAAATTGAAACTAAGGGTAACGGGTAACTACTAAAATCCTGAACACCTAGGTCCCGCATTTTAAATTTTTGAAATCTCTTGATTTACAACTTTACTATTTATATTATAGAAAAAAAATTATCCTGTTACTTGTTAGGGTTTAATTTTGAATCACCCCTGTAAATTGTAGGCTTGTAGTTGTGTATACATATTTGAATTTTCCTACGAGTAAATAGTGATACCGGTTTAGGTTACCACTTACCAGCTTACCACGATGGGCAAAAAAAATATCAAGAATAAGACTGAGTAAAAAGACAAGTTAGATAATAGAGTTCCACAATCTGCTTAAAACACTAGGTTTCACTGATTTATTCCATGATATTTATGATCCTATTATTCATGGAAATAAGGGAATAATGGAAATTAGATTTACAATTGAAAACAAGTGGAACGATCCAAATAAGGGTTCAAAATTTTCTTCATTTAACCCCAAGGTAAATGCAACAACAAATAAAATTGCATTGTGGAATGCTGGGTCGGCAAGAATGGTGTTACCTCAATTATTCCCTTGCCCAGAAATTGTCATGGTTTGTGCCGAAAATTATGATGAAAATAAAAAAGAAATTGTGAATAAAAATACTCAGGAGGAAATTTTGTCCATAACCGGGAGTGAATTTGCTAGTCTGTTGAACCTAGGGTTTGAACAACAAAACTCAAATGTGCAAATTGACCTGAGAAAGTTGGCAGAGGATTATGAAAAAATAGATGCAACACAAAGAGATTCTTATATCAGAGGAATATCAAACAGTTCTAGCCTAAGTCCAGATCATATGCCTCCTTATGATTATGAAATTTTTGTGCCATGGGTTCAGGATAGTATTTCCTTGCTAGCATTTTGTTTGGGATTGGATAGTAACAAACAAGTGGGTGCTAGCATTCTTGAAATGCTTTTTCATATTCATTTTGAAAAAGAACTAGTAAAATATTGTTTTATTGAGCACATTATTCATTGCATGCAAGAACAATTACTAGTGATTAAAACAGATTCACAGAAGACATTTAGATTCACAACCTACTTGTGCTATCTTTCCTTAGCAAAGCATCATGCAATATTTCAGACAAACAAGCTTTGCAGTTAGGGCCAAAATCCAATATATGAGTGGACACCTCAAATAAGGATGGCTGATAACAGAAGGAACTACAACAATTTTGTAGACTTCTTTTTGGCACCAATGTACAATAAAATTACAGGCACTCCAATACCTAGATTACCTACTACTTGTAGAGATTTAATTCAACTTGGAAGTAAAATACAATTGGCTGATTGGTACTTCATGGAAGAGTACACACTATTAAGGTTTTACAGTTCAGTAGTAGAACCCTAAAAACTTCCAATACATGTCATAGAGAGGGTATTTGCATTGGAATATGTATGGTAGATGGAGAGCATAGATGTACTCTTTAATGGTCAGTAAAATAAAATGATATTTCCTTCCTTTCCTTTCTCATTTGGAGGGTTCACATTTGAGAGAAGAGAATTCAAAGTGGCACAAGCCTTTTTTACAATTTGTTGCTTTGATGTTGACAGTCACTGGCAGTATGATCCATTCAACATAATTGGAACAAAGCTTAGAGAGAATGGGAACTCTGCAAGCAAATGTCAACATGAAAGTATGTCATTGATTGAAAAATTTAAAAACATGGATTCCTGGGAGGAGGTCAAAAAAGAGATGGAGAAATATGCTGCTGAAAATAATATGTCAATACAGGAATTGTCATCACAAATTATGGTATTGCACAAACAGAAAGGAAAAGTGCAGGCCATGACATCGTACAATTTCTACCAAAAAGTTGCTCGACCATCTACAAAATCTATTCCAAATGACCTAATGGATGAATGTATGGATGATAATTGGACTCGAACCAAAATTCAAGATTTTTGGGAAATGAGGAAGAATCTCGGTGAGCCAAAGACCTCTAAAGATCTTTATGAGGTGGAAGAGGATAAATGTTTAACGACTTATGGAATAAAGAGCATCTAGCTGAAGAAAATGTCACCAATGATGATGACTATGACCAAGACTATGTGGATCCCACATCTAGTGTGAATCCCACAATTAGTAGAGGACTTGATAAGTCCACAAAAGATAAATATACCAAAGGGGCAGATATTATACAAAAAATGGGCTACTAAGGTATTGGTGGTCTGGGTCCTAGTGGACAAGGGGTTTTGTCTACACCTGACCCACTAGCTCCACCAAAACATGGTCAGAAACTAGGCCTTGGGCTTGGAGTTCAATCATCACATTCATCAACTCAGTCAATTCCATTAGTTCCAGCTTCAAATACAGTTCCACCTGTTGCAAGCACTCAGATTCAATCTCAATCAATTGCCACTCCCATAGCTCTAGATATCATGGGTACAACTACAACTAGTGGTCTGAAAAGAACATTACAGATAGACACAAAATAAAATGTTCCTAGAGATCAAGGTAGTGTAAAGAAGAAAAAGGTTATGACAACTACAAGTATTAGTACAACAATTCCAATGGTGACTGTGAGTCCAACAATTGCCCAACCTTCAGGACAAAACCCTCAGAATAGTCCAAAAACTCCACTTGTAATGGGTCAAGGTGTTACTAATCCTCATGGTGGAATTAGCAAAACCACATGCAACATAGGTGGAAGCTCGTACATCAGTGCAAGTGCTATTTCACCATTCAAACATTCAGTTGTGTCACAAAATGCTGATTTTCATTACAATGATTTTGTAACTAACTATGAACAATCCAAAAATAGGAATAGAGAAAATAGTAAGAAAATGAAGATGGAAGCAGTTGTTGTAGCTCATGATGCAGAACCTGCATCCAATAGGTTATTTCCCACATATGACCCAAATAAAGATACGATGGAATTCATGGTTGCTATGCCCCTAGCTAGAGATAACAATCCACCAGAGAGTCTGTTAGATCCATCTCAATTTCAAGTTAGCACCCTCCAAATGGATTTATCCAAAATTAAAAATGTGGACAAGATAAATGTGTCAAAAATGACCAACCAAGTGGTCTACAGTTCACTGATGAAGTTGGAGAGAGAGAAAGAAAAGCTTTAGGGCACAATAGATAAGTTAAAGGTAGACCTAACAAATGTAAAGGCAATTGAGAAAGTAGCAGAAAACGGGTGCAAAGAATTAGAGAGAAGGATAAAAAATTCATCCTCTAAAGAAGCAATTGGACAACAAGAACATATGGATGCAAAACTGAAAACTCTGAGGGAAAAATTGGAACAAAGAGAAAAAAAACTTGAGTATGAAAAAGCCTCTTCATTAAGTTTATACAAAAAATTGGAGAATGTGGGACATGCAACCAATAAATTAAAGAAAGAATTGGAGAATGAGAGTGTAAAAACAAAACAGTGGGAAGAGAAAGAAAAAGAGTGGGAAGAGAAAGTAGAGCAAATAAGACAACATGGTGAACACCAGTTCTCATAAATGAGAGAAGACCTAAAGAAGGAAAATAATACAATTAAAAATTATGAAAACATCTTGAATGATAATGTAAATAATACAATCAAGAAAATAAAAAATATCTTCTGGGGGCAAATAAAGATGTCTGGTGATTGGTTTGAACCAAATGAAACTGTTACAGATGTTTATGGGAAGCTAAAAGAGCACATTGCAAAGAAAAAAAGTTTTTGTCAGAGACAGAAAATTGCAAAGTAGATTATACAAGAAATCAACAAAACCAGTGACAAGCATTTGGCAAGCAAGATAATTCAAGACCGCATTGGTGCAACAATAAAGGCGACCTATGTCTTTCAAATATGTTAGCAACTAACAGAAGCAGATGAAACTCTTTCCTTATTCGGGCCAAAGCTCGCCAAGATGAATAGTAAAACAACCAAATTGATATCTCTTGGTTTGCTGAGTCTTGGACCTAATTACTCATCAATGAATTTTGTTGGAAGAAAAGCTTACAAAAAAAATTTGGAGGACACAATGACATCTGATTTAGGCAACCTTCCTCAAGATAGAACTCATGAAGGCATTGCAAAGTGCATCAAAACATTCACAATTTTGAATGCATTAATGGAAGGAACATTGCTTTCAACTCACTCTTCCAAGTATGGATGGCTGATGAAGTTGTAGGTCATGTACTATAACATCATAAATTTTTCCCTTCCAACTGATGAAGAATGGAGCATACTATAGAAACTGACAGAATCATCTTAATCTCATCAATCATAGTATGTGAAAGTACTTTCAGTTTCAATCATCTCTATATCTTTAGTATATATCTTTGATATTATCCTAAATACGAGAGTCTAGAATTGAGTTTAAAGTAACAAGTTTGAACTTTGTTTTTTGAACAGGATCAATGTTGTAGATGCTATTGCCAATGCTAATTTACTAAACCGGCCTGTCAAATGCAGAAATGTACAACTAAAGTTATAGAGATGTTGTAGACTTGTAGTTGTCTTACTGATTTAGATTTTGAGACTTCTCACTTCACATTAGGCAAATCGACCTGAAGTTGTTGTTGCTCCCTTGTTTCTATAAAGGGGAATTCAGGGTCATTGGCTCAGAGCTAGGGGAATGAAATTGAAATTGGGAAATGTGCCAAATTGCCAATGGGTATTGAGTCATTGACTTTTGTAAATAGAATCACAGAGCTATATTGAGGCATTGTATCATATTTGTAATTAAATTAATGAGAATCAGTATTTCTAACTCTAATAATTGTAACATATGAATTGCTATGTTGTCAAAAAGAATAATGAAAAATCTACAAGAATTGTACCATATGAACTGACATTGGAATATGCTATTATGCATGATTGATGATGAGATATAGAAACTGACAATAGACTTCAGGAAAAAGCTTAATAAATACATAGGACCTGCTACTTCTACAATGGTTCAACTTCAAGCTGCCACATCATATCATCATTGAGATCGTCAGATTCAGCGCCATCAACTTCATAGCTTCCTTGGTTCTTCGATATGTTTTCTTCACTCTACATACCACCGCTTAACTGATGTTCACCACTAGCAGTACTAGTACTAGTACATGAGTCAAGGACATCATTTTCTCTGGCATTCACACTCCCAGACCCACTTTGGTTTGAAATGTTTCCCAACCCTCTTCTCTAACATTTCTTCCTCCACAATTTCAGTGCCCTTTCGTAAGGAAAAGTATTGACTTCATACTTGGATGTATAGAGCCTCAAGTAATTTTCCAGATTCTTGTCTAGTTTGTTTCTTATCTTTGACTTTAGGAATCCCAAAGCATTGAAAACTCTCTCATCCTCCACCGACCCCAATATCATGGTCAAACATAAATCAGCAAGCTTGAAATATTTTGATATTGTATCAGTCAACAATTCTCTCTCAACTAGACTTTTCCAAAGCCTTGATACCAATCCATCTTCGGGAGGTTTCTGCATAATATTATATTGTTCCCTCATTATCATTGAAAAATGACCTGATTGCTCTCTCAAATGATTTCCATCTAAAATTCCATTTAGAGTTACTCCATTTAACTCTTTGGTTTTGTAGAAATGATCTATCAAAGTTAGTAGCCTAGATTTAAAATCTTTCAGATTGTTCATACTCCAATATCGAGGAAACACAATAGCCATGGATTCAAGTAGTTTGACTAGAGGGAATCTTGCTCTAATCTGTGAGGAAAGATCATAGACAATGTGCTTCACAGAAGCTGTTACAGACTCAATGATCTTGGTAAAGTCTTCCCTTTTAATACTTGATACTCGCCTCCTGGGGTTCTTTCCTGGTTCCTCGGACTCGATCCTAGAAAAGTAGTGCATTGGTATCTCAACTCCATGAACTTCTGCACATAACTCCCTATTTGAACTAATTTTTAAAAAGTTATCAGGATTGTCCAAATCTGTGATTTTCAGCCAGCTGGCAAATTTTACATCATCGACACATAATTGATAGAGATTATCGAGCGTCACGCATGTCAATTTACGCAGTGCAACATATTCTGCAATATACATAGCTCTTTGCTGGGTCATTTTCATTAAATTTCTCATTTCCTTAAGCATGGGGAGAATACCTGCTAATGTTAACAGTGTCTCTACATTACTTAACATTGCCAGCAGTGCAGGAAATTTTGGTTGCCCTACTTCGTCACAACTTGAGTTCATTAGACCAAGCAACGATTGATATTCTGAAAAAACTCGATGTGTTGGTCCATTCAAAGAGATCCATCTGGTATCATTATCCTTAAGAAGCTTGTTCTCGTTGGTTAGTCCTTCAGCAAAGTGTTGAAATTCCCTCAATCATTTCAGACTTCGATAGAAGTATTGGTAGAGCTATTTGATTAAAGCTTCAATTTTTTGTACTGGAGCATGCTTGCTGACAACTCCAAAAGCTAGATTCATTTTGTGGGCCATGCAGTGAATGGGAGTAACGTAGGGTGCACAAGAAGATTGTATCTTTGTGCAAAGACCACCTCTGTGGCCTTGAATTACTAAAGCTCCATCCGCTCCAACACACACCAGCTTTTTGGCAATGGTCATGTCATTTATACCTCCATATTCAATTAGAGAACTCTTTACTAGTTCAAATAAATTTTTTGTTGTCGCATTATCCCTCATTTTAGCAACAGTTAGTAGATGAGGTTGGCGAACAAAATTCTATACAGTATAAACATGCATGCATACCCAAGAAGTATTTTCTACTTCTATAACCTCATCTAAAGACAATGCAATAAAATTTGACTCTTTAATTTTTTCCTTCAGATCTTGTTTTTCAACCTTGGCAAGACAACTTGCCCATTCCCATCCACTCTTTACTGACCAGTAACTGTAAGGATAGTTACGAACTTTCAGAAAGTGTAATAAAGCACTCAATGATGGGTAATCTATCATAGGATGGCCTCTCCTCAAAATATTAAACACAACACTTAACTAAATAGCTTTTCCCATTAGTTCTACTTCCAATGCTTTTCCAAAACAAGCTTCAATAGAGCCTTTAACTTCGCCAAGCTTCGTCTTTATATTATGCTAAAATTCATATAATTCTGCATTCCTAACATGCTGAGATTCCTCCTTTGTTTTCCATCTTATCGCTGATTTTTGAACTCGATCTATGGTTTTCTTTTCATAAACTTTGCCCATATGCTTCTCTATGGTGTCAATTTTTAGCTGCAACCTCTTTTCCTTCTTATTTATCTGGCTGCAAATCTTACATTTGCATTCTACTGGAGGCTCCCCTTCAATTGCATTATCCACTGGTTCAATGAATGGATACTTTGACACCCAATATTTTAAAATTCCTTGACAGATCCCACATTCTATCATTCTTTGATTTGTATTTTCTTTTCTTCCCTGCACGATCATCTTCTCTAACATTCTCAGTCTCATCCAAGTCGATTATATCATTATGGCTACTCTGGGTATTTAACTAAAAATTTTCTTCAAGTTCATTGTGATCTGAGATATCAGGTTCGTTGACTTCTTTAATATGTCATGTAGGTTCAACCTCAGGTTGTAAATCTTGAAAATCTTCTTGTGATGAAGTAGCTTCCCGATTTTGGCCAAAAATATTTCCAACACCATGACCAAAGTATGAGGATAAGGTTCTACATTTTGTTGGCCTCTCTTGGCTTTCCCCATATGCTAGAGCCTTACCATTATTCTTGTTCAACATCTTGATTCTTCAATGAAATAAAGGCTACCAGCCTACTAGTGAAAAAAAAATGTAAAAAAAATGTATACTTGTTGAAGAAGTGACAAATGACAATAGAACTATAATATACAATGTTTACATAGTCACAGAATAATAATCACTTACCTTTACCTCAAATTCAATTGCATTCGTGACTTTCTAAAGCAGTCAAGACTCAACAGTTTGAATTTCACTATCGATCAAATTGAACTGATCCAAATTGTGTACAATAACATTGATGTATGAATGTATTTATACTAATCTTTTTTGGCGAATTGGGCAGGAGGTATTAGGTCGGTGCCCAAAAATTTGGTGAAGCCCACGTAATTATAACACATCTTGTGTTATTTCCTAGGTGATGATGGGTCATCCAAAACCTTAGTATGATTAATAAAGATGGCAAAAACCCATCATTTTGAGACATGCGTCTGTAAAATGGCTGGCAAAGTTGGGGCTGCCTAAAAATATAATTATATAACTATTGGTGAATATAGGCCATCCATTTAGGGCCGTGTTGAAATTATAGGTGATTGTTAAAAATATATTGTGCCCAAAACATATATTCCATTGGTGATAATGTGAAAGAAATGGACAAAATTTAATAAACCGTTGGGCGATGGACCCGGGCACTGGACCCAATTTTAAATAATGAGGGGCGATAGGGTCAATCCCAAATGGGCAAAATATTCACCAATTCCTGGGTTACCGATAGGCGACATTCTCCAAATGGCAAATAATTGCCACTAAAGTTTTTACTGATCCTTGGTATGAAAATTTGCAAAGATAGGAAAAATAGGAAATTGGCTTTATCTCAGGCTGATTATATTGAGAAGGTGTTGCAATGTTTCTCTATGGAGAATTCTAAATTTGTCAGCACACCTTTGCCTGGTCATTTGAAATTGACTAAGGTGATGTGTCCAAAGACACCAGAAGAGGAGGCTAAAATGTCCAAGGTACCTTATGCTTTAGTTGTAGGGAGCTTAATGTATGCTATAGTATGTACTAGGCCAAATATTGCGCTTGTAGTGAGAGTTGTTAGCAGGTATATGATTCACCCTGGGATTGAGCATTGGAATGCAGTCAAATGGATTCTAAGATATTTGAGAGGTACATCTAGTAAGTGTTTACACTTTGGGGGATCTACTACTACTATACAAGGCTATGTTGACTCAGATTTGGAAGCAGATACAGATAGAGACAGAGTACTATAGGCTATGTATTTAGTTTTGGTGGGACAACAGTGAGTTGGATTTCTCGATTACAAAAGGTGAATTCTTATCAACTACAAAGGCAAAGTATGTTGTTTCTACAAAGGCAGCCAAGGAGATGATATGACTTTAATTCTTCATGGAAGAATTGGGACATCCACAGATGGATAATTATTTGTATACATATAGTTAGAGATCCATTCTGATGCAAAGGAGGATGGGGAGAGGGGCCAAAGGAACACCCTAACCAGATCCACCTTACAGAGATCACATGCAGAAGCAACAACACACAAGTGAGAGAGAGAGAATGCATATATCTTTCATATATTTATTTCAATTGATTCGTACATGCCAGACTATAAGGCCTTCCTGGTTTAGGCCAAATATTACAATTCAAGTACAAAAGTCCTCCAACATGTGAGGATCTGAAACAATCTCCAAACTTCTAGCTTCTATCTGCTAACTGAACTATTTCTCTAAACTACAACCAAAGATTACATTATATACAAGAGGCTACCGAACAAGTCGACTTCAGATTCACCATTAATAGAAGGAATGACCAGATCTAGGTCCACACACTTCCCAATGATCAATACCAATGTTAAATTCATGACCATAATTAATTGCAAGAGTCAGCCTCAATAGGAAACTAAAATAAACAACTCAGTAATCAAGGATAACTGAGTGCCAAACAAGCATCACCGAGCGCCAAGGAAATTCACCAAGCACCAAAGAGATAACCGACCAACCTCGATAAACAAAGGAAATCGAGAAACACTGAACCAACTCAGTCAAAGAAGGAACCGAGCAACACAAGAAAACACAAACATGTTTTTGGTGACACGGGATTGCCAAGGACCTAAGATGCTCATGCATCAGACACCTAGGGTTAGTTGAAAATGATTCTCTGAATCATGAAGCAGGTATGATCCAAGCTGAATCCAACTCAGATTGTGAAATCCATGAACTATCTTCAATCGGTCTATTCTTCCACTTTACCAGATATTCCATATACTATTTTCCTCTTGTACTTCTGCCAATTCTTTGCTCCAAAATCTTCTCAACTTCTTCTATCTATTTCTTAGCATAATCATCTGGTACTGTCATTTCTTCATCTGACTCATGATACTCATACAAATCATCAATGTTGAAAATAGGTGATATATCCATGTCATCAGGTAACTCAATCTCATAAGCATTTCCACTAGAAAATCTCTTCAAAATCTTGCAAGGACCAAACTTCTTCATTTTCAGCTTCCCATATGTTCCAACACGAAATGTGCCTTTCTTCAAATGAACGATTACTTCATCACCGACTGCAAAAGTCTTATGTCTTCTTGATCTATCAGCTTTGTCTTTGTATTTCTGATTATTTTTCTCTAACTTATGTTTCACATCTTCATGCAATATCTTCATGTACTCAAAAAACTTTACTCCTTCAACACTTCTCTTTCTTTCATTAGCAATATCCCTCAAATCTGATATACCTCTTGGTTGTATGCCATTTACAATCTCAAAATGTGTTTTTATAGTACTCCTATTCACTGAATTATTGTATGCAAACTCTTCTTGTGCCAACACAAAATCCCAATTATTCAGTGTGTCTCCAACTAAACATCTCAAAATATTTCCCAAGCTTCTATTCACAACTTATGTCTGTCCATCGGTCTGTGGGTGAAATGTAGAACTATATTTCAACTCGGTGCCAAACTTTCTCCAAAGGGTCTTCCAAAAGAATCCAACAAATTTACTATCTTGGTTAGAGATAATACTCCTTGGTAATCCATGCAATTTGACAATTTCCTTAAAGAAAAGATCTGTTATATGTACTGCATCTGATGTCTTTCTACAAATATAAAATGTTCCATTTTAGAAAATCTATCCACAACAACAAATATAGAATCATTACCTCTTACTATCTTCGGTAAGCCAAGAACAAAATCCATACTGATATCAATCCAAGGTTTGTCAGGGATAGAAATTGGTGTATATAATCTAGTATTCTGACTTACTCCTTTTGCAATTTGACAAATTTGACAACTTTTCACAAATTTCTGAACATCTTTATACAACTGTGGCCAAAAGTATTTCTCCTTAAGAAAATTCAATGTTTTATCAAAACCAAAGTGTCTAGCCAAACCACTACTATGTTTCTCTTTTATCAAATTAGTTCTCGTTGATCCTCTCAGTATACACAACTGAATACCTTTAAACAACATACCTCCTTGAATGAAATATTCTTCCCATTTAGTACTCGGTTGATCTTGAATAGGTGCTCTGCACTTTCATCTCGGTCATCAAAGATTTCCTTCTACTCAATGCATATGCAACTCAGTTAGTCACTCCACTCTTATGTTTTATCACAAATGTATAACTCTGCAAATACTCAACCCATTTGACATGTCTCTGATTCAACTTATTCTGACTACCCAAATACTGTAAAGCTTTATGATCGGTATACAATACAAATTCACTCGGTATCAAATAATGTCTCCATTTCTTCCAGGCTTGAACAATAGCATAGAATTCTTGATCACACATAGAATATTTCCTTTTTGCATCATTCAACTTTTCACTAAAGAAAAAAACACTACGTTTACCTTCTTGACTCAACACAACTCCTATTACACTTTCACTTGCATCACATTCCACTTGAAATACCTTATTGAAATCAGGCAGTGCCAATATACGCAATTCAGCAACCTTCTACTTCAGAGTCTCAAAACTTTTATCAGCTCCATGTGTCCACTTGAATTCTCTTTTATCTCCTCTCATAGTCTTGTTAGAAAGTAAAGTCCACCAAGATAACTAAGAGGGGGGGGGGGGGGGTGGGTGAATCAGTTATCTGATAATTATACCTTTTATCAACTTCAATAGATTTTAACCATGTAAGCAATATAATTACCAACCATAGAAAGATATTCATACACAATAACACAATGACACAAGATATGTTGACTAGGGAACCTCTTGATCAAAGAGTAAACCCCGGTGGGAATGATGCCCACAAAAGATGCACTAATATGAATGTTCCTTGTGAAAGGATGGACTATGTTAGGAGTCTTATGAAATACATTCAGTACATATGAATCCCTGTTAGGAGATTTTGAATCCCTGTTAAAAGATTCTAACTCTGTTAGGAGTTATGGAAGATAGAAGGACCCACTGCCAAAATAGCTTCAATGGAAAGATCATTTAACACACTATCCAATTGATCTCTAGATTATTCAACAGAATAATATTAAACCATTACTGATCTCAACAACATGTTACCTCTTCTTTGACTGTTCCAAACCGCACTCACTGCTACACCATATCTCAATTTCAGATCTTTGTACCTCACATGTCTTCCTTCATAAATTTTCTTTCACAATCATTCAATTCATCAATTCCATTCACCACATATTCTTACAAAAAGGAAAAACACTCCTTCCTTTATACCACACTCAAGTAATTAAAAATGAGTCGGTATCCAATTACAAAATAAAAGTTTCCACACGTTACATAAAAAATTACACAAAACTATTGGCTTCCAATTAGAATAATTCTTCACTCATGCAACCTCAAAGTTTGCACTATCATCCATGCCACTATCAACATGTCTTCAACTTCTCTTTAACTGCACAAAACTAGATTCCATCTCGATTAGGAGATATCATCCGATTTCCACAAACCACTACTTAGGAACACTACCTGAATACTGCTTCCACAAAAATGCTCATAACTTTCATGAATAAATGAATTACTATCTGTGCTCTTAACCATTAACATATAACATATCAAAGAGTAAATCATCAACATTGCATAGCTTGATCTACAATATCCCACGTGCGTTAATCAAAACACTGTCTGCTCCTCTACTAATCTTCAGTAGATCACTCTGTTGACATCAATGACAATCATAGTCATGAATGCAATGACAACTGCTACAGAATGGCTGACAATACTCCCATAGGATATATTTAGCATTCATTCTTAACAATCTTCCCCATTGGCATTGATGGCAACATAGATGAAAAACATCCAGTGTTCCATGAATCCAATACTACAATATTGCTGCTCTACAAAAAATATTTTCAAATCCCCTTCATCAATCAAATCTTGCTTCATTATCCTATTCAGTTCTCTCCAACATATGGTACAAATGGTTTTTCATGTACACTTCTCCCCCATTGACATCAATGATAGAAATTTCATCATTATGTCAACAACAACTCTAATGTCAAAAGACACTGTTCAGAAAATACATTCACTAGAGTCCTCATGACTCAGCTCAGATATACATACTCCCCCATAGAGGAAGTACCAACATCCAATCTAGAAGAAAGATAAGGCTCATATACCACTGGATGGATGCAACCAATCTGCATCACTTCTCAAAAGTAGGTGGGGGAATAACACCAAGCATACCTCTTAGATACTCAAATGTATCCTTAGGCAAAGGCTTTGTAAATATGTCTGCAATCTACTCCTTTGTGCTTATGTACTCAAGTTTGACTTCTTTCTCAGCAACTTTCTCTCTTACTACATGATACTTTATCTCTATATGCTTTGTCTTAGAATGTAATACAGGGTTCTTAGACATACTAACTATGCTGGTGTTATCACAATGTATAACAATAGGTTCAACAAAATTTATTCCAATATCCTTCAGCATCTACTTCATCCAAATTATCTGGTTGCAATTATTTGCTGCTGCTACATATTTTGCTTCTGCTGTGCTCTGTGAAATAAAATTTTGCTTCTTGCTTAGCCAAGAAACCAATCTTCCTCCAAGGAAAAATGCTCCACCACTGGTGCTCTTTTTATCATCAACACTACCTCCCCAATCAGCATCTGTATATGCGCATAGGGTAAAATCATCAGAATTTTCATACCACAATCCATAGTCCATTATGCCTCTTAAATATCTCAGTATCCTCTTTACTACCACATAATGTGATTCTCTAGGTTCAATTTGAAATCTGGCTACAATTCCAACTAAATGTGCTATATCAGGTCATGTATGTGTCAAGTACTGCAATCCTCCAATCATAGATCTGTACTTCTTCTGTTCAACTATAAGATTCTCATCTATGCTAGATAATTTATGTCCAGTTACCATAGGTGTTCCAACTGGTTTATAGTTCTCCATTCAAAATCTCTTTAACAAATCATTCAAGTACTTTTTTTGGCTTACAAAGATACCATCACTATTCTGTGTTATATGTAATCCCAAAAAGTATTTCATTTCACCAATTATACTCATTTCAAATTCAGCTTTCATTTCATTAGAAAATTTATCACTAGCTTCATCTTCTCCTCCAAAAATAATGTCATCAACAAAAATAACTATAATTAACAAACCATTTTCAATTTCTTTTGTGTACAGGTTGCTATTAGTTGTTCCTTTTGTAAATCTCAATTTTAACAAATACTTATCCAATCTTGCATACCAAGTTCTAGGTGCTTGCTTTAGTCCATATAAGGCTTTCTTCAGTTTACATTACATGTCTCCTTCTTGAGTCAAAGGAAAACCTTTAGGCTGCTCAATGTAGACTTCTTCTTCCAATTCTCCATTCAAAAATGTTGACTTCACATCCATCTGATATACTTTGAATTTCTTAAAAGCTACATAGGCCAAAAAAGTTCTTACTGCTTCAATTCTTGCTACCGGTGCAAAAGTTTCTTCATAATCAATTCCTTCTTGTTGTGAGTATCCCTTACATACCAATCTTTCTTTGTTTCTTACTACTTCTCCTTGTTCATTCATCTTGTTTCTGAATACCCATTTAGTTCCAATAACATTCTTATCTTTAGGCCTAGGGACCAATTCCCATGTCTTGTTCTTTTCAATCTGATCTAGTTCTTCTTTCATAGCTTTAATCCAACGTTCATCTTCACAAGCTTCACTAGTAGATTTAGGTTCAATTTGAGAAATCAAACATAACTATTCTTATACCTTATTTCAAGTTAGAACTACTTTGTCTATGCTTCCAATAATCTATTCAATAGGATAATTCCTTGATAAGTTCCTGTTAGGTGTCACTGTCTTAGATCTCACTTCGGGTGTCAGTTCTTCAATGATTTCACTGTGGCTTTCATTCAACAAATCACTATCAGTTTCATAGAATAATTCAATAGTTTTAGTGTTAGGTTTAGGATGAGTTCCTTCATCAGATTCATAATCAAGCATTCTTTCCTAAATTTTGAATGTTTCATCAACTTTAACATTTGCGCTCTCAACAATAGTCTTAGTTCTCTTGTTATAATATCTATAAGCTTTGCTCTTCAAAGAATATCCAAGAAATATACCTTCATCGCTTCTAGGATCAAACTTTCCAATATCATCATCTGTCTTTATATAACATTTGCTTCCAAAAATTCTAAAATAATTAACTAAGGGTGCATGTCCAAACCATAATTCATAGGGTGTCTTGTCTGTGTCTGCTCTGATTTGTACTCTGTTCATTGTATACATTGTTGTGTTCACTGCTTCTCTCCAGAATATCTTCGTCAAATTATTCTCAAATAGCATAGCTCTTGCTGCTTTAGTCACTAATCTGTTTCTTCTTTCTGTAATACCATTTTGTTCAGGTGTTCTAGAGGCTGAAAACTGTCTCTTAATACTATTCACTTCACAAAAGGTGTTAAACTCTCTAGAAGTAAATTCTCCACCTCTATTAGATCTCAAACATTTAATTTTCATTCCAGATTCATTCTCAACTTTATTCTTAATGATCTTAAACTTATCAAATGCTTCAGACTTTTCTTTAAGAAATGCAATCCACATCATTCTTGTAAAATCATCAACAAGAATCATAAAATACCTTTCTCCATAGAATCCTCTAGTCCTTGTAGGACCACTCAAATCTATATGAACAATCTCCAACTTCTCTGCAGATGTAAACTTCTTACTAGGAAATGAATTTCTCTTTTGTTTTGCCATCACACATTCCTTGAAAATCATGTTAGTAGGCTTCATAATTTTAGGCAAACCTCTTACTGCAATTGTAGTACTTATTTTCACAATGTTATCAAAATTTATATAACAAAATATTTTGTGCCATAACCAACTGTCATCAATCTTAGTAATCAAACATGTCATCTCAATAGGATTCAACTGAAATACATTACCTCTCATTCTAGATCTAGTTCCAATCAAATTTTCATCTTTATCTTTTATCACACAAGTTTTCTCAGTAAACCAAACTTGATATCCCTTATCAACTAGCTGTCCAACACTCAAAAGATTATGTTTCAAACCATCCACAAAGTAAACATTATCAGTATTAGTCTTCCCATCAAGAGTAAGAGATCCTATACCTTTAATCAAACAAGGTGCATTGTTTCCAACTCTAACAACTCCTCCATCATGATTGTTAAACTTTATAAACTTTTTCATGTCTCCAGTCATATGATGTAAACGACCACTATCTATAATCCAATCAGCTTTCTTTTCAATTTGAGAAACTAGAGATTTTTCTTCCTTAACATCTATTTCAGGATTTTCTTCTTTAATTGCTACAAATCATATGCCATCATTATTCTCAGTATCACTTTCACTTAAAGTTCTCTCTATACTAGCTTCAAGATCTTCATCATTAGCATAATAACATTCCTAATATCTTCTAGGCTTGAAATTGTTTCTATACTTTTTAACTCTCTTAGGACATTTAGATGTAAAATGACCATATTCTTGACAAGTCCAACATTTAAAAATTTTCTTACCGTCTGGTTCTCTCTTCACAAGTAAGGCAATGCCTTCTTCAATCTTCCTGTCTTCTTCATTTCTAGATCTGTTGCTGCCAGCATAATCTCCACTCACACTAATGCTTCTTGAAAAAGTAGGGCAAACACTAAGAGCACTGAATGTTGTCTTCATTCTAGCCAAATCTCCTGATAACCTCGAGTTTAATTCTACTGCTTCCAATCTTCCAAGAAGAGTCTCTCTTGTAAAGTTTGAAGTAAAAGGTATAAATTGTTCAATCATCTGTGTTGTCTTCTTAAACGCGGGAGTCAATGTCCTCAGAATTTTCCATATAACTTCATTTTCTGTCTTTGTTCCTCCACAAGATTTTATGCCTGCAATAATTTTTGACATTCTACCAATATAGCTTCTAACAGATTCATCTTCCATCATTCTTATATCTTCAAATGCACATATCCAATTATGTAATCTAACTTTCTTTGCATGTTCATCACCTTCAAAAGTAGAGTGTAAAGCTTTCCAAATTTCATGAGATGTTTTCAAACATTTTACCTGACTGTACTCATTCTCTGGAAGGGCTGTCAAAAGTGATTCTCTCACAAGTGTGTTACACATGAATAGATCTCTCTCATCATTAGAACATGTTTCAAGATTATCCTCATCAATGACAGTCTTCTCATTCTTTTTATTCAACCAATAACCTAGTCCTAAACACAGTAGATGTGTCTCTTTTCTTTCCAGCTGTCAAAATTCACTCCATCAAACTTAGGGCTTTCTTTCTTGAAATTCACCATGGATCTCCTTAAGCTGCTAAACTTTTCTTTCAAGGACCTATCGCTCTGATACCAATTGTTAGAAAGTAAATTCCACTAAGATAACTGAGAGGGGGGGGGGTGAATCAGTTATCTAATAATTATACCTTTTATCAACTTCAATAGATTTTAACCATGTAATCAATATAATTACCAACCATAGAAAGATATTCATACACAATAACACAATGACACAAGATATGTTGACTAGGGAACCTCTTGATCAAAGAGTAAACCCCGGTGGGAATGTTGCCCATAAAATATGCACTAATATGAATATTCCTTGTGAAAGGATGGACTCTATTAGGAGTCTTATGAAATACATTCAGTACATATGAATCCATGTTAGGAGATTTTGAATCCCTGTTAAAAGATTCTAGCTCTGTTAGGAGTTATGGAAGACAGAGGGACCCATTGCCCAAACAGCTTCAATGGAAAGATCACTGAACACACTATCTAACTGATCTCTAGATTATTCAACAGAATAATATAAAACCATTACTGATCTCAACAACATGTTACCTCTTCCCTGACTGTGCCAAACCGCACTCATTGCTACACCAGATCTCAATTTCAGATCTCTGTACCTCACATGTCTTCCTTCATAAATTCACTTTCACAATAATTCACTTCATCAATTCGATTCACCACATATTCTTACAACAAGGAAAAACATTCCTTCCTCTATACCACACTCAAGTAATTAAAAATGAGTCAGCATCCAATTACAAAATAAAAGTTTCCACATGTTACATCAAAAATTACACAAAATTGTCAGCTTCCAATTAGAATAATTCTTCACTCATGCAACCTCAAAGTTTGCATTGTCATCCACATCACTATCAACATGTCTTCAACTTCTCTTTAACTACGCAAAACTAGATTCCATCCTGATTAGGAGATATCATCCGATTTCCACAAACCGCTACTCAGGAACACTACCTAAATACTGCTTCCACCAAAATGCTCATAACTTTCATGAATAAATGTATTACTATCTATGCTCTTAACCATTAATATATAACCTATCAAAGAGTTGATCCTCAACATCGCATAGCTTGATGTGCAATATCCCACGTGCACTAATCAAAACATTGTCTGCTCCTCTGCTAATCTTCAATAGATCATTGTGTTGACATCAATGACAATCATAGTCATGAATGCAACAACAACTGCTACAGAATGGCTACCAATACTCCTATAGGATATATTTAGCATTCATTCCTAACAAGTCTCAGTCATAGCATTACACATTGAATTGAAATTCCTAATGAACTTTTAGTAAAAATTTGCCAAACCATGAAATGATCTTACCTCACTAGCATTCTCATGTGTAGGAGAATTCAAAATAGCTTCAACCTTTTTAGGATCTATCTTCAAACCATCAACTGAAATCACAAATCCCAAATACACAATCTCCTCTTTCATGAATGAACACTTTTTCAGATTTATCAGCAACTTTTCTTCTTTCAACCTCTGCAATACTTGTTTAACATGCAACAAATGTTCTTCTCTAGTCTTACTGAATATCGGAATATCATCTAGGTAGACAATCACAAATTTACCTAAGAATTTCTTCAAAACTTCATTCATTAACCTCATAAAAGTACTCAGTGCATTAGTTAAACCAAAAGGCATAACCAACCACTCATACAAACCTTCTTTCTTCTTAAAAGCAATCTTCCATTCATCACCTTCTCTAATTTTGATATGATGATACCCACTTTTCACATCAATTTTGGTAAAATACTTTGCTCCAATCAAATTATCCATAATATCATCCATTCTCTGTATAGGAAACCTATATATCACTGTTATCTTGTTGATTTCTCTAGAATCAATACACATTCACCATTCTCCATTCTTCTTAGGTGCCAATACAATAGGTATTGCACAAGGACTCAAACTTTCTCAGATTAAACCTTTCTACAAAAATTCTTGAATCTGTTGGTTCAATTCATGATTCTCGGTAGGTGTCAACCAATGTAGTGCCTTATTTTGTAAACTAGCTTCAGGGATTAGATCAATGCTTCTCTTCGATGGTAAACCATCAGATACATTATCAGAAATGATCTCTTTGTACTCGGTGAGTAACCTATCAATCTCCTCAGGAATGCTATCATCTATTTTCTTACTTGGTTTGTTAGGAATCACAATAAAACATACATCATTCTTCTTCAAATCCTTAACAAAATTTCTTCCTTCCAACTTTCACAGATGTAAAATCATTATTAACAGGTTCTTCAATCAAAGGTAGCAAGATTTGTCTTCTTCCATCAGCCCAAATAGTGTATTTATGCAATCTCCCATCATATATAGCATGTCTATCATATTGCCAAGGTCTACCCAACAAAATATGACAACAATCCATTGGAATAATATCACATAACACCTTATCATACTACTTTCCAATTTTCAAATTCACATAACATTACTCACTTACCAAAAGTGTATGCTCATCTTTGATCCATGAAATTTGATAGGGCTTTAGATTCTCCAACCTTTTCAACTACAACTTTGTAACCATTTCCTCAGATGCCAAGTTCTCCAAGATACCACTATCAATGATTACCTTCCAAACTTCATCAAAAACTCTACATCTAGTCTTGAACAATCTTTTCCTTACTGGATCTTCCTTATTACATTCACTCCAAAGTGCTCTCCTTACCATCAAGTTCTTTTCCTTCTTAGGTTCATTCAATGACTCTTCTTGTACCAAAGCATTTCTACTACTACAGACCTTCTTACTTGCATGTGTACACTCAAATGATCTATGTCCTTCTTCTCCACAATTGTAACAAGTTCCTCAAAAACCACCTCTATTATAACCACCTCAGTAATTATTGCCTTTGAATCTAGATGAAATTTCACCTTTCTACTCGGTCTTTCCTTTATCCAAATTTGTCTTTTCTGGTTTAGATTTGTTGTTTTCACCATAAGATCTACCTCTTCCTCTAAGGAATCTACCACCTCTACCTTTATGTCTTTTCTCATGTTTCTTGTTCAATTTCTCCTAAGCTTTCAATGCAAATTGATAAGCCTCTTCAATTTTCTCCAATTTAACCAAATTGATTTCTTCCTGGATGGAAACTCTCAATCCATTTAGGTACCTAGCAATTCTTTCCACATCATCTTCATCATGTCTAGATCTGATATCTAATCTATAGAATTCCTCAATATATTCTTTTACCGAGCTATCTTTTTGACTAAAACTTTGCATTCACCTAACTAGGTTAATCTGATAATTACAAGGTAAAAAATTTTCTCTCAATTTATTCACCATCTTATTCCATACCTTGATTTTTTCTTTGCCTTTCCTCTTTCTATCCAACTACAGATGTTCCCACCACAAGGATGCATGACTTTTCAACTTTGTGCTTGCAATTTTCACCTTCTTTTCCTTAGGAACATTTTCATATTCAACATACTTTTCCATCTCGGTGATCCATTCCACCAATTTATTAGAATCCAATTTTCCACTATACTCAGGAGGATTAAAGTGTGGTGTAGACTTCAATTTTTTCAAAGCCTTCAAAAATCTTTCCTCACCTTGATCCATCATCGGTGCAGGTTCTAAATCACCTTGTTCTTCCTCAATTTCATCATCACTAACATCTTCAAGATGTCTTCCTCTTCTCTGGGTTGTTTCAATAGCTTCTAATCTAGCAGCAAGTTGTCTCAACATGCTTTCCAATCCTAGATCTGCATCTCACCTCCCACGAACCATCTTGAAACCCTCTGCAATTGCAGGCTAGATCGTAATCTACTACCCCACAAAAAATCAGCTAGGGTTTGACAAGAGGGAAGCCTCAAACCTAGATTCGCTAACCTAGATCTACATCTCACCTCGCTCTAATATCACCTGACCCAAAGGAGGATGGGGAGAGGGGCCAAAGGCACACCCTAGCTAGATCCACCTTGCAGAGATCACACTTGGAAGAAAAAAAACACAAGTGAGAGAGAGAGAATGCAAATATCTTTCATATATTTATTTTGATTGATTCATACATGTGAGGTTGTAAGGCCTTCCCAGTCTGGGCCAAATATTACAATTCAAGTATAGAAGTCCTCCAACTTGTGAGGATCTAAAACAATCTGCAAACTTCTAGCTTCTATCTTCTAACTGAACTGACTCTCTAAACTACAACCAGAGATTACATTATATACAAGAGGCTATCAAACAAGTCAGCCTTTAGATCCACCATCAACAAAAGGAATGATCGGATCTAGGTCCACATGCTTCCCAATGATAGATACTAGTATTAAATTTGTGACCATAATTAATTGCAAGAGTTGGCCTCAATAGGAAACTAAAACAAACAACTCGGTAAGCAAGGATAACCAAGTGCTAGACAAGCATCACCGAGCACCAAAGAGATAACTGACCAACCCTGGTAAACAAAGGAAACTGAGCAACACCGAACCAACTCGGACAAAAGAAGGAACCAAGAAACACAGGAAAACACAAATATATTTTTGGTGACATGGGATTGCCAAGGACCTGAGATTCTCCTGCATCACATTCATCTTGCAAAAAACTATGCTTTGTACTCAAAGACAAAACACATATAGTTGTGATATCATTTCATTCAGTTAGTTTTGGATGATGGGAAGTTAAAGCTAGAAAAGATACATACAGATGATAATCCAATTGATATGTTTATAAAGGTAGTAAAAAGGGAGAATTTGAACTCCTATTTAGCTTTGATTGGTCTACTAGACCAAATAGAATAAAGGAACAACATAGTCCAGGGTGGTTGGTTCCAATGGGAGCTTCATAGGGTGGCGGTTCAGCTACAAGATCATTCTCCAAGTGGGAGATTGTTGCTTTGTGTGGAGCTTGATCAATTCCCAAGTGGGAGATTTTTATCTTGTGGTGATTGATCAGGGAAGTAGTGTACACTTTTCCCCCCGTCCTCACCGGGGTTCGGGGCCAGGCCGGGGTAGAGCGGGCGTTTGGGGGTGGTAGCCCCCATATAGTCAGGGGCAACAGTCCATGACTATCTAGGAGTTCAAGGGTGGAGCCCCTAAGAAAAAAAATTGGGGGGTATTTTTTGGTTGTTTTTGGGTCAACATGTTGTAACCGATTCTAACCCTAAAGCGGCAAAATAATCTTATATAAAATGACTTAGGGTTAGGGATTTCATTATGATGTATGTTTAAGTAGATTCATGCGGAGGTATTGAGCTATAAGGGATTGTAGATTGTAATCAGGTTGTAATCACTAGATAATAATAATATTGGACTCACTATTGGTGGATGTAGCCCAGGGATTGGGTGAACCACATTAAATCTTTGTGTCTCGTGTCCTCTTTCTGTTTGGTTTATTATTTTTTGATATTGGTTATATTTGCATGTAACTGTTATTTTTGTCCTATTAATCCTCACACTTTCTATTTTGAACTAGATCAAATATCACTATTCCCTTGTGTCAAACTATATAAAGATATTGGTTCAACATTAGAGTCAAAGATTAAAATCAATATGCAAGAGATAGAATGTTGATTCTATATTCTTTTAAAAACATCAATTTTAAATATATCACTATTAATTACTTTGTAAATACTCTAAAATGTAAAAAATCAATTTAAAATAAATATAAATATATTTAAATACTAACACATAGAAATCTTATTCAGCGTTGAAATGTGTGAAAATCTTCTCATCGTGCTTAAACTAATAGAAATGTTAGAGAATTATTGTACGTTTCATCATTTTATTATTGTTTGGTTACAAAGTAAATTGGGGGATAGCATATTCTCTTTGTGGATACATGTCTTTGACACCATTTCTCAGTATGAAATCTTTAGGATTCAGGATATGATAAATTTGGTTTAATGCATTGATGAGGACAAAGATGTCAAAGAGTTGCATTCAAAAGGAAACTCATTGTTGCATTCAGATCTCACAATAGATATTGAATATATCCCTCCCATATATGTCAAAAATTGACCAAGAAGTGAATCAGGTTCAAGATTAAGATTACAAATACATCATATTATTTATTTTTTTATTTTTTAAACAAAAGTGGCAAACCACTATATATATTAATAATAATAACCTGGTTCGATAGCTCCTAAGGGAAAGAACCCAGGAATAAAATCCTCATTCCTCATTGATATACAAAATATACTTGAAAAGAAAGAACCTATCTAATCCTCAAAATAAACTGCTAGTGTAGACCAATTTGATATGCAATCAGAGAAAAGGTATACTTCTGCTTGTTACAATAAGATATGCATTTACCAATCTTCATTAGAATTTTAAGTAATTGTCGGCCCTATATCAAGTTTTTGACCGCATATCTTTAGAATCCACCGATGGAGCAGTTATGATGACAATTCTCTAAAGCCCATCTTCCACTTCGCAAATTTTGGAGACTAGCCTTTATGACCTCCCACTTTCATTATTTCAATAATTGCACTTCTTAGCTACTATTCCCGATTTTTGGAATTTGCACTTCTCAGCTACTATTGTTGATCGGCTTTTCCATCCACTCTTTCAAAATTTCAAAAATTGCACATGGACCAGCTACTATTCCCAATCAGCATTCGCACCTCTCAACTACTATTCCCAATTTAATACATCACATTATTATAAAATATAGAAATGTAGTTGAGGATGGTATGAAAAATGTGATTGAAAATAGGGAGTGAATCTATCATGGAATAGAAAGTGTGATAAGTTGGTTTGATGTTATAGTTAGATTACTTAAGTGTGTCTATCAAAGAATAATCCCAAGAAAACCATTGTAGTCATCTTAAAGATAGCCATGGAAAGGGGCACTCTCCATGTCCATTTGGTGTAAAGAATTCTAATGTGTAGTGATAATGACAAGAATTAATTGGATAGATTTCATTTTAACAATAGAATAAAAGTTCTAGTATAATATATGTTTGGAATCGTAGAGAAACCTTTTGATACAAGTCTTTATTTAAACTTAAAAATTATATATTCAACAATATATTTAATGTACTAGATCTCCACTTGTATCAATATACTTTTCTTTCCTCAGGAAGTATTCATAATAAATCTCAATGTGGCTCCATATTGGGGAATTTTACTCTTTATTATTGAATCACATTTAGAAATATTAAATATTTCACACAAAATACCATGGATCTAAAGTGAAGGCAACAAATACATTTAGTTGATTCTAATGTTGTGACTATGTCCTTCAGTGTCTCTAGAGTCCTAAAATAGTGAACATATGGCATGCAAATTTTGGTGAGACTAGAGAATCATATCATTAGGAGAAAAAAGAAAGTTGTTAACTTAAGAATAATGACTCTGAGATTAAGGAGAGTTGATTGAGTTAACCTTGTGACTCTAATTTAGGAGAATCCTCTAAATTAGACCAATGAGACAACTAAGGAGCATAATTTTAATATGTATGAATAAAGTTTACATAAATAGATTTAAAAGCACTTTATCTAAAGAAATATCATATTTTTTAGGTATATATAAATTTAAGTAAATAATCTTGAAGAAAAATTATTATTTTGTCAATGAATTAACTAAACTTATATCTTATATTTATTTTCTCAAAGTAGTTTAAAATAATATGATTTACTATTCTCTACTACCATCTAATATATGTTGATCTATATATAATTATATTATTTATTTAGTAATCTTATATTTGACAAAGTGTGTGTGTGTGTGTATGCGCGCACACGTGTGTGTGTAGGTATCGGTAAATGCAACAAGATAGGGGCCAAAAAGATGTCACTTTATTTTTTATCTCTCATCAAGGAACTTGGCATTCACCAAATAGGTTTGGAATGCAAAGCCTGTGGTTAGGTCACATCAAATATATTTGGCACCAACCAACTAATTTGCATTGGAGTGGTTATTGCTCTCTCTTTCCAAGTTCACTTTCCCAACAAGAATATATGTAGTTCATGAAATATAACAATTTTGTATAAGTCACATTTCAATAAGTATAAGACATATTGAAATGTGACTTATACATTATATTTCATATATATATTGGTAGGATTTTTGAGAGTGGTTTTAGAGCTTTAGGGGTTATAATGTAGATTCTAGGTTTTAGAAGATCATATAAGTTTTCAAACATACTCAAATTTCTATAACCATTGAATGCTCTTATCAATATTTTCTTGTTTTATTCTATCTCATTCTATTTGTCTCCCCAAACTCTACACATATTTCTCTCCTTTTCTTCTTTCTCACATTTCTCTCCCTTGTCTATATGTCTATCTCACCCTTTCTCCCTCTCTACTTTTCCTTCCCTCCTTAACCCCATATTTATCCCTACCTCTCTCCCTCTCTCTTCTTCTCTTCACCTCTCTTATTATTTCTCTACATTCTCTCTCTATTATCTCAATCATTTCCTATCTATCCTACCCTCTCCCTCCCCTCATTCCTATGTCTCTCTCTCCCTCCATTTTTACCTCTCTACCTATTTCTCCTTGTCTCATCACCCACCTCTCTTCCCCCTCTAGCTCTCACCCCTCTCCCTAGGATTGGGGTATCTAACCTCTAGATATCCCTCCTCTATAGTTCTTTCCCATCCTCTCTACATCTCTTTGTCTCATTATCCCTCTATATATTTTTGTGAACTTGTCTCTTAGTTTCTTGTCTCTCTCCCTCACTTGTCTACCTCTCCCTTCTCTAGGTTTCTCAATCACTCCCTATCTACCTCTTCATCCCTTTGGATCCCTTATTAAACCTCTCTTTCTTCTTATTATTTTATCTCTCCTCTTCTCTCTCCCTCCCCTCCCTAGGTCATCTGATTTCCCTCTTGTGTATATGAACAACAATCCATTTTCATTGGACATAGGTTTGTGCAATAAGGTTGTCCTTTAGCTTCTGTTAGATAACTGAGAGGGGGGGTGAATCAATTAATTCTAGTTATCCTACAATCCCAAATCTCCTAGACGTATATATTCAAAAATTTTAATCAAATAATCAACTTGGTAAGATATCAACAATATCTTTCTCTTCATCTACCGATTGACAGTAAATTCAATACTATGTTTACCAATCTATCCAATTATTAAATGTGTAAAGAAAATAACAATTCAACACATCATACACATAACACATATATTTTTAACTATTAGGGGAAAAACCACTTGGGACCAGTAACCCAAAATAATTCACTCTTCTGAAGAGAGATCAATTAGGAGCCAACCCTGTTAAAGGTTACAAAACACACTATAAGGTGTGACTTGGTTAGAGGATTTATCACTAATAGTTCTCCCTTGACCATAATTCACTATGGGGTCAACAAGAAAATAATCAACATTCATTGAATGTCATATTTAAATACAAAAAGACTATTAAGTCCCACTCGGTTAAGAGATTTTGTTGTAACAATGGTTAAACTGATATAGTAATGATCCGATTCAAATATAACTAAGATTTGGAGATTTTTAGATCTAAGCTAAGCTCAAAATACCTCCTTTGATCAATAACAAATTCAATCCTTCATATCCTCCAACTTCATTCCACTCGGTGTATTCTTCTCTAATGCTCAACAATGTCTACAGTTCAACTTGGTTCTGTCTTCAACTAGTTTGATCAGTGGTGCATGAAAATAGTTCTTTCACGTGAATTCTCTTGCAGTATCAATAATCCTAGACTCAATAATGAATCTCATGTCTCTTTAAATAGACAACATAAATGGTTTTCTTTTCATCCTTTAGATTTTGCCTCTTACTCTCCATCATTCATTTTCCCGCTTTAACCTTCCTCGGCAATTGTGTCATTAACACGTTTCAATCTTCATCATCTGATCAATCTTGAATTTTGTCACCCATCAGATCATCATAACAAACTTTATCTTCTACCTCAGAATAATAAGCAATTGTCCAACTCATCAATTTAGTCGGTTGTTATAAAAATTTATTTATTTCTTTCACTCGGTCAATACAGAATGTGTTGGTGATTACCTGCTCAGTTAATACTATACTCGGTATACACTACACTATCTCATTATATACAGAAATCTTCATTTACCAACCACATAAACTTGTTCAGTTCTAATCTTCAATACATAACAAAATCATGTAATACAATCAAGTCAACATGATGCCATAGACTCATCAATAAGTTACCCAATGTATACCATAGCCATATCTTTCATATCCATCTCATCTTCATGTAGATATCTCATTCTTTTACATTTTCCTTCTTTAAATGTTTGTAACCATCATGATAAGTACAGTCAAAACTAGTTGACATCAATGACAATACATCGACTAATTTAATTGCCTTACATATCATTTTAGTAGCTCGGTGACCTTCACTCACTATCTTTCACTTGTCCATTCATTCCATCAAGATATTCAATAAATTGTAGGTTATCAATCTCTCCCTTTGGCATTGGTGGCAACACAATATGAAATATGCCATAGAATACCAAACATTTATTCTAAAATTATATAAATAAATGTTGTAGCTTGGTAATCTCTCCCTAGCTTGTACATTTAATATGTTTAATCACTACACAACATTCCATGCAAACTCTCCCTATGGATTTGATCTTCTTCTTCTCTCTGTGATTCCCTCTTTTCTTCTCTCTCTCTCTCTTATTATTATATTTCATTGATTCTCTCTCCCTTTGAAAAAAATGCCAAAAAGAGTAAACAGCTCTGTAGTAGCCAAAATATTACTCCTGGTGTTCGGTTCAGATCAAGTACCTTCATGTACCAATATATGCAGTGTTCTTTTGTTCTTCAATTTCTGACTTTCACAACCTTAGGAAACCTAAAGTGTGATCATTATGCATCAACATTATTTGATATTCTAATAAAGTATAGGTTGATGCAATCTCTTGATTACCTTAGTGACCGATAGATAGAGGATGGACCCCTATTCTAGTCCTTAAGTACTCAAATGTATCCTTAGGTAAGGGTTTAGTAAATATATCTGCAAGTTATTCTTTTGATTTCACAAACTCCAATTTCACTTGCTTGTCTTGTACTTTTTCCCTCAAATAGTGATAATTTATAGATATATGCTTTGTCTTTGCATGCATCACTAGATTCTTAGAAATGTTTATAGCATTGGTATTATCACAATATATTATCACTGGGTCATTGATCTCTTCTTTCATACCTTGCAAGAGTTGTTTTATCCATGCAATGTTTGAACAATTAGCAGCAACAACAACAACAACATATTTTTCTTCAGAAGTGGACTGAGAAATGCATGCTTGTTTCTTACTTATCCAAGTAACTAATCTTTCTCCCAAAAAGAATGTTCCACTAGTAGTGCTTTTTCGGTCATCAATGTTTCCAGCCCAGTCTGCATCAATGTAAACTTGTAGTTCAAAATTGCCCTCTTTCTTGTACCATAAACCATAGTTCTCAGTGTTTTTCAAGTATCTCAGAATTATTTTAACAACACTCATATGTGATTCTTTAGGATTAGCAAAAAATCTTGGTACAATCCCAACTGCATGTGCAATGTTCGGTCTACTATGCACAACATACATCAGTTTTCCAATCATTGATCTGAAATGTTTGATTTACCTCAGTTGACTGATCATACTTTTTTAATTTGCATCCTGTGACCATCGGTGTACCAACCATTTTTGAATCTTGCATTCCAAAGGTCTTCAATACTTCTTTGATGTACTTTGATTGTGTAATGAAAATACCTTCACTTTGATGTAAAATTTGCAAACCAAGAAAGAATTTAATCTCTCCAAACATTGACATTTCAAATTCTTTTCTCATTTCATCAGCAAATGATTTTCATAGATAATCATGTCCTCCAAATATGATATCATCAACAAAAATTTCAGCAATAAGAATCTTATCACTAGTTTCACCTTTCAAATATAAATTGTTGTTGTCACTTGTTCTTACAAATCCAATACTAATAAGATATGAATATAGTCTTTTATACCATGCTCGTGGTGCTTGTTTTAGTCCATATAGTGCTTTGCGCAACTTACATACCATTTTTTTTAGATTTGGATCTACAAAACCTTTAGGTTGTTCAATGTATACCTCTTCCTCAAGTATTCCATTCAAAAATGCAGATTTGACATCCATTTAATATACTTTAAATATTTTATAGGCAGCATATGCAAGCAATATTCTAACTCCTTCAAGTCTTTTAACCGATGCAAAAGTCTCACCATAATCAATACCTTTTTCTTGTGCATACCCTTTGCATACCAGTCTTGCCTTATTCCTAGTGACTTCAACATTTTCATTCAACTTGTTTCTAAATTTCCATTTGATTCCAATTATATTCTTATCATTCGGTCTCGGTACCAATGTTCATGTTTTGTCTTTTAGTATCTAATCTATTTCTTCATTCATGGCTTTAATCCATTCATCATTCTCAAGTGCATCTCTAACATTTTTAGGTTCAAATTCACAAACTAAACATGTGTTGTTTCTCAACTTACTTCGTGTCATCATGCCAGCTTGTTTGTCACCAATAATCTGATTTTGTGGATGGTGTCTCCTCAAAAATTTTGCCAGTAGTTGTTCTCTTCTTTGCTCATCATTCGATGTAGGATCATTATCTACCTCGGTAACTATTTCCTAATTCTTGGTCTCTGTAGGCTTATGCTCGGTATCATTATCCCATCACTCAGTAATTTTATCATGTTGCTTCGGTAGAGTGTCAGGTTGCTCAATGTATGTAAATCTACCGGTTCCTTTTTTCTTTCTTCATCATTTTTCTTAGCAAACTCATCAACCCTTACATTTTCACTTTCAATCATTTTGTTAGAAACCTTATTCAAACATTTGTAAGCTTTGCTTTTAGTAGAATATCTTAAGAATATTCCTTCATCACCTTTTGAATCAAATTTCTCATTTCTATCATCTTTCAGAATGTAACATCTACTTTCAAATATTTTGAAATAACTTACATTTGGTGTGTACCCATACCATAACTCATAGGGTGTCTTGTTTGAATCTTTCTTTAGTTGTACTCGATTCAATGTGTATATAGCAGTACTAACAGCTCTCTAGTACATTTGAGCAACATCTTTTCAATCATTAGTGTTCTAGCACAATCAACAATAGATCTATTCCTTATTTCAGCAATTCTATTCTTCTATGGTGTCCTCAGTGCAAAAACATGTCTTTTAATTTTATGCTCATTACAAAAGTTAGTGAATTCATCAAAAATAAACTCACCACCTCTATCTGATGTCAAGCATTTTAACTCTTTTCCATTTTGTCTTTGTACCATTTAAACATCTTGAAAGCTTCAAATTTTTCTTTCAAAAACATAAGACTCATCATCCTAGAGTATTTATCAACAAATAAAATAAAATATTTATCTCCATAATAACTCTGAGTTATCACAGGACCACACAAGTCAGTATGAACCAACTCCAAAATAGCATTAGATGAATAATTTTTTCTCTTGAAACTAGATTTTGACATTTTTCCCTTTTGACATTGTTAACACATGACATGGTCAGGTTTAGATAAGCTCAGTTGCCTCTAACTTTTCTTTTTTTACCAATTTTAACCATGTTTTCAAAATTCACATGACATAACCTTTTGTGCCATAACCACACATCTTTAGTTTTAGCCAATCACTAATACATTTGAGACCTTTTTCTGATGGCTGAACATCCAAATTTAGATAGTATACTGTCGATTGAGTGACACTACCTGGTGTCACAGTTTTGTTAGGAATGAATGCTAAAGTGTTTGGTAGCCATTCTATAACAGTTTTTGTTGCATTCATGACTATGATTGTCATTGATGTCAACACAATGATTTACCGAAGACTTGCAGAGAAGCAAACAGAGTTTGGATTAGCACACGTGGGTTATTGCACTTGGAGCTATGCAATGTTGAGGATATACTCTTTGATATGTCATATGTCTATGGTTAAGAGCACAGACAGTAATTCATTGATTCATGGAAGTTATGATCATTTTGGTGGAAGCAGTGTTCAGGCAATGTTCTTGAGTAGCGGTTTGTGGAAATCGGATGATATCTCCTAATCGGGATGGAATCTGGTTTTGCGCAGTTAAAGGGAAGTTGTAGACACATTGATAGTGATTTGGATGATAGTGCAAACTTTGAGGTCGCACGAGTGAAGATTTATTGTATTTGGAAGCTGACAGTTTTATGTAATTTTGGTGTAGCATATGGAAACTTTTATTTTGTAATTGTATGCCGACTCATTTGTAATTATTTGAGTGTGGTATAAAGGAAGGAATGTATTTCCTTGTTGAAGAGTGAATTATGTAGTAACATGAAGTTGTAATGGAAAGTGTGTAATAGTAGCAGCAGTTGAGATGTTGTATGCATGAAGTGAAGAAAAGAACTAAGTATGAAAGCGAATTTGTGAAGGAAGACATGCGAAGTATAGAGATCTAAAATTAAGATCTGATGTATCAATGAGTGTGGTTTGGCATAGTAAAAGAAGAGGTAACATATTATTCTATTGAGTAATGCAAAGATTATTTGGACAGTGTGTTCAGTGATCTTACCCTGAAGTTGTTTGAGCAGTGGGTCCTTCTATCTTCTATAACTCTTAACCGGGTTAGAATCTTTTAACAAGGATTCAAAATCTCCTAACAGGGATTCATATGTACTGAATGTATTTCATAAGACTCCTAATAGAGTCCATCCTCTCACAAGGAATATTCATATTAGTGCATCTTTTTTGGGCATCATTCCCACCGAGGTTTACTCTTTGATCAAGAGGTTCCCTAGTCAACATATCTTGTGTCATTATGTTATTGTGTATGAATATCTTTCTATGGTTGGTAATTATATTTCTTATATGGTTTAATGCTGTTGAAGATGATAAAATTTATAATTATCTGATAACTAATTCACCCCCCCCCCCCCTCTCAGTTATCTTGGTGGACTTTACTTTCTAACAATTGGTATCAGAGCAGCAGGTCCTTGAAAGAGAAGTTTAATAGCTTAAGGAGATCCATGGCGAATTTTAGGAAAGAAAGCCCTAAGTTTGATGGAGTAAATTTTGATAGCTAGAAAGAAAAGATGAAGACACACCTATTATGTTTAGGACCAGGTTATTGGTTGATTACAAAGAATAATAAGACTATCATTGAAGAGGACAATCTTGAAACATGTACTGCGGAAGAGAGAGATCTATTCATGTGTAACATACTTGCAAGAGAAGAACTTTTGACAACACTATTGGAGAATGAGTACAGTCAGGTAAAATATTTGAAAAAATCTCATAAAATTTGAAATGCTTTACACTCTACTTTTGAAGGTGATGAACATGCAAAAAGAGTTAGATTACATAATTGGATATGTGCATTTGAAGATATAAGAATGTTGGAAGATGAATCTGTTAGAAGTTATATTGGTAGAATGTCAGAGATCATTTCAGGTATAAAATCTTGTGGAGGAACAAAGATAGAGAATGAAGTGATATGGAAAATTCTGAGGACATTGACTCTTGTATTTAAGCAGACAACACAGATGATTGAACAAGTGATACCTTGTACAATAAACTTTACAAGAGAGACTCTTCTTGGAAGATTGGAAGCAGCAGAAATGAACCTGAGACTATTAGGAGACTTACCTTGAATGGAGATAGCATTCAGTGCTCTTAGTATTCTCCCTACTTTCTCAAGAAGCATTAGTGTGAGTGGAGATTATGTTGGCAACAAAAGATCTAGAAATGAAGAAGATTCAAGAAGGTATTGCCTTGCTTGTGAAAAGAGAACCAGACGGTAAGAAAATTTTTAAATGTTGGACTTGTCAAGAATATGGTCATTTTGCATCTAAATGTCCTAAGAGAGTTAAAAAGTACAGAAGCAATTTCAAACCTAGAAGATATAAGGAATGTTATTATGCTAATGATGAAGATCTTGAAGCTAGTATAGAAAGAACTTTAAGTGAAAGTGATACTGAGAATAATGATGACATAGGATTTGTAGCAATTAAAGAAGAAAATCCTGAATCTGATGTTAAGGAAGAAAAATCCTTAGTTTCTCAAGTTGAAAAGAAAGCCGATTGGATTATAGACAGTGGTTGCTCACATCATATGACTGGAGACATGAAAAATTTCATAAAGTTGAATGAATATGATGGTGGAGTAGTTAGAGTTGGAAATAATGTACCTTGTTTGATTAAAGGTATATGATCTATTACTATTGATGAAAAGACTAATACTGATGATGTTTATTTTGTGGATGGATTGAAACATAATCTTTTGAGTGTTGGACAGTTAGTTGATAAGGGATATCAAGTTTGGTTTACTGAGAAAACTTGTGTGATAAAGGATAAAGATGGAAATCTGATTGGAACTGGATCTAGAACTAGAGGTAATGTATTTTATTTTAATCCTACTGAGATGACATGTTTGATTACTAAAATTGATGACAGTTGGTTATGGCATAGAAGGTTTTGTCATATAAACTTTGATAACATTATGAAAGTAAGTACTACACTTGTAGTAAGAGATTTACCTAGAATTATGAAGCCTACTAACATGATTTGCAAAGAATGTGTAATGGCTAAACAGAAGAGAAGTTCTTTTCCTAGTAAGAAGTTTACATCTACAGAGAAGCTGGAGATTGTTCATACAGATTTGAGCAGTCCTACCAGGACTAGAGGATTCTATGGAGAAAGGTATTTTATGATTCTTGTTGATGATTTTACAAGAATGATGTGGATTGCATTTTTTAAAGAAAAATTTGAAGCATTTCATAAGTTTAAGATTGTTAAGAATAAAGTTGAAAATGAATCTGGAATGAAGATTAAATGTTTAAGATTTGATAGAGGTGGAGAATTTACTTCTAGAGAGTTTAACAACTTTTGTGAAGAAAATGGCATTAAAAGACAATATTCAGCCCCTAGAACACCTGAACAAAATGGCATTGCAAAAAGAAGGAACAGATCAGTGACTGAAGCAGCAAGAGCTACGTTGTTTGAAAATAATTTGGAAAAGATATTCTGGAGAGAAGTAGTGAACACAACAGTATATACAATGAATAGAGTAAAAATCAGAGCAGACATAGACAAGACACCTTATGAATTATGGTTTGGACATGCACCCTTAGTTAAGTATTTTAGAATTTTTGGAAGAAAATGTTATATAAAGAGAGATGATGATATAGGAAATTTTGATCCTAGAAGTGATGAAGGTATATTTCTTGGATATTCTTTGAAAAGAAAAACATATAGATGTTTCAATAAAAGAACTAAGACTATTGTTGAGAGCGCAAATGTTAAAGTTGATGAAAAGTCAAAATTCAGGAAAGAATGCTTGATTATGAATCTAATGAAGAAGCTCATCCTAAGCCTAATACTGGAACTACTGAATTGATTTATGAAACTGACAGTGATTTGTTGAATGAAAGCCATAGTGAAATTATTGAAGAACCTACATCTGAAGAGAGATCTGAGACAGTGACACCTAGCAAGAATTTGTTAAAGAATCATCCTATTGGACAGATTATTGGGAGCATCAAAAGAGGATTTCTTACTCAAAATAAGGCACAAGAACATTTATGTTTGATTTCTCAAATTGAACCTAAGACTACTATGTTGGCAATTTGGCTGAAGTGAGTACATAGATGTTGTCATTATGGAAACATATGATCCTCATGAAGATCGCACAAGTCAGAGAGCAAGTATAGCAGAGCGCATCACAAATTTGTCTAAGTGTGAGACAGTGTTTTCACAGTGTACCAGGACATAGTTTTTGTTTGTGATGTTGACTGGAGTGAGTTCAGTGCTTGTGCACTTAAATATAGACTCTATGATTGCTAATGATGACCCATCTCAGAGTGCAAGTTAGTATGGCATGTATAGAATTAGTTATGATAGTTTTATCGAAGACAGTGTGAAGCCGACAGGACAGAATATGAAGGCAGAATTGGTAAAGAGTTAAGGGATTATTTTGTTTATCAAAATAATGACTTAACAATATAAAGGGACGGCATCCTAGATGTTAACTCTTAGATAATGTTATATGGAAGCCAACCATGTAAAGTTATTAGCCTTAATAACTTGTATATATATGCAATTGTAATTGAAGAGATATATATATAAAGCAAAGAAAAAGTGATGTGATAAATGTAATTGTGAAGCAAATGTAATAGTGATAATGTGAAGATAAGAGCAGCAAAGGAATATTGATACAAGAAAAAAAGGGTTAGGTACCTTGACCTATTTTTTATACATTGTATATTACTTGTTTGGGCAATGGGCTCATCTAGTAATCAAATTTTGTATTGACAACTCCTAACAGGGTTGAGGCTTCTAACAAGGCCTATAGTCCCTTAATCAGGACTGATACACTATATGCTTGTAATAGACTCCTAACAAGGTCAATATCCTTAACAAGATACTTTTGATTAGTGAATCTTTGTGGGTATCATCCCCACCAGGGTTTTCCCTTGGCCAGGGTTTCCTCGAGAACAAACAATGTGTTATGAGTTCTTTGATGTTATTGCTATGCATGTTATTTAGTTTCTTATGTTATGCATGTGTGAAGATAATTTGTTATATCCATATTTGGGCAAAAGATAAAGTTTGTAGAATACTGATTCACCCCCCCCTCTCAGTATTCCCTATTTCTAACAATTGGTATCAGAGCTTAGTTACTCGGAGAAGAATCATTCAAGGAAAGCCTAGCAGCTTGAGTAAGATCTCTATGGATATGGATCAACTATAGAAGAATCTTGATGAAGCTCTTGAGCAGATTGATATGCTTACTGATGAAAGAAACACTCTGAAAAGGAAATATGATGATGCAAATAACCTATTGAGAAATTGAAAAACAAGATAGAAGATCTAAAATCTGAAAAGGAATCTGAAGTTCTTATTGAAGATTGTGATGACAATTTAGAAAAAGAAAATGTGATCCTTAAGCATGAACTAAAGATAGCAAAACTGAAACTAAGTTTGAAAGATGGAAATGACAAAAATGAAGCAAATCTGAGATCTGAGAATGAAAGATTGAAGATTGAAAATGAAGAATTAAGATCTAAACTTGGAAAAGTAACATCTGAATTTGAGAAAGTAAATTTGCAGCATACAGAACTTGAGAAATACAATAAGATTGTGAAAGGTGAATTGACTCAATCCAAACAACTTGAAAGGCTATATTCAAATAGTGAGAAGATCGATGAACAAGTATCTTTTGGGAAACCATCCTATGATAAGACTAGAGTTGGATTTAATATATTCAGAACAAATGATGAAAGAAAAGAACCAGATCTGAAAGTATGTAAAAGCATTGATGAAAAGAAGTCAGATGAGATCAACAAATCTGAAGATGCACCTATTGAAGAAGAATCACCCAAAGGTATGCAAAGAGAATTCAAAGGTAGATGTTTTGGTTGTAATACTATTGGTCACATGAAGAGAGATTGCATAGGTAAACAATTTAAACCTCTTAATGGTTATTGTTATAAGTGTCATGGTTTTGGACATAGAGCTATTGAATGTAGAAAATCTAAAGTTATTGAGAATAATTATGGTAGTAGAATGTTTAGGAATACTAACAATGCAGATAAGAGACCTACTGAAGATATGAATAGAAGAAATGGAGTAGTATGTTATAGATGCAACAAGGTTGGACACATTGCTAGAAATTGCAGGTCACAGATCAATCAGCAAGGACCGAGATATGGGAACAATGGAATTGTTTGTCAGATATGTAACAAGATTGGACATACAGCAAGATTTTGTAGAATGAACAATGGAACTTATCATCCTAACCCTAACCCTAGGAATTATGCAAGAAGAAATGAAAGTACAGGAAACAATCAGAAAGGTTGCTGTGGTAATGAAGATGAAGTTAAGTTTGTTAAAGGCACAGATCAAGGAGACATATTCAAAATTGAAGGTAATCAAAAAGGTGAAGTATCAAGTGGTAAGAGTGAATCCTTACCTGACCTATCTTTAAGCACTTAAATTATATAAATTGTAGTAGTTTAGGAACTTAGAATTAGTGTAGAAGTATATTTATGATGCATTAAGTCTTGCGCAATTAATGTAAGGTAGTTTATGATGTACTAATGCTATGGTTAAGAGCACAAAAGAAAATTTTATGTTTTGCGAGATCGCAAGAAGTTTTAAGTTTTGTAGGTTAATAGAAATAGCTTTTTGGAATGAAGCGGCAAAAGAAGTGAATGCAATGTCAGACCTAAGTGAGATTCAAGTGATAAAAGGTTATGCTCAAATTTATTTTTCTATCAAAGCGAATTGAAGTGTTTGGAAGAGTAGAAAGTTGTGATTGGAAGCATTTTGCAGTGATTTGGTGAAGGATTGAAGCGCCGAATCTGTGGAAGCCCTAAAATCATGAATCTAAGAGAAGATGATATGGCAACTGGTATGGTACATATAACATATTTGATGTGTGTTGACAAGGTACCAGTAGATATGTGTGAAATCCTGAGAATTCAATTGTTTGAAAACTTGGAGAAGATTAAGAAGACCAAGTATGCACAATTTAGATTTTCTTCTTTGATCACTTATATGTTTTTCCACCTATTAAGAAGATTTCCTTACACAGTCACAGATGATTGGAATAATGGACAAACCACTATTTAAAGAATCAATAAAGTATATTTGAGACATGTTATTGATAATGTGAATGAAAGTGCTATGTTGGTATTGAAGACATTTCAGAGATTGGTATCTAACAGATCAAGGATTCCACAATCTGTTGTGGAGAAATATAAAAATGATATATGTTTCATGGTTGACACTGACTTTACCTATATTGAAGTAGTGGAACCTAGAATTGAGTTCATAGACCCTCTTGGCTATGAGATATCTAAGGCAGAGATAGAAGGATGTGTTGGTAGGTTACTTAAGAGTAAGTTGGACACCCAGTGCAAGAGATTTGGAACATTTGAAGAAAACTTCAACCTTGCTAAAGCTATAATGGAAGAAAAGCAATCTAAGAAGAGAGTGAACCACACTATAAAGAAAATATTAAAGGATTATGGCATGACAGAAGATGAGTTTGATATTGCAAAGAAGACAATAGCAGCTATCAGAGGTATTGAGCAGAAAGAAATCTTGTATGTACCTCCCTTGTCATCAAGTGCAATTGAGCATGAACCTACACAAGTAAAGGTGAAAGTTGAGGAACCAGAGGAAGAACAAGAAATAAGGAAATCCACTAGATCCTCTTCTTCCACACCTAGCAAGAGAGTGAAGGAAAGTGCTACAAGACCTGGTAAGAGGTAGAAATTTTTGGTGCCACCAGTCCCTAGGAAAATTGCAGTAATTAAAGAAGATGACACTACTATGAAGAAGAAAGCATGGAAACCCAGAATTGAGAGAGTGAATGAAGAAATCATACAAGATGGAGACTTTACTAAGATGAATAAGCATTATGATCTTTATGACTATCCTGAGAGATTGAATCTTGAAAATTTTGTTGTTAAGTACATGATTCTGGCTAACAAGAAGTTTGATACTATTCAGGGCAAGATTCTTGATGACCTATTCAAGAAGCTTGTTAACAAGAAAATGAGAGCACAAGAAGAAGATAAAACTATAAGAGAAAATATGGTGAAGAAACTATGTGTTGTGAAAGATGATGAGCATCTTGAACAGATTTTGAAGCCCCTTGGCACTCTTTTGAGGACTAAGAGGAGAACCATTCAGATCATGGCAAGAAAGTATGAGCAAGTGAGAACAGAAATAGAACAAGCAATAATTAAAGTTATGGCAGAAATTGTTGGAGAGACTTCAGTTGCAGCAGAGCAAGAGAAAGAAGTAGAATAGGAGGATATTCCCTCTCCACCTGCTATAAATATTGAAGAAGAATCTATGAATGTTGAAGGTACAAAGATTACTTTGGACACTGAAGAAAATGTATTTCAAAACTTAGAAAACATTGTTGACAATTCAGCTCTTGATGAACCAGATAGAACTAAACAAGAAGAAGCAACCCAATCTATGACTGAAGAACCTAAAGAAACTGAGGTTGTAGTACCCCTTCCTACAAAAGAAGACATTAGTCTTACTCCTAAGATTGAAAAGAAGAATTAAATTGGATCTTTATTTGAAGATTTAGGAAAGGAAGTTGATGATGATGATCAGTTAGAATTGATCACTTCCCTGAATAAAATTATTGGTAAAAAAAAGAAGGTAAAGAATCTTGAAGGTTGTCTGAAGGACTTAACTAAAAAGTTACAAGGAGTTGTAACCACACAGATTGCAGATGCAGACCCTCTGGAGAAAGAAAAGAAACTGATGAAAACCTTTGATGATGAGTTTACAAATTTATCTGAGATTGCAAAGGTAAAGGCACAAGCAGACTATGAGGCTGGAATGATTTTGAGTATCAGTCAAAATATCAGAGATGATGTCAATAGTCTTGATATCTGTATCAAGGATTTGAGGAGACATTTGGGAACAGGAAAGTCTTTGTACATACAGTGTACAACACCAGAGATTTTGGTAGCAGAAGAAGACAAGCAGATCAAGCTGAAGGAAGCAGAGATTCAGAATGAATCAAACCTTCTTTCTAATCCTAATGTGAATATTAGTCATGTTGAGAAGAAAGTTCAGAAGATGTATGATGAAATAAGAATTTTTCAAGATGAGAGGAACAGAAAAATGAGGAGACTCACTCTTCTGAGAGAACATACTTCCATGAAGATAAGTGTTATTGAAGAGAAGTAAGAAGAATGTCTTACAGCTAGAATATCATTTCAGAAATTCAACTTTGAGACCCTCCAAGCATGTTAAATTGTAGCTTATGGACTGAGCACATACTTAATGTGGAAAATTCCATCAAGAAGTCATGGGAAAAAGAGTTAGAAGCTATAAAAGTTTATTTTGCAGATTGTGTTGCAAGCCTACCGGCTTTGCAATAAGACATTTAAGGTATAATCTTTTGTGTTACAATTTTGTTAGCCTCCCTACTTTATTTTGTCATTATTATCAAAGGGGGAGAGATATATAGAAAATTGAGAATTATACAAAGTAGAAGCTTGATAGTATTATGTATACTCTTAGGGGGAGTATTTTAGTATATAAGAATTATTTTTGAGGAGATATATGGATAGTATATATCTTATACTATGGCCAATTTTGAGACAATTTTGAAGTTTTGCTATTGTACACTTAGCCAATTTTCTCATATGTTGCCACCAATGAAAAAGGGGGAGATTGTTGGCAATTTGGCTAAAGTGAGTACATAGATGTTGTCATTATGGAAACATATGATCCTCATGAAGATTGCACAAGTCAGAGAGCAAGTATAGCAGAGCGCATCACAAATTTGTCTAAGTGTGAGACAGTGTTTTCACAGTGTACCAGGACACAATTTTTGTTTGCGACATTGACTGGAGTGAGTTCAATGCTTGCACACTTGAACATAGACTCTATGATGGCTAATGATGACCCATCTCAGAGAGAAAGTCAATACAGCATGTACGGAATTAGTTATGACAATTTTATTGAAGACATTGTGAACCCGATAGGACAGAATATGAAGGCAGAATTGGTAAAGAGTTAAGGGATTATTTTGTTTATCAAAATAATGACTTAATAATATAAAAGGATGACATCCTAGATGTTAAATCTTAGATAATCTTATATGGAAGCTAACCATGTAAATTTATTAGCCTTAATAACTTGTATATATATGCAATTGTAATTGAAGAGATATATATGAAGCGAAGAAAAAGTGATGTGATAAATGTAATTGTGAAGAAAATGTAATAGTGATAATGTGAAGATAAGAGCAGCAAAGGAATATTGATACAAGAAGAAAAAGGTTATGTACCTTGACCTATTTTTTATACATTGTATATTACTTGTTTGGGCAGTGGGCTCATCTAGTAATCAGATTTTTTATTGACAACTCCTAACAGGGTTGAGGCTTCTAACAAGGCCTATAGTCCCTTAATCAAGACTAATACACTATATGCTTGTAATAGACTCCTAACATGGTCAATATCCTTAACAAGATACTTTTGATTAGTGAATCTTTGTGGGTACCATCCCCACTGGGGTTTTCCCTTGGACAGGGTTTCCTCGAGAACAAATAATGTGTTATGAGTTCTTCGATGTTATTGCTATGCATGTTATTTAGTTTCTTATGTTATGCATGTGTGAAGATAATCTATTACATCCATATTTGGGCAAAAGATAAAGTTTCTAGAATACTGATTCACCCCCCCCTCTCAGTATTCCTTATTTCTAACATACTAATGAAGCTTGTGAAGATGAAAGTTGGACTAATGCTATGAAAGAAGAAATAGATCAGATTGAAAAGAACAAGACATGGGAATTGGTCCCTAGACCTAAAGACAAGAATGTTATTGGAACTAAATGGGTATTCAAAAACAAGATGAATGAACAAGGAGAAGTAGTAAGAAACAAAGCAAGATTGGTATGTAAGGGTTACTCACAACAAGAAGGAATTGACTATGAAGAGACTTTTGCACCTGTTGCAAGAATTGAAGCAGTAACAATGTTTTTGGCATATGCAGCTTACAAGAAATTCAAAGTGTATCAGATGGATGTGAAGTTAGCATTTATGAATGGAGAATTGGAAGAAGTCTACATTGAGCAGCCTGAAGGTTTTCCTTTAACTCAAGATGGAGACATGGTATGTAAATTGAAGAAAGCTTTATATGGACCTAAACAAGCACCTAAAACTTGGTATGCATGACTGGATAAGTATTAGTTAAAGTTGGGATTTATAAAAGGTACAACTGATAGCAATCTGTACACAAAAGAAATTGAAAATGGTTGGTTAGTTATAGTTATTTTTGTTGATGACATTATCTTTGGAGGAGAAGGTGAAGCTAGTGATAAATTTGTTGATGAAATGAAAACTGAATTTGAAATGAGTATAATTGGTGAAATGAAATAATTTTTGGGATTACATACAACACAAAATAGTGATGGTATCTTTGTAAGCCAGACAAAGTACTTGAATGATTTGTTAAAGAGATTTGGAATGGAAAACTGTAAACCAGTTGGAACACCTATGGTAACTAGACATAAATTATCTAGCACAGATGAGACTCCTACAGTTGAACAGAAGAAGTACAGATCTATGATTGGAGGATTGCAGTACTTGACACATACACGACCTGATATAGCACATTTAGTTAGAATTGTAGCTAGATTTCAAGCTGAACCTAGAGAATCACATTATGCAGTAGTAAAGAGGATACTGAGATATTTAAGAGGCATAATGGACTATGGATTGTGGTATGAAAATTCTGATGATTTTACTCTATGCGCATATATAGATGTTGATTGGGGAGGTAGTGTTGATGATAAAAAGAGCACCAGTGGTGGATCATTTTTCCTTGGAGGAAGATTGGTTTCTTGGCTAAGTAAGAAGCAAAATTGTATTTCACAGAGCACAGCAGAAGCAAAATATGTAGCAGCAGCAAACAATTGCAACCAGATAATTTGGATGAAGTAGATGTTGAAGGATATTGGAATAAAGTTTGTTGAACCTATTGTTATACATTGTGATAACACCAGCACAGTTAGTATGTCTAAGAACCCTGTATTAAATTCTAAGACAAAGCACATAGAGATAAAGTATCATGTAGTGAGAGAGAAAGTTGTTGAGAAAGAAGTCAAACTTGAGTACATAAGCACAAAGGAGTAGATTGTAGACATATTTATAAAGCCTTTTCCTAAGGATACATTTGAGTATCTAAGAGGTATGCTTGGGGTTATTCCTCAACCTACTTTTGAGAAGTGATGCAGATTGGTTGCATCCGTCCAATGGTATATGAGCCTTATCTTTCTTCTGGATTGGATGTTGGTACTTCCTCTATGGGGGAGTATGTGTATCTAAGCTAAGTCATGAGGACTCTAGTATGATTATGTGTATTTGTGTATGGGGGAGTATGTGTATTTGAAATGAGTATGATTGGTGAAATGAAATAATTTTTGGGATTACAGATAACACAAAACAATGATGGTATCTTTGTAAGTCAGACAAAGTACCTAAATGACTTGTTGAGAATATTTGGAATGGAGGATTGTAAACCAATTGGAACACCTATGGTGATTGGACATAAGTTATCTAGCACAGATGAGACTCCTGTAGTAGAATAGAAGAAATACATATCTATGATTGGAGGATTGCAGTATTTGACTCATACAAGACCTGATATAGCACATTCAGTTGGAAGTGTAGCAAGATTTCAAGCTGAACTTAGAGAATCACATTTTGCAATAGTAAAGAGGATACTGAGATATTTAAGAGGCACAATGGACTATGGATTATGGTATGAAAATTTTGATGATTTTACCCTATGTGCATATACAAATGCTAATTGGGGAGGCAGTGTTGATGATAAGAAAAGCACCAGTGGAGGAGCATTTTTCCTCAGAGGAAGATTAGTTTCTTGGCTAAGCAAGAAGCAAAATTGTATCTCACAAAGCACAGCAGAAGTAGAATATGTAGCAGCAGCAAACAATTGTAACTAGATAATTTGGATGAAGTAGATGTTGAAGGATATTGGAATAAAATTTGTTGAACTTATTGTTATGCATTGTGATAACACCAGTACAGTTAGTATGTCTAAAAATCTTGTATTACATTCTAAGACAAATCATATAGAGATTAAGTATCATATTGTAAGAGAGAAATTTGTTGAAAAAGAAGTCAGACTTGAGTACATAAGTACAAAGGAGCAAATAGCAGATATATTCACAAAGCCTTTGCCTAAGGATACATTTGAGTATCTGAGAGGTATGCTTGGGGTTATGCCCCAACCTACTTTTGAGAAGTGATGCAATTGGTTGCATCTGTCCAGTAGTATATGAGCCCTATCTTTCTTCTAGACTAGATGTTGGTACTTCCTCTATGGGGGAGTATGTGTATCTTAGCTAAGTCATGAGGACTCTAGTAAATGTATTTTATGAAAAGTGTCTTTTGACATTGAGTTTTTGTTGACTTAGTGATGGAATTTATGTCATTGATGTCAATGGGGGAGAAGTATGTATGAAAAACAATATGAGACATTTGTTGGAGAGAACTGAATAGGATAACGAAGCAAGATTTGATTGATGAAGAGGATTTGAAGAAGCAGTGTTGCAGTATTGGATTTTTGGAACATTGGATATTTTTCATCTATGTTTCCATCAATGCCAATGGGGGAGATTGTTAGGAATGAATGCTAAAGTGTTTGGTAGCATTTTTGTAGCAATTTGTGTTGCATTCATGACTATGATTTTCATTGATGTCAACACAGTGATTTACCGAAGACTTGCAGAGAAGCAGATAGAGTTTGGATTAGTGCACGTGGGTTATTGCACTTGGAGCTATGTGATGTTGAGGATATACTCTTTGATATGTCATATGTCTATGGTTAAGAGCGCAAATAGTAATTCATTGATTCATGGAAGTTATGATCATTTTGGTGGAAGCAATGTTCAGGCAGTGTTCCTGAGTAGCAGTTTGTGGAAATCAGATGATATCTCCTAAAGATGATGGAATCTAGTTTTGCGCAGTTAAAGGGAAGTTTTAGACACATTGATAGTGATGTGGATGATAGTGCAAACTTTGAGGTCGCACGAGTGAAGATTTATTGTATTTGGAAGCCGATAGTTTTATGTAATTTTGGTGTAGTGTGTGGAAACTTTTATTTTGTAATTGTATGCCGACTCATTTGTAATTATTTTAGTGTGGTATAAAGGAAGGAATGTATTTTTTTGTTGAAGAGTGAATTATGTAGTAACATGAAGTTTTAATGTGAAAGTGTTTAATAGTAGCAGTAGTTGTGATGCTGTATGCATTAAGTGAAGAAAAGAGCTAAGTATGAAAGAAAATTTGTGAAGGAAGACATGCGAAGTACAGAGATCTGAAATTGAGATCTAATGTATCAGTGAGTGTGGTTTGGCATAGTCAAAGAAGAGGTAACATATTATTCTATTGAGTAATGCAAATATTATTTGGACAGTGTGTTCAGTGATCTTACCCTGAAGCTGTTTGGGCAGTGGATCCTTTTGTCTTCTATAACTCTTAACCGGGTTAGAATCTTTTAACAGGGATTCAAAATCTCCTAATAGGGATTCATATGTACTGAATGTATTTCATAAGACTCCTAATAGATTCCATCCTCTCACAAACAATATTCATATTAGTGCATCTTTTGTGGGCATCATTCCCACTAGGGTTTACTCTTTGATCAAGAGGTTCCCTAGTCAACATATCTTGTGTCATTATGTTATTGTGTATGAATATATTTCTATGGTTGGTAATTATATTGCTTATATGGTTTGATGATGTTGAAGATGATAAAATTTATCATTATCTGATAACTGATTCACCCCCCCCCCCCTCTCAATTATCTTGGTGGACTTTACTTTCTAGCAAGTTTTGCAGTCAGAAAAATTGATGGTTTTGTTAGGTGTCATAATTACGACACCCTTAGCCATCACAAAAAGTGGGTACCAACAAAGTGAACCTGTCATCGCAGCTATTTGTGGTTGTCCCAATTGCGATGCCTAATCATTGCAACAAATACAAATGATGGTGACCCATCAGAATATTCCAACAGGTAGCCGTCATTAGTAACCTATTAGCCAATGAAAATTCTATTAATGCAACGGATGTCCGAGACAAGTTTATGATGGATGTGCATCATTTATGGTTTGTAACGATGACTATGTTGTACATATGAAGTACATGCGTTGGACATTTACGATGGATATTCATCATTTACAATTATTTCTGACAGCGATGTTGTTAATGCGACGGCTATATGTCAGATATGGATCATTCGGAGATAACTTTGCAGTAGATTCTGTAGCGGGTCATGGATTATTGAGTCGAGTCTAGAGACTTGGATTTCAAATGGATCCTACCAAATCAAGACTTGTGATAGCGACGGCTCCAGCACAAGAAGCTAGTGCAGCGATCAAAGATGCATTCTTCTTGATGTGTTCATGGGATATATGTGGACCTGATTGCATTCGGATCTGATTCGAGTGGCTTCTTGACTTCTTTGGTCTAAATTTGATGTGCTTTGTTCCTATGGAGTGTAGTAGTGACTTGACTTGGAGTTTGAGTAGACTGTGCATTGATTGGCTTGAAGACAGAATCAAGATACTCTTTGTGTTATTTTTGAGATCAGGTTGTGACAGATCACTGGGATTGTCTACCATTTTTGCCATAGTTTTGAATGAGTTAGGTGTGATGTCGAGAGAGCGACGTGCAGAACTTGCACATTGGAGATTCGTAGATCAATATGGTGTCTGTGATGACTTGGGAGAAGTCTTCTTCTTGGTGAACCAAGCTAAGAGACTTAGATTATAGAAAGTGGATCATTTGATGTGACTTATGAGACATTGAAATTTGGTAGATGTAAATGTGGTTTGATCGACCCACCAAAAGTATTGACATCCAGTATTTCCCTGACAATACTAAATGTACATCAGTTCTTCATAAAATGATTAATTGTCACATTATTTTAAAACATAAAATATAATTATGCATCCAGACCTTTTTCCTATTTGGGCAAACCCAAAATTGACACCCAAGATTACTTGTTGTGCATGACGTCTTCAACATGCATGGGCCAACACCACATTAACACATAGGCACATTGACTGAAGTCATCGATGCTATTTCAACAAATATTGCATTGTCATTATTTTGTTCATTCATACTAATTATAATTACAATAAAAAGAAACATACTAATGTAGACTTGCACATTTTTTGGCTAATTTGAAGTCTTTGGTTTAAATCACTAGGCACTCAAAACAAAATGAAAAACCAAAGACAACCATGCAATTGTAAAGAAAGGTAATTTTCTTAATCACGTCACTAATTTGTGCATGTCTAAATACTGGTGTCTTTCAAGTGATTTGATTCTTGTCATCCTCATCAGTAGTAGCATCATCGTCATTAGTAGTGAAAGGTAATGATCAATGAGGTTGTTTCTATTAGATCATACATTAATACACTTACTATTTTGAATTTGAGCTCGGGCATCATGCAATGTTATTGTTGTCATTGTATGCTTGTTGTTGTTGTGCACCATATATTGTTTTATACACATAGAACAATAGATTTGGGGACTTAGACTTATGTTCAATCTTTAGTAATGATTTGGGGAACTAATTACTAGATGATTGACTACAGTACTCTAGTTTGCATTATTAGATGATCTTGTTTAATTTGTGTTCATTTCATGCAAAGATACATGTAAAGGAAAAAAAAAATTTGCATCTAAAAATTACATGTATATATATAAAAAAAAAAAATTGTATATACTATAAAAGAGAAAATAACTTTCAGAAGAAAATGCAAGAGTACAGGCATACATAAGAGGATGAACATAAATAATAAGGGTGTCAAACATTGCCTAAAGTGATAAATTTTTTCCCCGGGTATGAATCTAGTGTGCCCCTATGTGATCCAGAACCTGCAAAGAAAAGAGAGATGGGGGTTAGATAAAAAAATATCTAAGCAATGAATGGCATCCTATTACTAAGAGAGATCAAACACTTCACACAATATATAGGGACATCAGTAATAAAATAATATACTTACTATTTTGAATTTGAGCTCATAAAGATTAACTTTCAGAAGAATATGAATGAATGCAAACATACACAAGTGGATGAACATAAATAATGAAGGTACCAAACATTGCCTGAAGTAATGAAGTGTCGACCCAAGCTTCAATCCAGTATGCTCTTGTATGATCCAAAACCTACAAGGAAGGAAAATATGGGGTTAGATTCAAAAGATCTAAGCAATGCCTAGTACCCTATTACTAATCCCCATCTACAATTATGCATGTGCATTTTCAAGCCATACACTTCTAAAAGGAACTATGCTATAGAACATGGGTGTGTGTTAATGTGATTCAAAAGCTCTTATGCAAGATTGTTTTATTATTGAGATAAGGATATATCTTAATTCTACAAGAATAAATGTTTTGAGAAATATTTGAATTTAATTTTGACAATAACATGAGTGATATATTTCAAGCTTCAGCGAGATTTCATACTACGCAATGTTCGTAGATTACGTTCAATGTGTTATTTACGGTTGTATTGGTGGGAAAACTCTCAAAAATGCGCAAAAGAGATTGAATTCAACCATGTTGTTTACATGACACATGTAGTTTACCTCCAACCTAAATCGGTGTTGCATACAAATTTGTGAATGTTGCATGGTACGAAGCCTCGCTGAAGCTTGAAAATGATAAGCATTATGATGCTGAGGTATGTTGATGTAAGCACAAGTATAGTTTCTCATAAGCTGCTATTGGTATAGTTTTTTTTTTTCAATAGTTGTAGAATCCAACTTCTCCTATACTTACATGTATGTATACATTTTGGGCTTGGGTTTAATGTCATGTAAATTTGAGTGAAATGGTAATAATATTTAAGAGCAACAAGTATGGCATTTTAAACAAGTATGCATATACATTATATAATAGGAGGAGTGATATATTTTAATGGCAACACTTAATGAGAAGGATACCTATAGAACAAGAGGAGTGATATATTTTAATGGCAGTGGACATAGAAATTGCAGTGAAACTCTATAATTTATTATTGTAAGTGGACATAGAAATTGTAGTGTAAGTAGTAGGATGATTGTTCATGAGCTCACTGTTTAATATCTGGCCAGGCCATGTAAATGGTACCAAGCCAACCCAATCAGCCCAACAAAATGTGTCATGTTTATCTTTGTCAAATACACTCGTTCACCATTTTGTTCTTGTTCTTCACACAAGTATTGCATCAAAAGTAATTTTAAACAATGATTTAAAGAAAAAAGAAACAACTACAATAGATCAGACCCCAAAAGAATACAGTCAACTACAATAGCTCACAGTCTCAATGAAATAAATAATGTATAAAACAATATATGGTGCACAACAACAGCAAGCATGCAATGACAGCAATAACATTGCATGATAAAATTCAATACTCTTAGTTTTTATTCAAATCTATTCGAAACTCCTATCAACTCATTGTCCAATAGTTAAACTAACCTATGACTTCAAAGGAGGAATTATGAAATATAGTTGTAGGTAGTTATCTCTTCTATAATGATGGAGTCAAAGGTAATGATCAATGAGGTTGTTGCTATTAGATCATACATTAATACACATATTGTTTTGATAGCAATAACATTGCATGATGCCAGAGCTTAAATTCAAAATAGTAAGTGTATTATTTTATTACTGATGTCCCTATTTTATCTAATAGTATGAATTTAACAAATAGAGCCCCAACCAATCAAATAAGGAGTCCTGGGACACAACAGCTGAGAAACATAAATGTAGGCATCATGGTCACAATTTTTTGGATATCTACATTTATGTTTCTCAGCTGTTGTGATATCTACATTTATGATTGTGCATCCCTCTGCTCATCTCTTCAGTTCTTGTTTTCGTAGATTTCACCATCTGATGTTCCTTTTTGGTAAGAGATGGATGGAAATGTTCATGACTCTCAAAAGAATGGCCTGCATACAAATAAAAACTTGTGGTTATTCAAACAGTAAGTTCAGAGTTTCCCATAATTTGGGAGAAACGAGTTTGGAAAGACTTCAATCTTTCATTGAGGGAAAGGATTTTACTTACGTTGAGAAGAAACCTTAGGTTTTTTCACTTCATTTTCAGCATCTTCTGTTGATTTTCTTTCAACTTAATAGATAATTTTTTGTTTGTCAAGTGATCAGAACTCATCGGAATAGCACTTGTGGAAGGATCAAGGCATTTCCTCTATGACTCAAAATCACTCTAGATCTTCTCAGAATGAAAAATAGAAATATTTTTTTCACAGCCATCTCTTACCGAAAAGGAACGTCAGATGGTGAAATCTATGAAAAAAAATTGAAGAGATGAGCAAAGGGATGCGTAGTCATAATATTTCTAGCAGACATCTTGTTAATGCAACAGAAAAGAAAATGACCCTGGAGGCTGCTAAGTCTTTCGAATTAGAAAACCCCTTTGGCTTAGTAATTATTGAGATTGTTGATATTAGATCATACATTAATACACTTACTATTTTGAATTTGAGCTCGGGCATCATGCAATGTTATTTTTGTCATTGCATGATTGTTGTTGTTGTGCACCATATATTATTTTATACACAGAACAATAGATTTGGGGACTTAGACTTATGTTCAATCCTTAGTAATGGTTTGGGGAACTAATTTCTAGATGAGTAACTACAGTACCCTAGTTTGCATTATTAGATGATCTTGTTTAATTTGTGTTCATTTCATGCAAAGATACATGTAAAGGAAAATAATTTTTTGCATCTAAAGATTACATGTATATATATGAAAAATAACTTGTATATAATATACAAGAAAAATAACTTTTAGAAGAAAATGCAAGAGTACAGACATACATAAGAGGATGAACATAAATAATAAGGGTGCTAGACATTGCCTGAAGTGATGAATTTTTGACCCGCATATGAATCTAGTGTGCCCCTATGTGATCAAGAACCTCCAAAGAAAAGAGAGATGGGGGTTAGATAAAAAAATATCTAAGCAATGAGTGGCATCCTATTACTAATCCTCATCTACAATTATGCATGTGCATAGTCAAGCCATACACTTTTGAAAGAAAAACCAAGCTCACAGTCTCAATGAAACAAACAGTGTATAAAACAATATATGGTGCACAACAACAGAAAACATGCAATGACAATAATCCCTATTTTATTGCCGATGTCCCTATTTACATTTTTTCATCAAATGACCCAAAAATATCAAGAATGGTCCTATATGGTCGCTAATAGCCAACTTTCAGAAAAATATAAATGAATGCAAACATACATAAGTGGATGAACATAAATAATGAAGGTCTTATATGGACGGTTCTAATGCTTTGTCATTACAACAATTGAGCATTCATCATTTGGTATATGAACTGGTGAAAAATATGCAGACATCCAGACATGTGTACTATGAGCTTTCCTACAACAAATGGACTTGTGATGATTTTCACAATAGTACATGTGTTGGAAGGAAAGCTCATAGTACTGCTTAGGAAAATATGAATGTTCATCACCTGTGCATATCAGAGTTGATCAGAGAAGGTATATGCACAACAAAAAAAAATTTATTACTGATGTCCCTATTTACATCTTTTCATTAAATGACCCAAAAACATCAAGAATGGTCCTATATGGTCACTAATAGCCAACTTTCAAAAGAATATGAATGATTGCAAACATACATAAGTGGATGAACATAAATAATGAAGGTACCAAACATTGCATGAAGTAATGAAGTGTTGACCCAAGGTTCAATCCAGTATGCTCTTGTATGATTCAAAACCTGTAAGGAAGGAAAAGATGGGGTTAGATCCAAAGGATCTAAGCAATTTTTGGCACCCTATTACTGATCCTCATCTACAATTATGCATGTGCATAGTCAAGCCATACACTTCTAAAATGAACTATGCTATAGAACATGGGTGTGTGTTAATGTGATTCAAAAGCTATTATGCAAGATTGTTTTATTTATTAAGATAAGGATATCTTAATTCTACAAGAATAAATATTTTGAGAAATATTTGAATTTAATTTTGACAATAACATGAGGAGTGATATATTTCAAGCTTCAGCAAGACAGGAAATATTAATCCAATAACAGGAAATACATTACAAATGCCAAACTTGTGGTCTCAATGAAATAAACAGTGTATAAAACAATATATGATGCCCAAGCTCAAATTCAAAATAGTAAGTGTATTAATATATGTATGATCTAATAGCAGCAACCTCATTGATCATTACCTTTGACTCTTCCATCATTATAGAAGAGATAACCACCTACAACTATATTTCATAATTCCTCCTTTGAAGTCATAGGTTAGTTTAAAATGGAGAAAGTATACAAACTCACCAATTTAATCCCAAAATTTTATAACATTGCATTCTTGTTGATGTTATGGTGCACAACAATAGCAAGCATGCAATGACAACAATAACATTGCATGATGCCTGAGCTCAAATTCAAAATAGTAAGTGTATTATTTTATTACTGATGTCCCTATTTTATTACTGCTAAATTTTGGGGTAAAACCTTGCAAGTCTTACACAGACTCAACAACATGGTAGCATTGATCCAATAACAGAAAATACATGACAAATGCCAAGCTCATGGTCTCAATGAAATAAACAGTGTATAAAATAATATATGGTGTACAATAGCAGCAAGCATGCAATGACAGCAATAACATTGCATGATGCCCGAGCTCAAATTCAAAATAGTAAGTGTATTAATGTATGTTTGCATGATGCCAAATATTAAACAGTGAGATCATGAACAATGCTAGTATTAAACAATGAGCTCATGAACAATGTATGATGCCCTAGCTTGCAACCCACGAGCCATCAAGACATTTCCTCCTGAAATGATCATAAACGGGGAGTACCACATAGTGAATATCAATAGAAAAACAAATAAAGAGAGATCAAACACTTCACACAATGCCTTGAAGGTAATAGAAACGATACCCTAGCTCTCAAAGCACGTGGGTCATCGAGCATTCCAAATGCTAAGATGTAAACAATCCCACTATTAACAATGCTAAGATGTAAACAATGTCATTGAAATTGATTTAATGAGAAGACAAAGCTTGAATGCCTACCTTCCAAATGAAAAGATGTAAACAATGCCAGTATTAAACAATGAGCTCGTGAATAATGTATGATGCCCTAGCTTGCAGCCCGCGAGCCATCAAGACATTTCCTCATGAAATGATCATAAACGGGGAGTACCACATAGTGAATATCAACATCAAAACAAATAGAGAGAGATCAAACACTTCACACAATGCCTTGAAGGTAATAGCAATGATTCCCTAGCTCTCAAAGCTCGTGGGTCATCAAGCATTCGAAATGAAAAGATGTAAACAATGCTAGTATTAAACAATGAGCTCATAAACAATGTATGATGCCCTAGCTTGCAGCCCACGAGCCATCAAGACATTTCCTCATGAAATGATCATAAACAAGGAGTACCACATAGTGAATATCAACAGCAAAACAAATAGAGAGAGATCAAACACTTCACACAATGCCTTGAAGGTAATAGCAACGATGCCCTAGCTCTCAAAGCTCACGGGTCATCAAGAATTCCAAATGAAAAGATGTAAACAATGTCAGTATTAAAAAATGAGCTCATAAACAATGTATGATTCCCTAGCATGCAGCCTGTGAGCCATCAAGACATTTCCTCATGAAATGATCATAAACAGGGAGTACCACATAGTAAATATCAACAACAAAATAAATAAAGAGAGATCAAACACTTCACACAATGCCTTGGAGGTAATATAAATGATGCCCTAGCTCTCAAAGCTCGCGGTTCATCGAGCATTCCAAATGAAAAGATGTAAATAATGTTAGTATTAAATAGCGAGCTCATGAACAATGTATGATGCCCTAGCTTGCAACCTGTGAGCTATCAAGATATTTCCTCATGAAATGATCATAAACAAGGAGTACCACATAGTGAATATCAACAACAAAACAAATAAAGAGAGATCAAACACTTCACACATTGCCTTGAAGGTAATAGCAACGATGGCCTAGCTCTCAAAGCTCACGGGTCATCGAGCATTCCAAATACAAAGATGTAAACAATGTTAGTATTAACATTCATATTTTTCCATTAAATCAACAAATATCATCAAAATGAAATTGTGCTAATGAGAAGACAAAGCTCAAATGCCTACCTCAAGTCATGGCTGCCATATAAAGATCAAATGCTAAGGAACTATGTTATAAAATTTCATGCCAAATTTCAAGGCATGAAATGTTATAACTGTATATATATTTTCTTCAACTCCCCCACATTGTAAACTCAATGCTAAGGAGAAAAAAATATGATGTCAAAAAGTATGAAATTTCATGCCTTGAAATTTTATAACATAATTCCTTAGCAACTGCCATATGAAGAGCAGTGCAAGGTGGAAACTTTCCCATTTTACCATAGTTAGGGCCCTCTTTTACCATGCTTTATGAGCTTTATGTTTTTTTTTAAGTGAAGACAAAGATTATCTTAATTTGTTATCTTTAAATTTTATTCATTTTATGATTTTAAAAATTGAAATAAAAATATAAACTTTTAAGAAACTTTTACATCTTTTCATCAAATGACCCAAAAACATCAAGAATCGTCATATATGGTTGTTAATAGCTAGCTTTCACAAGAATCTGAATGAATGAAAATATACATAAGTGGATGAACATAAATAATGAAGGTATTAGACATTGCCTGATGTAATGAAGTGTTGACCGGGGTTCAATCCAATATGCTCTTGTATGATACAAAACCTACAAGGAATGAAAAGATGGGGTTAGATCCAAAGGATCTAAGCAATGCTTGGCACCCTATTACTGATCCTCATCTACAATTATGCATGTGCATTGTCAAGCCATACACTTCTAAAATGAACAATGCTATAGAACATGGGTGTGTGTTAATGTGATTCAAAAGTGACTATGCAATATTGTTTTATTATTGAGATAAGAATATCTTAATTCTACAAGAATAAATGTTTTGAAAAATATTTGAATTTAATTTTGACAATAACATGAGGAGTGATATATTTTTGAAAGCTTCAGCGATATTTCATACCACGCAGTGTTCGTAGATTACGTTCAATGCATTATTTACAGTTGTATTGGTGGGAAAACTCTCAAAAATGTGCAAAAGAGATTGAATTCAACCATGTTGTTTACATGACACATGTAGTTTACCTCTAGCCTAAATCAGTGTTGCATACAAATCTATGGACATTGTGTGGTACAAAGCCTTGCTGAAGCTTGAAAATGATAAGCATTATGATACTGAGGTATGGTGTGGTAAGCACAAGTATAGTTTCTCATAAGCTGCTATTGGTATAGTTTTTGTTTTTTTTCAATAGTTGCAGAATCCAGCTTCTCCTATACTTACACGTATGTATACATTTTGGGCTTGGCTTTAATGTATTCAAAAGGACTACAGTACTGGTGAGGGCACCTAGGTAGGGTTGTTTGGTACCTAGTGTTCCTAAATTTTGTCTTGTAGTGGCCTTAGCCAAGCCACTAGGTTAGGGAGAAGCCTATTTGGTCTCTCTAGGTTTGCTAGCTAGTGTTTGTTCTTCTTTGTTCTTTTGAGTCCTTGGTTTGTCTTTTGGAGCCTAGTTGCAGTAGTCTTAGCCAACTTTTCTAGGTTGTATGTCATAGGATAGTGTTCTAAAGTTGAACAAATGGCCTCTTTAATGTTTTAGAGGTTTGAAAATGGCCTTTATGACCCTTAATCAAGGATTGAGTGCTTTTGAGGTGTGTGTAGGTGGTTTGTCTATCCACCAAAATTTGCTTGACAACTTTGAAAGTTGTCATGACAGTTTTTCTTGGAAAAGCATGTAACTAGCTCAAGAGATAGCTAGCCTAATCCATGGGCCCTAACATTGAGGAGGGAGCTATTTAAGCTTTGTAAACCATAATTTGAGGTATAGGGAAGAGTGCAGTATAGAGAGAAAACTTTTGGTTGCAGTTAGACTGTGTAACTAGTTTTCCTTTGACAGAGATATACATTTTTGTGTTGACAAAGGTAAGAAATGGATTGAATATCCAACTTTAATGTTTGCATGTGATGATTATTAATGTTTTTTAATTCCTAGGATAGTTATTTAGCATTTCATTTCAGTTTTGACTTAGTCTTCATAGTTTTCTTTATTTTGGCCTGTCTCGGGTTACTACTGACAGAGCTTTGAATAATGGAGTGCTAGAGCACTCTCCCATTGTACAATCTATACAGGTCTATGGGATTTGTGTCTAGACTCCCTTTAATATATGTTGTGCAAAGGAGGGGCCCTAGAAAGTTCAGGGTGTATATATAAACTGATGCCCTAGGCAAGCTATCAGTGTTTGGTTAGGGGTTAGTGTGCTATTGCAGAGCAGATGGAGTGATTGAGGGTGCTCAAAGCCTCAATCAAATGATGTGGAAGGGAGGTTAGATGCATGATCAAGCATCTCCAATGCAGAGAGAGCTCAGGGGATTGTGGATACAAGGGAAAATACTAAACCCTCATTGTTACAGACAGTGAGTTACCAAACCCTCATTTATAGCCCCATTTTCAGCAGGCCTTGTATGGACAGTATGGGAAAAGGAGACCGACAGAATCTTAAAGCCCTCCCAAAAGGGTATTCGAATCAATAATTAGTTGGATGCTTTGCTCAAAGAAGTTTGGAGTTATTAGCAGAAAAGGGTCAATTAGGCCTACTAAACCTAGTAGCCTTTTTAGGCCAGACAGCAGACAAAATTTTTTAGAAGCAACAAAAAGGTTCCTAGAATAGTGAACTTTATCATATTCTTGGTGTCATAGATTGAATGGAGAAAGGAGGAGTTTGAAACTTCTTAGAAGGAGACTAGGATAGCACCCTTAAGGCTAGGAGATTAGCCTCTTTGATTCTAGGAGGGCCTAGGACAAAGTTATAGCAAGGTCTATGTAACATCAAGTACCCTAGTTTGCATTATTAGATGATCTTGTTTAATTTGTGTTCATTTCATGCAAAGATACATGTAAAGGAAAAGAAATTTTTGCATCTAAAGATTACATGTATATATATGAAAAATAACTTGTATTTACTATACAAGGAAAATAACTTTCAAAAGAAAATGCAAGAGTACAGGCATACATAAGAGGATGAACATAAATAATAAGGGTACCAAACATTGCCTGAAGTGATGAATTTTTAACCGGGTATGAATCTAGTGTGCTCCGGTGTGATCTAGAACCTGCAAAGAAAAGAGAAATGGTGGTTAGATAAAAAATATCTAAACAATGAATGGCATCCTATTACTGATCCTCGTCTACAATTATGCATGTGCATAGTCAAGCCATACACTTCTGAAAGAAAAACCAAGCTCATAGTCTCAATGAAATAAACAGTGTATAAAACAATATATGGTGCACAACAACAGCAAGCATACAATGACAACAATAACATTGTATGATGTCTGAGCTCAAATTCAAAACAATAAGTGTGTTAATGTATAATCTAATAGCAGCAACCTCATTGATCATTACCTTTCACTCCTCCATCATTATAGAAGAGATAACTACCTACAACTATATTTCATAATTTCTCCTTTGAAGTATATATATATCAAGTATAATTATGAGTTTACATCATATATTTAGTCTTAATAAAATCTTATAAAACAACATAAAACTAACCCAAAATACTTTGTCTTAATAAAATCTTAATAAAACAATATATTTAGTCTTAATAAATTAATACACTTACTATTTTGAATTTGAGCTCAGGCATCATGTATTGTTTATGAGCTCACTTTTTTATTACCAGCCAATCAAATAGGGACATGAGGTGCTCAAATAGTGAGCTCATAAACAATGCATGATGCCCTAGCTTGCAGCCCGCAAGCCATCAAGACATTTCCTCATAAAATGATCATAAACGGGGAGTACCACATAGTGAATATCAACAACAAAACAAATAAAGAGAGATCAAACACTTCACACAATGCCTTGAAGGTAATAGAAACGATGCCCTAGCTCTCAAAGCTTGCAGGTCATCAAGCATTTGAAATGAAAAGATGTAAACAATCCTAGTATTAAACAGTGAGCTCATGAACAATGTATGATGCCCTAGCTTGCAGCCCACGAGCCATCAAGCTATTTCCTCATGAAATGATCATAAACGGGGTGTACCACATAGTGAATATCAACACCAAAACAAATAAAGAGAGATCAAACACTTCACACAATATATGTTGTTTTATAAGATTTTGTTAAGACTAAATATATTGTTTTATGAGCTCACTGTTTGAGCACCTCATGTCCCTATTTGATTGGTCGGTGCTCTATTTGTTATATTGATCATTACCTTTGACTCCTCCATCATTATAGAAGAGATAACTACCTACAACTATATTTCATAATTCCTCATTTGAAGTCATAGGTTAGTTTAACGGAGTTTCAAATAGATTTGAATAAAAAATAAGAGTATTGAATTTTATCATGCAATGTTATTGCTTTCATTGCATGCTTGTTGTTGTTGTGCACCATATATTGTTTTATACACTATTTATTTCATTGAGACTGTGAGCTATTGTAGTTGACTGTATACTTTTGGGGTCTGATCTATTGTAGTTGTTTCTTTTTTCTTTGAATCATTATGAACAATTACTTTTGATGCAATATTTGTGTGAAGAACAAGAACAAAATGGTGAATGAGTGTATTTGACAAAGATAAACATGACACATTTTCTTGGGTTGATTGGGTTGGCTTGGTACCATTTACATGGTCTGGCCAGATATTAAATAGTGAGCTCATGAACAATGTCAGTATTAAACAGTGAGATCATGAACAATATATGATGCCCTAGCTTGCAGCTTGCGAGCCATCAAGATATTTTCTCATGAAATGATCATAAACAGGGAGTACCACATAGTGAATATCAACACCAAAACAAATAAAGAGAGATTAAACACTTCACACAATGCCTTGAAGGTAATAGAAACAATGCCCTAGCTCTCAAAGCTCGTAGTTCATCAAGCATTCCAAATGAAAAGATGTAAACAATGCTAGTATTAAATAGTGAGCTCATGAACAATGTATCATGCCCTAGCTTGCAGCCTGCGAGTCATCAAGACATTTCCTTGTGAAATGATCATAAACGGGGAGTACGCACATAGTGAATATCAATAGCAAAACAAATAAAGAGAGATCAAACACTTCACACAATGCCTTGAAGGTAATAGCAACAATGCCCTAGCTCTCAAAGCTCACAAGTCATCAAACATTCCAAATGAAAAGATGTAAACAATGCCAGTATTAAACAGTGAGCTCCTGAACAATGTATCATGCCCTAACTTGCAGCCCGCGAGCCATCAAGACATTTCCTCGTGAAATGATCATAAACGGTGAGTATGCACATAGTGAATATCAATAGCAAAACAAATAAAGAGAGATCAAACACTTCACACAATGCCTTGAAGGTAATAGCAATGATGCCCTAGCTCTTAAAGCTCGCAGGTCATCGAGCATTCCAAATGCTAAGATGTAAACAATGCTACTATTAACAATGCTAAGATGTAAACAATGCCAGTGAAATTGATTTAATGAGAAGACAAAGCTCGAATGCCTACCTCAAGTGCCAGTGCCCTCTTCCCACATGGTGTCAGCCTCTTCGCGCATGCCAAACTTGAATTCCCTCTTCGTGCCACGCAAAAGTGCAGTGTCATCTTTGCGGCAGCTCTTCGAATTCACAAATTAAAAATGACACTTTCTTTTTCTTTTTTTTTGTTTATAACCAAATGGGTGTCACAATTACGATGATAGCATTGCTATTACAACACTATCGGGGGCACTTGCAAAAAAACACAAATTGTAGTGGCATCACAAATTGGCTTCGAAATTTGACCCCAAATGTTGTAGTGAATAAACAAGAAGTTTCAACATTGTCAAGATAGAATAGATTACCTTTAGATTGTTCACCAGTATCGACCAACTTTCTAATCTCATCATAGATTTTCACCTTTCTATTCTCAAATGCAACTCGGTGATGTGAGTTATTCAGTTGTGCTACACTCAACAGATTATAGTTAAGTCCCTTCACCCAATATGTATTCTCACATCTGATCTTATTGTTCAATGAGATAGATCCTTTTCCTTTTACTATACAAGGTGTATCATTTTCCCATTTTAACAGATCCACCATTATAGTGTTCAAGGTATTCAAATTTGTCCTCATCACCAGTCATATGATGTGTACAACCACTATCAATAATCCAAGTATCATTCTTGCTAACTTTAGAAATAAGTGTTGTTTCAACATACCTTTCTTCTTCTTCTAAATCCTCTTTCAAAGCTACAAATACCACCTCAATATCTTCATCAATGTCGGTGTCATCATCATCATCTTTAATAAGGTAACATGCTTTCTTTCCTTTGTCTTTTTAGTCTCGGTTGCTTCTTTTTTCATACTATTGGTTGCCTCTTTTTTCTCAGTTATCTCTTCTATCAAACTTTCTTTCACTGGATCTTTCATTGTCTTTGTCATCTCCTTTTTGGTTAGGACATATAGCTACAATGTGACCGATATCTTTGCAGTTAAAACATAACAAGGGTAATTTCCCTTTATATCTTCCTTTACTTTTCTCCAATCTTCTAGCCATTAATGCTTCAAGTTCATCAAGTTCATCCTCATCATTGTCACTATCACTCTCATTTCTTATCATGTTTTTACTGCTTGATTTACCCATTTTTAAGGATGAAATAAATGCAGACTCAACATTTAGAAAAATATTGTTATCAAAGTTATTCAACTCAAAAGTAGTCAGTTTACCGATTAGGCTATCAAGTGTAAGAGTGTTACCTAGAGCTGATCTCATTTCATAGATTGCAGAGATTCTAATAGCATAGATAGGAAGCAAGGTTCTAAGAATTTTACTTACAATAGTGTCTTCTTCAATAATACCTCCTACACCTCGGATAGCATTGACAATCTCCTTAATTCGGTTGTTGTATTGTGAAATGTTTTCTCCTTCTTTCATCTTCATATCATCAAACTTTCCTCTAAGACTCTTAGCTCTTTCCCTTAGCACATTTTCATCTCCTCTGTGAACTAGTGCAAGTTTGTCCCACATTCCTTTAGCAGTAGTACATGTCTTGACATCTTTAAATTTAGCATTCATCTGATCAATAGTCAAGGGACCAGTCGATTGAATGTAATCATTGCTCAAGTAGTATATTGCAAATTCTCTAATTCTAGATAAATGTAGTTTCATTCTGCTTTTCCTTGTCGAGAAGTTGTCTTTATTCAGCTTTGGCACCTCTCTCTTATACATCTTGTGATCTTTAGCTTAAGTCCTTCAAAATTTCCTTCCAAGAAACCAATGCTCTGATACCAATTTTTAGATAACTGAGAGGAGGGGTGAATCAGTTAATTCCAGTTATCCTATAGTCCCAAATCTCCCAGATGTATATATTCAAACTTTTCAATCAAATAATCAATTCAGTAAGATATCAACAATATCTTTCTCTTCATCTACCAATTGGCAATAAATTCAATACTATGTTTACCAATCTATCTAGTTATGAAATGTGTAAATCAAATAACAATTCAACACATCATACACATAACACAGATTTTTAACATGGAAACCATGTTAGGGGAAAAACCACCTGGGACCGATAACCCAAAATAATTCACTCTTCTTGACGTAGGACAGACAAGGAGGATCCAATTAAGGATAGTCCCCACAAGCAGCCAAAAACCACAATGTGGAATAACACAACAAGATAATTGTTTTCAACTAAATTTTCATTAACATGCCCAGCTGTAAGGCCTTCCAGGCTATGGCCAATTACAATCAAGAAACAATTCTGCAAGATCAACAAAGATCCAACTCCAACTAGTCCAGTTCTAAAATAAATCAACAACTGATGGAAACCCTAAGTCAGATCTGAACTTAAACTCACAAGCCTCCAAGAAATCTCCTTGTCTCCAAGAAGACAACCACTAGCTCTTCTATTACAAACTATCAGATAACAATATGATCTTCAAGATCTCGCAGGATCCAGATCTAATCTTCTATCTCTGCCTTATACTTCCCCTCTTTTAAACAACTACCCCAAGCACCCTTTAAATACTAATCTTCAGCCACAAGTCAACTAGATGAAATAATTAGCTCCTAAGCCAAGTTAGCTCCTATTACAAAAAAATAATAAATGCAACAATAGTTGGCTCTCAAATAGCCTTACAAACATTTAATTCCCCATGTCGACCTCTAAATCTACATAGAAGAATACAACAAAAGCTACCAACAATAAATGCACCAAGTCGGCCAATCAAATCTCCAAGAACTCCAGTTGGTAAACCAAAACTACCGAGTGCCAGAGAAATAATCAAGCACCAGTAAAATAACTGACCAAGCCAAGAAACACCGAGCAACATAGGCATCACCGAGCGTAAGTTCCACCAAGCACAAGAAGTTCCACCAAGTTCCTTCAGTAACCGAGCTTCCTTCAATAACTGAGACCGTCGATTAAAGCTGCAACCGAGTACCACCGAACCAAAATAACACACCTCCCTATAGATTCACTGAGTACCCTAGAATGCCCCTGCATCAGACACCTCGAGTTTGAAAAGAAGTTCTCATAGGATGGAAGAAAATCTTCCAGGATTCAGCACATAAACCCCGAACTGGTTCTTCACATATAAGTCCTCCAACTTTTTAGCTTGCATACTCTTCCACTTTAGCTTCCTCTGTCTCTTCAATTCTTTCCTTCATAACACACAGACTTGTTCTCCATACTGATCATCATTCCTCTCAAGATCCACCAACTCAACTCAGCTACCAATACTCAGACTCCTCCTACCAAGTGTTGTATCCACCAAAGGCATCAGGGAAAACTTCTTGTCATCCTTCTCTATAGTAAACACGTTCTTAACACAATCATACATAGCTCTGCAATCATATTGCCAAGGTCTACCAAGCAATATATGACAACTATTCATCTCCACAATATTACACAACACAAGATCCTTATACTGGCCAATCTAAAAATCAACAAAGCACTCCTCCCTCACTTCCAGAGCATGATCATTTTGCAACTAGCCAATCCTATAAGGATGAGGATGTTTCATTCTATTCAAACCAAGTTTCTGAACCATGTCCTCAACAACAAGGTTATCAGTACTTCCACTGTCAAAAATTACATCACAAAGTTTACCTCTAGACTTGCACTAAGTCTTGAACAAGTTACTCCTCTAACAAGGTTCCTCCTTTGTACCGAGCAATGTTCTCCGAACCAGCAAGTTCTTAGTTTTAGGTTCATTCTGAATGTTCTCATTTACCACAGCAATCTGTTGGTCACCAAGCTTCTTCCGTGTACACTCAAAAGAATGGTGTCCTTCTTCACCACAATTATAATAGGTACCCTTAAAGATAACCCTACCTATCTTCTTCTTCAGTTCCACAGGTTTCAGTTCATCTTCAACAATTAGTTTATCCTTCACCGAGTGATCAATCTTTTCCTTCCCTTGGGGATTATTATGTTGTCTCCTTTTCAACTTATCTTCTGCCTTCAGAGCATACTGATAAGCATGTTCAACCGAATCAATCTTCAGCATACCAAGCTCATCTTGAATATTAAATCTCAAACCATTACATACTAAGCTACTTTTTCTTTACCAAGTTCTTTGTGTCCAGACCGAGTAGTCAACTTATAGAACTCCTTGGTATAGTCTTCCATAGTCAAATATTTTTGCTTCAGATTTTGTAACTTCTTAAACAAGTCAAGCTCATAGTCATCAAGTATGAACTTAGCTTTCAATTTAGTCACCATCAGCCTCCACCGATTGATCTTCGTTTCACCTTCATCTTCTCTATCTCTTTGTAATTCTTTCCACCAAAGAGCAGCATGTCCTTTCAACTTAGTTTGTGCCAATCTTGTACTCGAAGAGGATCTTCAATTTCTTCAAGCTCAAAGAAATCTTCTAATTCACCAATCCAATCAATCAAGTCCTCGGGTTTCAAAGTACCAGAGAAAGTAGTCATTTCCATTCGATAACTAGTACTTAACCAAGCTCCAGATCTATGCAACTGACTAGTTCTATCTTCACCAGATCTATCTCTCCAGTCATCTCCACTAGATCCAGTAGCTTCAAAGTCTTCAACAGCTTCCTCATAACCATCATCAGTACCAATATTCCTCAGCATACCAGTAACAGCTCTCATGACCTCAGCGATCATGTCATTCTTCATCAATTCCATCTCAGATCTAAAATCAGATTTCACCTTCTCTGTAATCTTCAATTCCACAGCATCAAAGAGATCTGCAATTGCTCTAGCATCCAATGTTCTCAGAGGCATCCTTCAATATTTTCAAAAACCCCAAGCAATAAGTCACCAATAAGGTCCTAGTGTAAAACGGCCTCAACTAGTTTACACACTCAAGATCTTCAAGCTCTGATACCACCTTACATAGGACATGCAAGGAGGATCCAATTAAGGATAGCCCCAACAAGCAGCCAAACACCACAATGCGAAATAACACAACAAGATAATTGTTTTCAACTAAATTTTCATTAACATGCTCAACTGTAAGGCCTTCCAAGTTATGGCCAATTACAATCAAGAAACAGTTCTGCAAGATCAACAAAGATCCAACTCCAGCTAGTCCAGTTCTGAAACAAATCAACAATTGATGAAAACCCTAAGGTAGATCTGAACTTGAGCTTGCAAGCCTCCAAGAAATCTCCTTGTCTCCAAGAAAACAACCACTAGCTCTACTATTACAAATTATTAGATAACAATCTGATCTTCAAGATCTCTCAAGATCTAGATCTAATCTTCTATCTCTGCCTTCTACTTCCCCTCTTTTAAAAAACTACCCTAAGCACCCTTTAAATACTGATCTTCAGCCACAAGTCCGCTAGATGAAACAATTAACTCCTAAGCCAAGTCGGCTCCTATTACAAACAAATATTAAATGCAACAACAATCAACTCTCAAATAACCTTACAAACATTTAATTCCCCATGTCGGCCTCTAAATCTACATAGGAGAATACAAAAAAGCTACCAACAATAAATGCACCAAGTTGGCCAACCAAATCTCCAAGAACTCCAGTTGGTAAACTAGAACTACCGAGTGCTAGAGAAACAACCAAGAACCAGTGAAACAACCGACCAAGCCAAGCAGCACTGAGAAACACATGCATCACCAAGTGCAATTTCCACCGAGCACAAGAAGTTCCACCGAGTTCCTTCAACAACCGAGCTTCCTTCAATAACCGAGATCGTCAGTTGAAGCTACAATTGAGTACCACATAACCAAAACAACACACTTCCATGAAGATTCATCGAGTACCCTAGAATGCCCCTGCATCACTTATGAAGTAAGCTCGGTTAGGAGCTAACCCTGTTAAAGGTTACAAAACACACTGTAAGGTGTGACCTGGTTAGAGGATTTATCACTAACAGTTCTCCCTTGACTAGCATCCACTATGGGGTCAACAAGAAAACAATCAACATTCACTGAATGTCATATTGAAATACAAAAAGACTGTTAAGTCCCACTCGGTTAAGATATTTTGTTGTAACAATGGTTAAACTAATACAGTAATGATCTTATTCAAATACAACTAAGATTTGCAAATTTTCTGATCTAAGCTAAGCTCAAAATACCTCCTCTGATCAATAAACAATTCAATCCTTCATATCCTCCAACTTCATTCCACTCAGTGTATGCTTCTCTAATGCTCAGTAATGTTTGCAGTTCAACTTGGTTCTGTCTTCAACCAGTTTGATCAATGGTGCATGAAAATAATCCTTTCATGCGAATTCTCCTGCAGTATCAATAATCCCAGACTCAATAATGAATCTGATGTCTCTTTAAATAGACAACATAAACCATTTTCTTTTCATCCTTTAGATTTTTCCTCTTAATCTCTATCGTTCATTTTTCCTCTTTAACCTTCCTCGGCAATTGTGTCATTAACATGTTTCACTCTTCATCATCTAATCAATCTTCAATTTTGTTAGCCGTTAGATCATCATAACAAACTTTATCTTCTACCTCGAAATCATAAGCAATTGTCCAGCTAATCAATTCAGTCGGCTGTTATAAAATTTTATTTATTTCTTTCACTTGGTCAATATAGAATGTGTCGATGATTACTTGCTCAGTTAATACTATACTCAGTATACACTACACTAGCTCGATGTATACATAAATCTTCATTTACCGACCACATAAACTCATTTAATTCTAATCTTCAATACATAACAAAATCGTGTAATACAATCAAGTCAACAACATGATGTCATAAACTCATCAATAAGTTACCCAATGTATACCATATCCATATCTTTCATATCCATCTCATCTTCATGTAGATATCTCATTCCTTTACCATTTTCCTTCTTTAGATGTTTGTAACCATCATGAAAAGTATAGTCAAAACTATAGTTGACATCAATGACAATACATTGACTGATTTAATTGCCTTACATATCATTTTAGTAGCTCGGTGACCTTCACTCACTGTCTTTCACTTGTCCATTCATTCCATCAAGATATTCAATCAGTTGTAGGTCATTAGCTTTGACTCTTATGTTCTTGTCACTAAAGCACTTGGTTACCTTCTAGCTCATTATGTGAATCAGAGGTTGGATAAAGGTATTTCCCTACTCAATTTTTAAGATCAGCTTCTTAATGATAATTTTGTGGAGGACTCTTTCCTCACTCTCCTTGAAGATGAGAAAAATATCAAATAGGCCTTGTAGTTCTTCGATTTTTTTTATAAAGCCTTTGGCTCTACCATACAATAGCATAAGAAGTTTGGTATCATAGAAAATTATTTCTCCCTACATCTTCTTGGCTCAACTCTTATGACTTATTATTATTTATATTGGGTTCCTTCTAAGGCTTCCTACATAAAACTAGAAAAGCTTCTCAAAGAACCACAAGGGTTTTCATTAGGTAGCTTAGGCTATATCTCCCATGGCACCCAAAGTTTGGGTTTGTCTCTTTGCACTAAGTGGATTATGTTTTCTCTTTAGAGAAACAATGCTTGAAAATCCTAGTATGATATTGTAGCTCTTATGGTCATCATGTTGGGTTATTAAAGGGTCTAATTGTCACCTTGTAATTGGTGCACTTAAAGGGTCTAAGATTAGAGAGTTTGGAATGGTCAAGATTGTCTTAGAAAAGTATAAAAGATGAGGATAAAAAATGACCTTGTAGGAAATCCAAAAAGGCCTATTTTGGAGATGTGAAAGGTTTGTATTTTTTGTAGAAATAGATGGAGAGAATTGAATGAGAAGATTTTGTAAGGAAGTGAGAAACATGAAACAAATACGTGCCTAGATTATATACCATTAAATAAACATACTTAGGAATGTGCAAGTGGATTTAGTTAACTAATTGGTTTTAGTGAGCTAATGAGTTGACATGGAATTTGGGAGAATTAAATGAAAGTTTTAGAGGATAAGAGTATGAAGGGTAAGCCTAATTAAATAAATCTTTTAATGTTTTGTACAGTAAAATTTACAATTTAGGAAGCCACGCAAGTTCTTTAATCCCACATTATTTTACCTTTTTCACTCACTTTTTTTTCAAATTCAAGTTCAAGAGACCTAAATAGCTTGGTAATTGATCATTTCTTTCCCAAATACAGTCAAGTTCAATGATTGTGTATCTTGAGGATGAATTCCTTTAAGCTTTTAATATTTTGTAAAGACAAGTAAATGTGTTGTAACTTGTAAACCTATAACAATACTTGTGTGAAGTTACATGTATAAATTGATGGCCATTCATAAATATGTGTGTTTGTATGAATGCTCTAGAAAATTATTTTATCAATTATTTACTTTCACATGCAATACTACTCAAGGAAAAAAACCCAAATATAGGAAGCAAAAGATCATTGCGGGAACCTCCTAATCCCACTCATTCAATGAGAAATAAATTATCTCTAATTCATGATTAACTCAAAGTGACATCCATTTCATTTAACTATGGTTCAAATGAACTACAAATTGGTAATTTATGCACAACATAACTAATTATTGTGCGATTCATTTTTATTATTTATTTTTTCATCTTGGCAAATCGTTGCCCTCAATTATTATCATGAAGAGTAATGAAGTCTCACCTAAAACAAAAATTTCACTTTGTTGGTCATATTCTTATTAGTACATTATTGATCAAGCACAAGGTCCAAATATACAAAACATAAACCGATAAAAAAAACATTCAAAACATAAATTACTACTACATTTCATATCAAAAATATTCCACAAAGTAATTTAAATTTGAAGAGCAAAGAGAAATAATTGTATGTGGGATTTCTTAAGCCAAGGGCACATAGAGAAGCCAATAATTTGAATAAGACATAGATTTTATTGTGTAGTATGGTTAAATGGTATACTATCTATTAGCTAAGGCTTAGACAACCAATGGTTTTTCATCAAGTCACTTTGGATTAGAAACTCTAGTACATTAAATTCTCTCCTCATCGCATTAACTTTGTTTCATACTAGAAAATTTGGGACGAAAATAAAAACAAGCAAAATTATTGGGCACAAAAGGTACTATGTATAACATGGCAAATGAATAAAAAATGGGTTATATTGATTTAACAAGGTGACAAGGTAATTTTATTTTTATTTTTTTGCTACTAGCAATATATATGCACAATCAAGAATTTTTTTAATTTTTTTTGATAGGTACACAATCAAGAATATTAATTGGAGGAGTTGTGCAATTTTTTTGGTGGGCATAGTGCACGTTAGTGGGCATCTATGTGTAGATATAAATCCACACCTCCAAACAACCACTTTTGGATCTTTATGCACCTAACAACTTGTCGCATGATTGTTGTAGCTATCTAGAATCTGAAATAATAAGTTTAATCTCTAAAGTAACATACATACATACCAGAATTTTTATTGAAATTCCAATGCTCCTTTTAGAAACTTAAGATATAAGATGTTAGAGTGGACAACTATTAGACCCTTTTTCCTACATTTTATTTTCAAATTTAAAAGATATTTAAAATTCAAATTGTTTATATATGATTTCACTAAGTGAAAATCCAAATACAATTTTTATTTTATTTTCAATTAGTAAAAAATTATATTCAAAAGTACATTCTAATTCCTACATACACGTTATCCTATCTTAAATTCAATAACTTATTCAAACAGATTATTATGTACTTTGAAATAGTCATCTTATAAACACCTAGATGGTACTCAGTTGAGATCTATGTAAATGGATTATTCAAGCAATTTATTACGTTACGTTGGGATTAAAACTTTGAAACAGACATGGACCAAAGTTACTGCACATTATTTCTAGGCTTGATCCGGGAACGACCAAAGCTTCAGAAAATCTCTGGAATCTGCTATTTGGACACAGAATAGACTTGCAGACCGATGAGGATGTGAACACGTTAACACCCAGAGTCCATTCAATCGTCTTGCCATGTCAACCAATGCTATAAATTTGATTACACCTGAGATGCAAGACAAAAATCTGTATATTGCAATCTGCTATACTGAGCATGAGCTAATCATGGCGCAGAATATCACAGTTTTTCCCAAAATATGCATATTACTCTGTTTTGTTTGCTCACAAACACATGGATGCCTCAAAATAGAAAATGATGCTCTTTTGAAATTGAGAGATAATCTGAAAGACCCCAATGGCCTCTTGGATTCATTGAAACTCTCTTCTAACTCTTTTCCCATTAAGCCAACTGAAATACCTGGATTTGAGCATGAATTCTTTTCATGGCATTGAGGTGCCTCCTAACATGTCCTTGTTGACAGACCTTACTTATCTTAACCTCTCCAACACAGACTTATCTGGACTCCTGACTTTCCAATTGGGAAAGATTTCCAAGCTACGTTACTTAGATTTTTCTGATCTAGAGCATTTGAAGATCCCCTGTTTGACATGGCTCGGGAATCTAACACGGTTTGAGTATATGATCTCAACTTTGGAGGTCCAAACAAACTTTCTGACTCCTGAAAAAGATGCAATCTAAATGGCTTCTCCTAAAAATCTACCTGTAAAATTTCAACAAAAACGGACAACCGAGTCAAAAGTTATGACTGTCCGAAGTTCCTGCATCAGTATATTTAACTCCGTGGAGTCAATCTTAGTGGCCTTCCTATTATGGAATTGGGTGAGTCGGTTGGCGGTCTGAAGAGGCTTGGTGTTATAGTGTCGCGTGGTTAAATATTGAGAATAGTATCAAAGAATTTAATAGATATAGTTATAGATATAGATATAGATATAGATATTTACGGATTTAAAGTTATTTTATTGTGGAGACACTTATAAGAATTTAGAGGGGAGGAATAAGTAGTTATGTGGACTAACTTCTTCATCATGTAGTCATAATAAGATCTCCATTTCTTAAGAAGTGTAAAATAGACACTTATCTATTGATAGATAGTTTTGGCAATTGTTGTATTTCAATTCAAACTTTACAATTAAGGGTTGTTATCTAATTGGAATGATTACATATGCAATCATTGTTTCTTAATACAACTTAAGAAATGAAAGTGAATTATTGAATGACATCAAAGCTAGAATAGTGATTATCTGGTCAAGTTGATAATTAATGGAAAATGATTAAGTCGGCTATGATTCATGAAACATCTTTACAATGAACAATTGTAATAACCTAAGACAATGGGATGGCATCAAATACAAATATAATCAACATGTTGCTAATGTATTTTGTGTTCCCTAATGTGGAATATTAGTTGTAAGCTAGGTTAGGTAAATTGATATCTTCTGAAGAACTTAATAGGATCCGGATACAAGGTTACAATTAGGTGCACAAAGGTAACCCTAACCTGAAGTAAATTTAGTTAAACATGTAATTCGACATTAACAAAGTTATGTTGCCTCTTTAGAGATTTGTATATCTCTTGTGAAATCATTAGAACTCATAAGGATCAAAGATGCTTAAATTTTTTCTTAAGAGATGCTTGAATTTGCTTCCACAATGATCTCTTCTTGGGAGAATACTTCTTTCATTCATCGTGTTTCTTATTCAAGATTGGGTAAGAAAAAACCTCATGACAAGTTTATGGATATTCCCTTTTTCATTCTTGTTTTTGTGTAAACTTGTATTGTGAAAATTAAGAGAAATATATCTAAGATGGTTCTCCTTGCTCAAGAGAATGACTAGAGCCCTTCAATGGTGTCATTTATGGTAGGGTGGAGAGCATGTCTCTATCCTTGGCTTAATAAATGCTTCAAGTTATATTTGGACTGATAGAGGTTTTGAAGCTAAGGGCTATATGAGTACATTTACATTGTCAAAAAAATCATTCTAACTAGTGATTTAGAGAAATATTTCATAATATTTACCTTTGTTCTTGAAGAAATCAAAATTGGCAATCAAGTTATATTTCATGAAATAAATATTTTTCTACAAGTTTATATCTTTTGAAAGTGTGATACTTATTTTCTTAAGTTGTAAAGTATGAAGTAATTGTGTCCCTTTATGCGAACATTTTAATAAATCAAAGAAAGAAATATGTTTTAAAATATTACAAATAAATGAAATATACTTAGGTTAAATATTATACCATTATATGCGTACAAATTGGATGATGTACTACATAACATAATTATAATGGTATACAAGTTTAACAAATAATTAAGTTCACTTCTACTTATTGAACTAGAAAGGCGATTTATATGCCCACTATATTAAAAAAAATGATAATTACTAGCACTTGCACCCGAAGGAGGTGCCAGGGATACGCCGATAGGTGTTTAATTTGAAAGTATAAGAGAAGCTTTAGACAATAAATGGAAGTGTATAGAAGTGTCTGTCTACAAACATGTATCATTATAGAAGGCAGTCTTGTACAAAGAAGGGCACAAGAAACCAATGCTCGTGCAACAACCATTTAAACACTATGGTGACTAATAATAATATTGGTAAATCATATGAGAACTTATGCAAGGTGATGACACAAAGCACAACATATGACAATAAATGGTGTGCAAGCATATAAAAAAAAGAAGTTTCCAAGCAAATTTCTTTAGAACAAAGTTGAGCGATGAAATTTTGTTCATGATTATAAGAATGAAACTTTGTAGAGTTCAAAATCAAACATATCACAATTACTAAATGACATCAAGTTTAAAATGCTAGGACTCTAGATTGAAACTTCCAAACTATACAGGCTATAAAGTATAGTCTAATTGATTACGCCTAAGCAATTTCAAGCCAACCATTAGGATTCTATGTCATTTGCAGTCCAACCCACCCAAAAATCATTAGAACATTACCAATGAAACTAATTCCTATTACATAGGATTTTCATGGAATCAATGCCACCAAACTAGCATACAGATGCACATCTTAAGAATCCCTTTGATACTTAAGTGATTAGTAATAAAATTAAAGGATAATAGTGTGTAATTTAACATGACTCAAAATATCTATGATATTTTCTATTTGCATTTATGACAAGTTATATGTTGGGAAAGAAATACTAAAGCAGGGCAAGTTAAAGAAGAAATAGGCCCAAGAGTGCCAAAGAAAGTGTGGTGCTTCATTTAGACAAGGATGCAAATGGTTCCAATGATACAAATATGTTTTTCTTTACTTGGTGGTCTTGTCTAGAGTTTAATCAACATCTACTATAATTTCTAGATGACCAGGAGGCAACAATGTAGTTAGGTTTCTCTAGAAGGCAATAGTGTAGCCAAATAAAATACGGTTGACCATTTACTTCATCATTTATTAAAGTTTTTAAGTTGTTAGTCTATGCTAAAAAGAAATCAAAGTGCTCCAAACTAGCTAAGATGGGGGTAACCACTATCTAACCACAAATAAGGGAATGTACTTTTAATTACACAAGAGACATCAACAATAGAATGCAACAATCAATTTCATGTTAACTGGTACCAAATGCAACAAATTTTCTTTCCTCATTTAGTTCCAAACTCCTCTACAATCCTTTCTTGAGTTTCTCGATTGACCTAATGTTAGGAAATCTTATATTTGGTAATGTTTCTTAGCCAAACACATAACACCTATATCACCTATCCTTTTTGCTATCATGGCGGAAAGTCTTGGGAGATTCATTTCCCTTCAGGTGTCTCAAGGTTTGATTTCAGGTTTACAACCTACCCCTGGAGGGATAGTCTGTTCTCATGAACAATTTGTTGATGATACGATTCTGATGGGAGAATCTACTGTTAAAGAGGCAAGGAATATGAAAAAGGCATTAAATGTGTATGCTAATGCCATAGGTCAACTCATAAATTGGGAGAAGAGTGCCCTATTTTTCTTCAACACTCCTGAAGCCAGAAAGAATAAAATCTTTGCTATTCTTGGTTGCAAGATGGGAAGCCTCCCAACCACTTACCTTGGTCTGCCGTTGTGCTTGAAACCAGAGGCTAATTTCTGGAATGAAATCCTTGACAGATTTCATTTGAAATTGGTGGGATGGAAAGGGGCGATTCTCAGTCAAGCCGGGAAAGTTCAATTGCTGAAGGCAACTTTGCAAAATCTTCCGGTCTATGCCCTTAGCTTGTTCAAAATACCTCAAAATTTTTTTGATTTAATAGAGAAGATCCAAAAAAGGTTCCTTTGGATAGGAGTGGAAGAGAAAAAGAGACTCAGCCTTGTGGCCTGGGAGAAGATTTGTAAACCCAAAAAGATGGGGGGTCTGGGAATAAGGAGCATAAATAATACCGATAAAGCTCTCCTAGCAAAGCAATGCTGGAGAACCTTTGAAGATGAGAAAGAATGGAATATGATAATGAAAAGGAAATATCATCTTAGTAATCTTGAAGGAATGCTCCAATCTCAAAATGATATCCAAGGATCTTTTGTCTAGAATAGTATAAGTAAAGGCGAGAGTCTTATAAGCAAAGGAGCTATTTGGAAGCTGGGAAAAGGTAGAAAAATTCAGTTTTGGAATGATAAATGGATGTCGGAGAAGCCTCTTATAGAGAATGAAGAATGGGGGAATGCTATCCAGGATTGTAAAGATACTATAGGTGAATTTGTTAGTGATTACTAGAAAAATGAAGAATGGATAGACCTCGGGCTGAAGGATATCAGATTTAAAGAAGTGAATAAACAATTAAACAATTGGTTTATTAGAGAAAATGAGGATGATAAACTTATTTAGGGTCCGGCTACCTCTGGAAAGTTCTCGGTTGCTTCTGCTTTGTCTCTTCTCCTCCCTAATGAGGATCAGCCTTTGTGGGCGCAGGTATGGAATAAGGACCTTACCCCTAAAATTAACATGTTTTTCTGGCTACTTGTTCAAAACAAAATTCTCACACTGGACAACCTTTTGAGAAGAGGGTTTCAAATGCCAAATAGGTGTGCCCTGTGTTGTTAAGAAGCTGAGAATTGCAATCACCTTATGATACACTGCGCCTTCACTAGAGAGGTGTGGGACACTACTATGTCTTCCTTTGAGCTCAATTGGGTGAAACCTAACTCTATCCAGGAGTTTTTCCAGCAGTGGCAGAGTCCTTTCAATGACAAAAATGCTAGGGACATCTAGAAAATTGTCTTTCCCCACTTTACTTGGCTTATCTGGAAGGAGAGGAATAATAGAATCTTTAGAGAGAAAAAGGCCCCTCCTTTGGTTGCTAGTTCGGTAACTAGAAGTATAATGGAAAACTATAGAAGCATGGGAAGGAAAGACAGTAGTCAATGGGATCCTCAACCTAAGAAGGACAATATTATCTCGTGGGAGAGACTAAAAAAGAGCCAGATTTAGAATCCCAGAGATAATGTTATGTGGACTGCTCCTCCTTGTGGATGGCTTAAAGGGAACTTTGATGGCTCGGCAAAGGGAAATCCTAGAAGGGCTGGAGGTGGAGGGATTATAAGAGATATTGCTAGAAATTGTTTAGGAGCAATTTTTGTCCCGCTGGGAATCCAAACAAGCCACATGGTGGAGGCTAAAGCTTCTTTTTACTTGGTTATGATGGCGAAAGATTTGGGCTGCACAAAATTATGGCTGGAAGGGGATTCCCTAAATATAATCAATGCTATAAAAGGGAAGTCTGAGAGCTCTTGGACTATAGAACACATCATTAACAAAATTAAAATTATAATGAATTCCTTTGAAGAAAGCCATGTCACTCACGTTTATCATGAAGGCAACAAACCGGCAGACAAGCTGGCAAATGACGGTACCTTGAGTGATGTCACCCAAAAGTGGAGAGGGGAAGCGAATCTTAAGGTAGATATTACGAGTCTAATCAACTATGATAGGATTAATCACCATGAAGGAAAAATCACTTAATATAATGATGACAAGGAAAAATCATTTACCGAGGAGGTGTGCATGTAAGGCAAAGTGTGGGATCGTTACTCAGCAATTAATTAAGCACGGACAATGGGTTATTATCGATAACCAAAAAAAGAAAAGTTAACTAGAGAAGTAAGGCAGAGATCACTGGTAAGAAGCCGAACCAGCACATGAAAAACTAGAAAAATATGGGCGGTGGTTTGAAGAGGGAGGAACCTTCCAATTGTGACAAATGGAGACAGGATAGAAAAGTTTGGAAGAAACTGAAGAAAGGGGGGGTTACACAGTTTATGAAGAAGCTTCACAGGCATGAAAAATAGATCACTTCTTTGTTTTTGAAAGGCTGGACTAATGGTAAGGTTCATCTTTGGGGCAAGTCCTTCACTCTTACTATTTCTAGCTTAGCTAATATTACTGGCTTACTTGTCGAAGGAACTCATTTTCATAGAGGAAATCATAGGCTAGGAACTGAAGCTTTTACTATTTTCCCTAAAACTGATGATGAGAAAGCCCTTATGACTAAGGGGAAAGGTGACTATGTGGATATTATCAATATTGATGAATTTTGGGCCAAAATTTTGAAGGCCATGATAGAATATTTTACTCTGGATGGGCGGTATTCCAAAATCTACAACTTCCATTTTGTGTTTGCTAACCACTTCAGGCATAAAAGGAGAATTTCTTTCCCTTACCATCTTTTGAGTTCATTGAATAACAGCATTACGGGACACAGGAAAAAGGCTTCTAACCCCATGCTGCATGAGGGCTTGATCCTTCTTATTTCCAAACACATCAGGGACAACATTCCGGACCCTATCCCTAAAAAGATCACTGGTAAAAGAAAGGTGAAGATTGAGAGGGTGACAGAAGCTTAGACTAGTAAGAAGAGAAAGAAAAATAAGGGAAAACCTCATGTTGATACCGGTGGCAAAGATATCAGAGGTGAGGAGTTAGAGAATAAGCATCAAACTAGGGGGAAGGGTATCCTTGAGAAAGACAATGAGGAGGATTCCGATGAAGAAGAGATAAACAATGAGAAAGAGGAAGAGCACGAAAAAGATCAAGAAGAGGATATGAATGATTGGCTGGTTGAGGGGAATGATGATAAAGAGGAGATTAGCCATGAAGATGGAGAAGAAAAGGAGGAAGTGGAAGAGGAAGAGGAAAGGACCTAGGATAATTCTTCTGAGGAAGAAATGAAAGATTCCCCTAATTACAATGAGGATGCTGAGAAAGAGGATGATGGTACTCAGATGTTATCCAGGGAGGCTGATATTTCTTCTTAGGATGCCCCTGTGGAAGAAAAAATGATCAATGTTATACCAAATACAAGGGATGGTAAAACCAGAGAGGAGGAAGATAATAATGAAGAAGGGTTTTCTGTGGGAATTATGGAGGGACAAGAGAATGAAGGTAAGGAGGCTAGTAAAACCCCTTCTTCAAGTGATACTGGTGAGGACATCTCGAAAAGTAAGAAGGAAGGTAAGGATGAGATGACCATGTTGGAGAACAACAACAACAAAGAGGAACTTGTTATCCTCCTGAGGGAAGCTTTTTTGCAAGAGGAGAAGAACAATGTGGAGAATCAGGATAAGAACATGGATTGGAAAAAGGAAATGCAGGAAACGAAAATCCACATCCAGGAAATGGAAAAAACTATGAAAAACATGACTACTAAGATGGGAAAGATGGAAAGTAAGGTTCTTGATAAGGTTAAAAATAAAAATACAAATGAGGATGGCACTGCTGAGATGAGTAAGAAGGTTAAAGGCAAGATGAAAGAATTAGAAGCCAAAATTAGCAACCGTGACAGTATGATAAAAGGTGTTCTGAACCATAGCAACGAGGGTTTGAAGGTGACCATTATGAATCTGAATATGTTGCATAACTATCTGGAAAGGAACCTACTGGAAAGAACCACTATCACCATTGATGAGGATGCTGGCAATACTGGGCCGGGGATGAGAACTAGAGGGCACACCCAGAGGAAGGTCCCTGAAAAACCTAAAGAGCTGAAGGAGATGCAAGAAACTATCCAGAAGATGGAAGACCTCCAGAAGAAGGCTGAGGAGATGATAATAGATAATTAGCTAGTTCTTGCTCATAGTTGTTTTGTAGTTTGTTTTGTCTTTAGTTTCTACTTTTGAACTGATCGGTTGTAGGTCCCTACTGTTGTTTTCCAGCAGGTGTTTCATTTTGGTTACTTTAATGCTCTATCTTTATGCTATTTTGTACTCTGGTTTCGGGTCCATGTAAAACCTACTTTTACCTTAATAAAAAACACATAACAATGTTATTATAATTGTCAAAACAATATGTAGCTATTGGCCTTGTGTATGATGGCAGACAACAACACCAATAAGAGTGGCACTAACTATAATAAGGACTACATCCTTACCATTGTTCTTATGCTTCTGGCTTTTCATTCTTCCCGACACAATTATTTGGCCATTTATATCCAAATAGGTTAACAAAAGATGCTGCAAATATTTTTTCTATTACTTATAAGACCTAGACCCAAGATGTGTAGTCCATGAAATGGACTCCCAGGAATAGTAAAGAAAAACTATAAGTCATTTATTAAACACTTCAGAACCATAAATATATTTTTGTTTGATCAAAATAGAAGACAAATCTAAGTTAAGTTATTGTGTAATTTATTCAAGTTCAAGAAACCTAAATAGCTTGGTAATTGATCATTTTTTCCCAAATACCCTCAAGTTTAGTTATTGTGTATCTTGAGGATGAATTCCTTTAAGCTTTTAATGTTTTGTATAGAGAAGTAAATGTGGTTGTAACTTGTAAGCCTATTACAATACTTATGTGAAGCTACATATATAAATTGATGGTCACTCATAAATATGCATGTTTGTATGAATGATCTAGAAAATTATTTTATTAATTATTTACATTCATATTCAGTACTACTCAAGGAAAAAACTCAAATATAGGAAGCAAAAGATCACTACGGGAACCTCCTAATGCCGCTCATTCAAAGAGAAATATTTTTTCTCTGATTCATGATTAACTCAAAGTGACATCCAATTCATTTAACTATGGTTCAAATGAACTACAAATTGATAATTTATGCACAACACAACTAATATTTGTGTAATTTTTTTTTATTATTTATTTTTTCATCTTGACAAATTGTTACCCTCAATTATTATCATGAAAAGTAATGAAGTCCCACCCAAAACAAAAATCTCACTTTCTTGGTCATATTCTTATTAATACATTATTTGATCAAGCACTAGATCCAAACATACAAAACATAAATTACTACTACATTTCATATCAAAGAAGCAACCCCTAGTTCCAAGCTATAATATTCCACAAAGTAATTTAAATTGGAAGAGCAATGAGAAATAATTGTATATGGGATTTCTTAAGCCAAGAGCACATAGAGAAACCAATAATTTGAATAACCACATGCACAGATGGATGGTTTGATATGATGTGCAAGCCATTATACCATTAGACATAGATTTCATTGTGTTGTATTGGTAAAGGGTATACTATCTATTAGCTAAGTCTCAAACAACCGATGGGTTTTCATCAAGACATTTTGGATTAGAAACTCTAGTGTATTACATTCTCTCCTCATTACATTAACTTTGTTTCATACTAGAAAATTTGGGTCGAAAATAAAAACAAACAAAATGATTGAGCACAAAAGGTACTATGTATAGCATGGCAAGTGAATAAAAAATGGTTTCTATTGAATTAACAAGGTAACAGGGTGATTTTTTTTAAATTTTTGTCACTAGCAATATATATGCACAATCAAGAATATTAATTGGAGGAGTTGTTCAATTTTTTTTGGTGGGAATAGCACATGTTACTAGACATCTATGTGCGGATATAAGTCGACACCTCCAAACAACCACTTTTGGATCTTTATGCACCTAACAACTTGTCTTGTGATTGTTGTGGCTATCTAGAATCTGAAATAATAACTTTAATCTCTTAAGTGACATACACATGTACCTGAATTTTTTTGGTGAAACTCCAATGCCCCATTTAGAAACTTAAGATATAGGATGTTAGAGTGGACAGCTATTAGACCTTATTCTCTCTACACATTATTTTTAAATTTAACAGACACTTAAAATTCAAATTGTTTATATAAGATTTGACTAATTGAAAATCAAAGTACAATTTTAATTTTCTTTTCAATCAATAAAAAAATTCTATTCAAAAGTACATTCTAATTCATGCATACACGTTATCCTATATTAAATTCAATAACTTATTCAAACATATTATTATGTACTTTGATATAGTCATGTTATAAACACCTAGATGGTACTCAGTTCAAATCTATGTAAATGGATTATTCAAGCATGATTATTGAAGCAAGTTGTGTGTGTGTGTGTGTGTGTGTGTGTGTGTGTGTGTGTGTGTGAGAGAGAGAGAGAGAGAGAGAGAGAGAGAGATGGTGATTGGGGGCATATTTAGAGAGGGAGAATTATAAAACTAACCATAATTCTAACCCTAACCCTAACCTCAACCTTTAATTATAAACTTTATCCTAACCTTCCCTTTAACCTTAACCTTAACCTTAACCTTATCTATGTAACCTAATTTATGAACCCAAAAAGAGATGTTTTCAATTGAGAGAGAGATATTAGAGATAGGGGTATAGAGAGAGAGAGAGACAGAGGGATATGATGGTGAGCTAAGGGAGGGGAGATAGTGAGACAGAGGGTGAGTAGGGGAATATCTAGAGAGAGTGGGAAGGGATAGGAGAGGGAAGAAAGAGATATTTTCTATAGAGAGAGATTTGAGAGAGAGAGAGAGAGAGAGAGAGAGAGAGAGAGAGAGAGAGAGAATTCTAAAACTGACCATAATTCTAACCATAACCTAAGTCTTAACACTAATCGTAACCCTAACCTCAACCATAAACTCTAATTGTAAACTTTATTGTAATCTTCCCTCCAACCTTAATCATATCCATGTACCCTAATATGAACCCAAATAAACTATAATCTAAACACTAAGGGCCCGTTTGGACCACGGCATACAGAATGCCGGATATGGTCAATTCTGGAATATGTTGCAATTCTGGAATATCCATATCCTCAAAATGATATCCGAAATATGGTATGACATGTTTGGTTCACCAAAACAGGGTCTGTACATGGTCCATTTTTTATATATTTTTTATGTGCTGTAAATTACAGAAACCCTATCAATAAATTACAGAAACCCTATCAATAAATTCAATATATAAATCCCCAGGCCATAGGAGACAATGTAAAACCCCTGCAAGTAATGCACCCTCAAAACATAGATGGCCGCCAGAAGAAGCAGCACCAGCCATCTGCCTGTGTGATGAGGAGTCGATTTGTCAAGATAATGCTGAAACCTCTGAGAAACACTACTAGTCCATCTCACTATGGCCGGCGAAGGGCCCTCGGTGAAATCTGCGTCCATATGACTGGGTCATCCTCTAAACCCTAGCGCGACAGAGAATGAAGATTTCTAGGGTTATCCTCTTAACCCTAGCGCGACAGAGACTGCAATACAGAAGGGCATTTTCGTCAATTGCTCCACAGGCAACAGCGGACCTTATTCTAAGCCCTGGAATATGGCCGTTGGCGCGAGCACCATGGATAGAAATTTCATTGCCCCTTTTGGACGCCGCCCCTTGCCTTCTTCGCAGACCCCCGAAATCTTTGGCGGAAGTTTAATTTCAGATGTCAAAACTATTATTCACTGCAAAATCGGACCCGACGGCAAATAAAATGAACATATGAAAGTGGAATGCGAGCCTGATATTCCAATTCCACCTTTTCAAGTGGAAGACGATATGCCCATTTTTGGGGTAAACTTGGAATATCAAAATTCCAATTCCATCCTTTGCTGTCGACCACAAACAATGGATAGCGTATTCGGAATATGGTATTCTAGAATTGCGGCCGATATGCCATGGTCCAAACGGGCCCTAATCTTAACTGTAATTCTAAAACTAACCTTAACCATAATAGTATCACTAACCGTAGTACTAACACTAACCTTAACCATAATAGTATCACTAACCGTAATACTAACACTAACCCTTACATAATTATAGAATAAAATTCATATAATATCCTAACCTTCCCTCTAAACTTAATATTAACCTTAACCATAACCCTACCATATATATATATATTTCACATAGAATTCTTCAAATTGAAAGGTGCAATAGGCACCTCAAGAAAGATTACTCTCAGTGTATTATATATATATAAGTATATATAAGTTAGTTATGTACTTTAATATAGTCATGTTATAAACAGTACTCAGTTCAAATATATGTAAATGGATTATTCAAGCAGATTATTACGTTACGTTGGGATTAAAATATATGTAAATGGATTATTCAAGCAGGTTATTACGTTACGTTGGGATTACAACTTTGAAACAGACATGGACCAAAGTGACTGCACATCATTTCTAGGCTTGATCCGGGAACGACCAAAGCTTCAGAAATCTCTGGAATCTGCTATTTGGACACAGAATAGACTTGTAGACCGATGAGGATGTGAACACATTAACACCCAGAGTCCGTTCAATCGTCTTGCCATGTCAACCAATGCTATAAATTTGACTACACCTGAGATGCAAGACAAAAATCTGTATATTGCAACCTGCTATACAGAGCATGCGCGAACCATGGCGCAGAATATCACAGTTTTTCCCAAAATATGTATATTACTCTGTTTTGTTTGCTCACAAACACATGGATGCCTCAAAATAGAAAAGGATGCTCTTTTGAAATTGAGAGATAATCTGAAAGACGCCAATGGCCTCTTGGATTCATGGAAACTCTCTTCTAACTGCTGCCAATGGAAAGCTCTGCACTGTGACTCACACTCAGGACGAGTGGATTCTCTTCATCTCGGGGGTTTCAACCTTTCTACTGATTCCAGTGGAAAGTTCATACTCTCTGCGCTTTTCCCATTAAGCCAACTGAAATACCTGGATTTGAGCATGAATTCTTTTCATGGCATTGAGGTGCCCCCAAACATGTCCTTGTTGACAGACCTTACTTATCTTAACCTCTCCAACACAGGCTTATCTGGACTCCTGACTTTCCAATTGGGAAAGATTTCCAAGCTACGTTACTTAGATTTCTCTGATCTAGAGCATTTGAAGATCCCCTGCTTGACATGGCTGAGGAATCTAACACAGCTTGAGTATATTTCACTCCGTGGGGTCAATCTCAGCGGCCTTCCTATGGTGGAATTGGGTGAGTCGGTTGGCGGTCTGAAGAGGCTTCAGCATCTGGACATGACAAATTGTAGCCTTGTAGGTCAAATTCCTTCTACTCTCAGAAATCTTACTTCACTCAGATATGTCCATATGCAAAACAATTCACTTTCCTCTGAAATACCCAACTGGGTATTCACTATGAACAGCTTGGTTTCACTCAATTTGAGGATGAATCTCCTGAATGGGACTCTGCCACCAGCCCAGTTTTCAGCTTTAAGCCTCACTCATATGGACCTCTCAGTGAATCAGTTGACAGGCACAATCCCATCTGTCATTGGGAACCTAAGCTCCTTGACATATCTAGATCTGGGTGTCAATAAATTGTGTGGAACAATTCCCTCATCCTTGAGCAATCTCTCTTGGCTCAGTTTTCTGCGCCTTCGTGATAATGGACTGCAAGGCAGCATTCCCCATTGGTTGTCCGCATTGTCATTCTTGACATATCTTGATCTGAGTGTAAATAAATTGAATGGTACGGTTCCATATTCATTAGGTCAATTGTCCTCCCTTAATACCCTTTCAATATGGGGCAATCTGTTGGAGGGAACAGTGACAGAGTCTCTGTTTCAAAACCTAACCAATATGCAGTACCTCATGTTAACTGATAGTGGATTGACTCTCAACATAAGCAGAGACTGGATTCCTTCTTTTAATCTGTCAATGCTATTGGTGAGAGGGTGTAACATTGGAGGGAGCATTCCAAAATGGATGTCCTACCAGAACAGAGTAGAGCATTTTGATCTTTCCAGAAACGCTCTTGTGGGAACCATACCCTCATGGTTATGGAGTACTTGGTATAATCTGAAGACTCTGAACCTCTCTGGCAATCATCTCCATGGTCCTCTTCCCTCTCTTGCCCATCAACATCAATTGACAGTTGTGGAATTGTCCAAGAACAATTTTGATGGAAACATTGCAGATTACATTGGAACAAATCTTCCATCTTCTCTGGAGTTCTTGTCACTGTCTAGCAACAAGCTCAGAGGTGTCATTCCTTCATCAATCTCTTACTTACAAAGGATGGAGAATTTGGATCTGTCAAGTAACGAGCTCAGCCATGCTCTGCCCTCCAGCCTGGGGAACTGCACCTCTCTGCAAGTATTGACATTGTATAGCAACAAGCTGGAGGGAGCAATACCAGATGAACTGGGTAATCTACAACAGCTCAAGTCATTGGATCTCAGAGGCAATAGATTTTCAGGGCAATTACCATCAGGGCTTCTCAATTGTAAACAGCTAGAGATTCTGGACCTTAGCAAGAACAACCTCACTGGCAAATTACCCAATTGGATTGCAACCTTAAAACATCTGAGAGTTGCTGTTCTGAGGTCGAATTATCTATTGGGTATAATTCCTTCAGACATCTTTCATTTGCCCAATCTTCAGATCATCGACCTCGCCTCCAATGGCTTCTCAGGCATCATTCCCCCTGAAATCACAGGATTACCTGCCATGGCTACTGCTCAAACCAACGGTGAAACTTATGGAAGGTACTTTATTGCTTATGAAATGTATTATCAGAAAGGGGTAAACATTACCAACAAGGGAAACGAGCTGGACTACTCTTCAATTCCTGCGGCCTTTACTGTTATTGATCTCTCTGCGAACAATCTCAGGGGAGAAATTCCAATAGAAATTGGGAAGCTGAAAGGCCTGATTACTCTAAACTTGAGTCACAATCATTTAAGTGGGCGCATTCCAGAAAGCTTGGGAGATATCCATAGCTTAGAGTCTCTGGATCTATCAGGCAATCAGTTGAATGGATCGATTCCTGATTCAATCCAGGCGCTCGATTTTCTGGGACACTTGAATTTGTCATATAATGATCTGTCGGGAAGAATTCCTCAACAACGCCACTTTGACACATTTGAAGCATCATCATTTTTGGGTAATGTCAATTTGTGTGGAGTTCCACTGACTAAGACTTGTTCTTCTCGGAGATCATTCCCTCCTACTTCACAAGAAGATGACGAGAGCGAAGGAGGAGAGAGTCCGTCGTGGAAAAGCAGAGAGTTGATACTGGGGACGGGTGTTGGATTTGTGGTGGCTTTTTGTGGAGTCGGCTTGGTATTGTGGTGTTGTGTGGCTAAATATTGGGAATAGCATCACAGAATTTAATAGATATAGATATAGATATAGATATTTATGGATTTATAATTATATTATTGTGAAGGAACTTATAATAATTTAGAGGGGAGGGATCACTAGTTGTGTGAACTAACTTCTTCATCATGTAGTTATAATAAGGCCTCCATTTCTTAAGAAGTGTAAAATAGACACTTATCTATCGATAGATTGCCTAATTAGAATGATTATATATCTAATCATTGTTTCTTAATAAACTTGAAAATAAAAGCAAATTATTGAACAACATCAAAGCTAGAATAGTGAATCTTATCTGGTCAAGTTGATAATTAATGGAAAATGACTAAGTTAGTTATGATTCATAAAACATCTTTACAGTGAACAATTGAAATAATCTAAGAAAATGAGATGACGTCAAAGACAAATATAATCAACATGTTGATAATGTATTTTGTGTTCCTTAATGTGGAAGATTAGTCGTAAGATAGGGAAATTTGATATTTTCTGAACAACTACACAGGATGGATACAAGGTTACAATTAGGTGCACAAAGGTAACCCTAACCTTAAGGTAAATTTGGTTAAACATGTAATTCAACATTGATAAACTTATGTTGCCTCTTTAGATATTTGTATATCTCTTTCCAAATCATTATAACTTACAAGGATCAAAGATGCTTAACTATTTTTCTTGACAAATGTTTGAACTTCAATAGAATTTGCTTCTACAATTATCTATGCTTGGAAGAATACTTCTTCCATTCATCTTGTTTCTTATTCAATATTGGGTAAGAAACAACCTCATGACATTTTTATGGATAGGCCCTCCTTTGTTCTTGTGTTAGTGAAAAATTGTATTGTGAAAATGAAGAGAAATGTATCTAAGATGGTTCTCCTTTCTCAAGAGAATGACTAGAGCCCTTCAATGGTGTCATTTATGATAGGGTGGAGAGCATGTCTCTACCCTTGGCTTAATAAATACTTCAAGTTAGATTTGGATTGATAGAGATTTTGAAGCTAAGGGCTATATGAGTGCATTTGTTGTAAAAAAAAATTCCTTCTAAGAATGGTCTTTTAGAAAAATATTTCTTGATGTTTACCTTTGCTCTTGAAGAAAGAAAAATGGACAATAAAGTTATATTTCATGAAATAAATATTTTTCTACAAGTTTGTCTATTGTGAATATATGGTGCTTATTTTCTTAAGTTGTAAAGTATGAAGAGATTGTGTCCTTTTATGCGAATATTTTGATGAATCAAAGGAAGAGATGTGTTTTAAAATATTACAAATAAATGAAATATACTTAGGTTAAAGATTATACCATTATATGTGTACAAATTGGATGATGTACTACAAAACATAATTACAATGGTATACAAGTTTAACAAATGATTAAGTTCACTTCTACTTATTGTTAGAAAGGTGCTAATTATAATTGAATTAAATAAAGGAATTAAAGCATATATTGATAATAGAGATTTCCTTTATTACAACAAGGTTGAAAGATTAAAAGTAGTGTGTGTCTCTTCAGCAAGCTTCAAGAAGATGTGGGATTATATATCTTTGTCAAATTGTATGTGCACTTGCAAATAGAAGATGACTGAGGTACAATTGAGAGAGGTTTTTTCATTCTCCAGGGAGGTTGAGGATGACGTGATATGCTCTCACTCTAGCTCATATTGAACGTCTTCAAGAAATTCTTGAATCTTTTCAAATCTTGATGCATACACTTTGTAACTAAACCGTGTAAAATTTCTTTTTCTGATTAATGGAAGGGTGTTATCACCTCTGGTAACAATTTGCATATGTATGAACATATGAATATGAAAGTTTACATACATTTCTTAGAGTGAAACAATCATTATATGTCCACCTAATCATTAAGATGGGAAAAAATATTTTTACAAGAAAATATGTGAGGCCCCACTTTGGATGGGCATTATAAAAATTGGGACTCTAGTTAACCTATGTGAACATGCTTCTCAAGGGGAGTTAGTTGAAGGAATTATAAATATTTAGACTATGATTGCAAATAGAGAGACAAAATTTGTTAAGATACCTTTAGTTCTAATCCTACATTTGATTAGCTATCCTCTTCATGTGAACATTGAGTGATATTTTTTATGATGCTTATTTTCTATCTTTGGATAATGGTGCATAAGCACCACGAAGATTATCAATCAACAGAAGATTGCAGACTAATTAGGCCCATAAAATCATGTGAATTGCACATTAATGTATTTAAGGCAAAATGGGATTTTATGTCAAATGATCAGATATGGATAATTAGTATGGGAGTTATGTAATTGTCAAGTTTGACAACTTTTCCCAAATCTGTTGGGTCTAAAGTAGTCACATGTAGGTGTCGTTCATATTTAAGTTAGTTTTAATGGTTTTTAAAAAAAATGAAAAAAAACATGCAATGAGCCCGATTAATAGGGGCATGGCAATATGGTTATGTAACCACCCGTTATGCAAGAGAGAAGAATCGGGTTTTAATTACAAAAAGAATCGGTTAAGGGTATGAACTTGACTGAGAAAAATGCACGGGTATGAGTTCACGTTGGATGGACCATCTTGATTTCTTTGTAGTCGAAATATGGAATAGTAGAAAGTTAAATTTGGGACTATGTTTTGTTTCAACTCTATTCATTGATTTACTGTTCTTTTATTTGGAATTTGATTTCATATATGCCTATTGGAAATCAATACTAAGAGATAGTTCCGGTTGTTTACATAGTCTAACAAATATTGCCTCTATTTGAAAAAATGTCGATCTGTAAATCATGATTATTAGGTTTCAATCTCAAGCTATTGTTTTGATCGTAAACAGTTTGTAAGATGTTGCTTGTCGCCACTAAAAGAGATTGATCCCCATAATAAGTGGATTAAATTCTTGTAAGCAATATTAATATTGGATTCTTTGGTAACGATATTGAATTGATTTCATATATTTGTAAGCAATATTAATATTGTGATTTGTTTTTTTGCTTTGGCTATCTTGTTGTTGCATACTCTTATTGCTATATCTATGTTAAACTTTTAAGTCTGTAAGGGTTTCATGGCCCCATTAAAACCTGTTTTCCTTAATAAAAAATAATATTGAATTGATTCCTATCGAATCTGAATTCAATACATATGGATTAGTATTATCTAATCTACAAAGACCGATATAAAGTATTATACCAAGCTTGAAGGATGGTGTCGGTTGTGTATAAGAGGATAGAGATAGTGATTTGTAAATGGACTATGTGTTTGGAACATATTCACTAGCTGCCAGTCATTTTATGGAATTGGGTATCAGGTGTTATGATAGGAAAATATTGTTGGGATAAGGTGACTCGGCCTTATCATGATTTATTGTTTTTTTGTTTTTTTGAAAGATGCTAAATGAAGATAAAATCTTCTACAAGGATGGACTTGGAGAAGAAAACAGAATGTTTCCCCGTTTCTTTGATTTATTCTCTTTGCTTTGTTTTTAAGACAAGAGTTGTGCATAAAGAAAGTTTCTAAAAAGATGCGTTGAATGTAGACGTTTTAGAAATTGTTTCCTCTTGTATGAAAACTTTATAAGTACAAGGCATTGTTGTAGAGAATTGTTTGAAGAGCGTTGTTATGTTGCCGAAATTATTCTGGATTTAGATATCACAGTTGATTACTCTTGTACAGTTGTGGCTCTAGAGATTGTATTCTAACTTTGTTGCTAATAATACAATTGAGTCTGGCTTTGGAGTGGTGGGTTTTTTCCCGTAAGGGTTTCCCACGTATATCTGGTGTTATGTGTTTATGTGTTGAATCCATTTTTTGTATGTGTTTATTTAGCTTGCAATAGTATAAGGTTTTGTGAGATAAATTTCAGCATCATCTCTCCTATTAGTATTAGCATTTGGAAGCATTTCTGTACTTTGGCTTCCTTTCAATTGGTATCAAAGCCTGGCCAGCTTTGTTATTGTTGTTGGGTAGACAGGTTTTTTGTGTTGATCTAGTTTCAGTGGGAGTTTTGCAAATGAGTTGTTTTTCATAATCTTATTGCAGGGTAGATATGGCAAGCACATCCAGCAGAGTATAGATGGAGAACTTTAATGGAAGCAATTTTGAGCTATGGAGACTTAAAATGGAGGACATACTTGTAGATAGAGATCTATGGGCTGCGATTTCTTCAATGAAACCTCAAACTACATCGCAGGAAGATTGGGATAAGATGGATCAAAAAGCCAAGGGTCTGATAAAACTCTGTTTGGCTGATTCTGTACTCCTGAATGTTCATGAAGAAAAGACTGTAGTTGTTCTTTGGAAGAAGCTTGGTGATATTTATCAAGGGAAATCCTTGGTAAATAAGTTATTTCTGAGAAAGAATTTGTATTCTTTGAGAATGGAGGAAGGAGGTTATGTTGTTGATCACTTGAACATGCATATAATATGTTAATTGCTCAGTTGAATTCTGTTGGTGATAAGATTGATGATCAAGATAAATCTATGCTTTTGTTATGTTCTTTGCCAGACTCATGGGATCACCTTGTTATGGCTATTGGGAGCACAAAAACCGCTTTCAAATTGGAGGATGTGGTTGGTTCATTGTTATTTGATAAAAAAACTCCATACACTCCACAACAAAATGGAGTTGTAGAGAGGATGAATAGAACATTGATGGAGAGGGCGAGGATTATGCTTAGTGGTGTTGGCCTTGAACAAAAATTTTGGGCTGAAGCTGTAGCCACTACATGTTATTTAATTAACAGGTCTCCTACTTTAGCACTTGTTGAGAAGACACCCATGGAGGCATGGTCTAGCAAGAAGCCCTCATTGATACATATCAGAGTCTTTGGTTGTGAGGCATATCCTCATGTGCCAAGTGAGAAAAGATCAAAGTGTGAGAACAAGGTAGTTAAGAGTATCTTCATTGGCTATGGTGTTGGTGTGAAAGGTTACAAGCTGTGGGATCTAGTTACAGAGAAGGTGCTCTATAGTAGAAGTGTGATATTTAGTGAGTTGGAACCTTCCACAGTTGATTTGCAACCAGAGAAGGAAGAGAAGCAGAAAAAGGAAGTAGTTCATATTCCTACTACCTCTAAGGAAGAAGAACTACGAGCTCCTGATGGACTTGATAATGAGGAGAGCCTAAGAAGCTCCGAAAGTTCTAAAGAAGAGCAAGAACCTGAACCTCAAACTTTGAGGAGGTCTACTCGTGATAGACAACAACCAGATAAATTTGGTTATTCACCTAAGAGGTTTGGATATTCTTTGTTGGATTCCAGTTGTATATTTGCTTTGATTTCTAACACTGATGAGCCTAGGACTGTTAGAGAGGCTATGGGTATGCATGATGCAGATTCCTGGATGGAAGCCATGAATGAAGAAATGGCAGCATTGAAGAAGAATGCTACATGGGATTTGGTACTTTTGCCTCAAGGATGGAAACCTGTTGGATGCAAATGGGTGTTCAAAAGGAAATTGGGTCTAGATGGAAGTGTTGAGAAGTATAAGGCACGATTGGTCGCGAAAGGGTATTCATGGGTGGAGGGAATTGATTATGGTGAAATATTCTCTCCTGTAGATAAGCTGACATCCATTCTATTCTTGTTATCACTTGCAGTAGCTCATGACTTTAAAGTTGAACAAATAGATGTGAAGACATCATTCCTTCATGGTAATTTGGAGGAGGAAATTTATATGTCATAGCCAGAGCATTTTGTTGAGAAAGGTAAAGAAAACCTTGTTTGTAAGTTGAAGAAATCTCTATATGGTTTGAAACAGTCTCCTAGAATGTGGTATCAAAAGTTTGACACCTATGTGTTGTCTTTGGGATTTCTGATATCTAAATCTGACCATTGTGTATATTATAAATCTGAAAATGGTCACATTCTTATCATAGTCTTGTATGTAGATGATATGCTGTTTATTGGAAATGGTAAAAGAATGATTTCAGATTTGAAGTCTCAATTAGTAGCATGGTTTGAAATGAAAGATCTAGGTGCAGCTAGATATATTCTTGGGAATGAGATCATCAGAGATAGAGCTAGCAGAAAGCTTTGGATGAGCCAGAGGAAGTATGTTAACTCTGTGTTGGAAAAATTCAGCATGACAGCTTGCAAGCAGTTAGTTGTTCCAATGTTACATGGGACGAAGCTTTCTATGGAGGATTGTCCAAAATCTCCTATTGAGATGGAGGACATGTCTAGAGTACCTTATGCGAGTGTTGTTGGTAGCTTGATGTATGCTATGGTTTGTATGAGGCCAAACATTGCCCAAGCAGTGGGAGTCCTTAGTCAGTATATGGCGAATCCTGGAAGGGTGCATTGGGATGCAGTTAAGAGAGTGTTCAGATATTTGAGGGGCACATTTGAGTATTGCTTATGTTTTCATGGTAATCCTACTATATCTCGACATTCTATTTGCATTCGTGGATATGTGGATTCAGGGTAGGTGATATTGACACAAGAAGATCCACCATTGGATATGTTTTCATGATGTTTGGTGGTGCAATTAGTTGGATGAGCTAGCGATAGGTTGTAGCTGCTTTGTCCACTATAGAAGAAGAGTACATGGCAGCTACTCATGCTTCCAAAGAGGCCATTCAGCTTAAGAGATTGTGTTCTGATATTGGTTTTGATGCAGGACAGATTACTATCTGTTGTGATAGCCAGAGTGCTATCTGTTTAGCAAAGAATGCTACTTTCCATGCCAGAACAAAGCACATTGATGTACGGTATCATTTTGTTCATGATATGGTGGAAGATGGAAAGGTGAAGTTGGAAAAGGCTTCTACTTTGGAGAATGTTGTAGATGCATTGACAAAGCCAGTGAGCATTGAAAAACTCAGATGGTGTGTTGGTTCTATGGGCCTTGGGGCCTATGATGTGATATAGTAACTCCTTTAAGGTCTTCATCAAGTGGGAGATTGTTGGGATAAGGTGACTCAGCCTTATCATGATTTATTATTTTATTTATTCTTTTTGGAAAGATGCTAAATGAAGACAAAATCTTCCACAAGGATGGACTTGGAGAAGAAAATAGAATGTTTCCCTGTTTCTCTGATTTATTCTCTTTTTTTTTTTTTTTAAGGCAAGAGTTGTGCATAAAGAAAGTTTCTAAAATAATTTGTACATGCGTTGAATGTAGATGCTTTAGAAACTATTTCCTCTTGTATGAAAACTCTATAAGTACAAGGCATTGTTGTAGAGAATTGAGAGAGAGAGAGAATTATTTGAAGAGCGTTGTTATGCTGCCGAAATTATTCTGGATTTAGATATCATAGCTGATTACTCTTGTACAGTTGTGGCTCTGGACATTGTATTGTAACTTTGTTGTTGATAATACAATTGAGTGTAGCTTTGGAGTGGTGGGTTTTTTCCCGTAAGGGTTTCCCACGTATATCTGGTGTTATGTGTTGAATCTATTTTCTGTATGTGTTTATTTAGCTTGTAATAGTATAAGGTTTTGTGAGATAAATTTCAGCATCATCTCTCCTGTTTGTATTAGCATTTGGAAGTGTTTCCGCACTTTGGCTTCCTTTCAAATATAAGCTTGGTGTAGACACCATAAGTTTTTGGTCCACTGTTGGATGTGACTCATATTTTACTATGTTTTGCCAAAACTAATTTTGCACCTTTTGACCAAAGTGATTTCTGAAATGATGCCCGGTTCAAAAGTTATTCACTTTTGTGTGCGAGTCTATCCAGAAGATAGCAAGGAGATGAATTTTTGGTTGTTTTGTTTTGTGGAACCAAGAAAAGTGCCCTTGAATGGTGTGATTCATTATATAAGAGTAAGGTTATGACCCTTGATAGGTCTAGTTAAGTAGGTTGGGTCTTGGCATTGTATCTAGTTGAAGGTACTCTTGAAAGACATTTAGAGTCTTTGGAAGATTCTTGGGAGAATCTAGGGAGCTCACCAACTTGATTTACATCAGATAATGTTGATAATTTGTGTGATTATAATATATGTACACATGTTAGAATTGACTCTAATTCTATAATATTAGGTTATATTTTTATTTGGACATTCTTATTTTTGTTAAAATTGCACATTTTTATAAAATATAATGATTCAAGTCTTGAGAGGTTCCATTTGAAAGAATTATTTAAAGAGAGTTAGATCAAAGTCTTTTAGATTAAAATCTCTTTGATAGAACCTCTCTACTCTTAAATCATATATGCAATGAGGTTTTCTTCACAACTATCAAAATACTAACAAAAAAACCATTTTTACATTAGCTTTTGGGGAATCAAATGAATTTATCTAGAAATTATATTTTGTAAATATTTAGTCTTATTATTACCTTTCCAAAATATATAATTTTAAATATATTTAATTTCATTAATATATTTATTTTTTATTTCTTATGGATGTAGATTTTTCATCAAACATTTAGGTCATTGTTTCACACATGTCAAAATTCTAAAACATAGAGAGAAGAAATTGTAAAAATTATCTTTTCTCTAGGTATTCATATCCTCATTTCAACACAAAAAGAAGTTAATTCAAACACATAAAATAAATTATGCATTACATAATACACCTTTATCCAAATTATAATTATTCTGACTTAAAAAATTTACACACACACACACACAATTCTGAAAAATGTTGATTATTGTAAAAATTAAGGCATTAAAAGTTATGTAAAAATACACACATTTTATTTCTATTTTTTAATATATATATATATATATATATATATATATATATATATATATATATATATATATATATATATATATATATATATATATATATATATATATATATATATATATATAGAGAGAGAGAGAGAGAGAGAGAGAGAGAGAGAGAGAGTACACAAAAATCTTACAAATGAGTAGTTTGTTCCATCTTCAAATTCTTAATGGTTTGGTTGCTATAAGTGTTAGAAATTGAAGATATAGTACAAAATATTGATTTCAATGTCAAGTTTGGACCTACAACTTATTGAGGTTTATTAGGTGATATACTTACGCATTGGGGTTGATGTTTTCTATGTAGAGAAACATATCAAACAACATTTATTAATGTAACTCATGCAAATCACTCTATATATTCTTATTTTATGTGTCAACAACATTTATGTATCATACAATGGCTGAAATGATTTTTATTTTATTCATCATGGTACTATTCTTGGCATTATAGTATTCTAAACTATAGCCACTTCTCAATTGACATAGTTTCTCAAGATATTTCTAGTATATGCTCCATATCCAAGTATATGATATTTTAAGGATTGTTGGATAAGCATACATTTTCTTAGATCGACAAATAAATAAATTGAATTTGATATTTTGGATCAATTTGTACGACAATCATTAGAGGTTGTAGTAAATGTGATAGCTAACAACTTTGGGCCACCTAATTAGAGATATAAAGAGAATGATGGTGATTCTACAAGTGAAAAGGTATAAATTTAAAACATTTAGTACATATAAATTAATGTATGCATACTTTAGATAATTCAATTTCCATTGTGCATATGAGTTGATAGTTTAATAATGCTTATAAAAGGCATTGTTGTGGACATTAGATATTTAGAGAATAATGGTGATCCTACAAGTAAAATGGTATAAATTTAAAACATTTAGTACATATAAATCAATGTATGCATACTTTATAAATCAATGTGTGCATATGAGTTAATAGTTTAATAGTGTTTATAATCTCATTGTGGACATTAGGATATTTGGGTACATTGTAACTCAGAGGAAATAAAATATTACATCCTTGTGAGCTAAATTAGGACAAAGGTCAACAAATGATACAACACTCATACTTCTAGATTATAATCTATACAAATGAAATCATAATAATGATACATTATTTGTTAATATGATTTAGAACAACAGAGAGGGGAGGTGAATCAGTTGTTCTCAGGTCCAAATGTATAAAACAAACTTTAAAACTCTTCAAACAATCAGATCTAATAACCAACAGCTACTCGGTCATTACTAATTGCATAACAGAAACATATAACAGTGCAATCCACTTATCCAAAAGCATCTAACTTGTAAAACACAGAAATGTTCAAACCAAAACATTCACACAAGTATCAACACCAGGATTTATAGTGGAAACCCAATTTGGGAAAAACCACTTTGTAATATGTTACTATTATGTTCACTCTTCTGAAGTGAGCTTGGTGAAAAGCCAACCCTGTCAAAGGTTACAAACACACTGTCAAGTGTGACCCGGTTAAAGGATTTAAACCACTCTGTTAAAAGTGCGCCTTGTTATAGGACTTTCATACACTCCATTAGAATGCAACCTTGTTCAAATGATTTATACCTATGACTATTAGGTCAACCTCTATTAAAAAGATTTTGACTGATACAATGGTTAGAAAGTAGTAGTAATATTGATCTGAAAAACATACAACTCACTTTGCAAATATCAGATCCAATTCCGTACACATATGTTGGCTTACTGACTATGAACCTTTACCATCTCCATCACTTATCTGCTTGGAACTCTCTTCAAGCAATCACAACACTTCTCCTTCAGCCTTCTCTACTTAAACAGTCAGTAACATCAACAATACTTCCAACATCCTCTCATCTTCAACCTCAACTTAGGTTTCCTTAATACTTCCTTTATTAGGTCAATACATCTTTTGCTGCTTAATCTCCTTTGTAGATCTTAGGGTTAGGTCAGATTCATCGAATCCTTCCTACTTTATGTTCTTTGGCTATCCTTCTATAAATATCTCAAATCTCTTAATAGATTTACAATAAAACATTTTACAGTGCATTAAATAATTTCATACAATCAATAAATAAAGTCAACATGTTTTATATAATCCAAGAATTCAATGATGTCGGCTGAAAATCTGAATTCTCCCACAAATGTAAAATACTGACGCTCAGTCAATGCTGTGTTCAACTCCTCGGTCTTCATTAGAAAGCTCAGTCACCTCAAAAATTGTTTCCTCAGCTAATACTGTCTTCCTCGACAATTAACTGATGTTCGGTCAACACTGAATTTACTCGGCATATACTAGCTCGGTCAACACTAACATCACTCGGCTTAAACTAGATTTCTTCACTTTTGCTCAGTTAAGCCTACCAGTTTAGTCTTCATTCTTACTTAGATAAACAATACATTGTCTTATCATTGTGCCACATAATCAAGTACTCATTGAAGTATCAAGATAACTCAACCTTTCCTTAGGTGCTATTGTTATCAACCTTGTCTTTCCCCTTAGCAACAATCAAATAGATATAGTACTTTCTTAAATAGCAATAGTCTTACCAGTTAAGGTTTGACATTAATGACAATACAACAATTGCTTCATTTGGAGTTTCCAACATTATTTACATCATATGACTTTACATTTGAAAATACGTATATTTAGGTGAATGAAGGGTGGTTCAAGATAACATATAGGTAGGTAGAATTGGTTCACTCTCTAGGAGGTGAAACTTGTGGAAGTAGATTTATTTATATAATGAAGTATTATATATCATTTGTATATTTGTTACATGTGGACTTTTCTTATTTTTGAGGATTACTATATATTTATATATGTGCATGTTCATATATTGTACATATATTTGATATTCTTGATATGACCAAGTATCTTATTTATTTTAATAATTATTTGTATATATCGTGTACTTCAATTATGGATTTAACTAATTTTATATTGAATTATAGATTAGTTAACTTACTATCCATCAATGTGAGTAGATTTTCACAATTCATACCTTATTTGGATGTTGATCATGGATGTCGATATATATACTTATATTAATATGTATAAGCATATGTATGATTCCTAATATAAACATATAAATAAACACACATTCATATGTATGTGTGTGTGTGTGTGTGTGTGTGTGTGTGTGTGTGTGTGTGTGTGTGTGCGCATGTGTATGTGTCTGTGTAAGATTTTGTAAAGGTAGCCACCCAAGGTCTAGAGAAATGGAAAGCACAATAAAAATAATAAATTGTATTCATATCCATAATGCAACAAAATTGATACAATGAATGGTACATAGGAAAGTCCTCGGTTATATAGTCAAGGTGAGTATAAAGGAGTGAATGAAATGACAAGTATTGGTGTCTCGTTACATGATAATCAAGAGAAAACTTATCACCCACATAAGGTGGAATCACATGTCCACCATAGGTGGATCATCCTCCAATATGCAATAAAGTATGTGCAACATGTGCAACAAAGGTGGAGAATGATAAAGTGATAAGTGGACTAAAGGTGGCACTAGTACATTTGGCCTAGTTTTTCTACCAAAATTTTTGACCAAAAAATAAGAAGGTTTTGCTTGGTCGAATTATAGAAGGAAAACTTTGTTTTTTCTTAATTTATGCCCGTATTTGTCGAAATATCAACAAATCTCGTGGTGGTCGAAAGTTCAATAAAGACAGGCATAACTTCTTTTTTTTTAAAAAGGGGGAATTTCATTTCTCATTTCATTATTCCCAGCCGACGAATTAGAAGGGTGCAGCACGCGTGCGAAGGAGATTGAGCAACTGAAATGACTCAAGGAGATTGAGCTTAGAAACCTTAACCTGGGGTTTTTGGAGGTTTTTTATTCTTTCTCTCAACTATTTAATTTACTGGATACCCAATCAGCATTATCATTTGCTTCGAGACTTATTTACTGTTTCATTTATGCTTCGAGACTGGTTTTACACCTCCTGATTGCATACATTTGCATACATTTGGGTTTTACACCTCCTGACTGCATACATTTGCATAGAATAGTAGGGGAGCTCGCTGAAATTGATGAAAAGTGGTGATGCCCTTTTTGCATACATTTGACCACAGGTAGGGAGTATGCTAGCAAAGGTTGAGGAGTCTGACTTTCCATCCACCAGATGCATTTGCTTAAAAGTTTCTAATGCCTTTTCAACAAACCCATTTTGAACATATCCTCCAATCATGGAAATCAATGAGATGACATCTCTTTGAGGCAATATGTCAAACAATTTACGTGCCTTGTCTATGTTTCCACATTTAACATACATGTCTACTAAGGCACTGACAACTAAAATATTTGATAAAAATCCCCCCTCTATTATGCTTTGATGGATATCAATGCCTTGTTCCAAAGCTCCCATTTTGGCACAGACTAGAAGGATGCTTGCAAAGGTTATGGAAGAGATAGCATACTTAATGGAGGAAAGACACCAAGAACGGGGGGATGGAAAAGAGGAAAAGACATAATCTACGATGATCACAGCCTATAAACGACATAGGGATCTATCTCATGTCCCTTCAATTATATATTTACTCACTCTTGGACTATGATCCAAATAGGAAGTATTGACCATGGAAGAATATAATGGATATAACTGGGAACGTTGGATGGAGATGAAATACATATATAGAATTATAAAAAGGAAGACCATTCTCAGAGGTTTCATTGTTGAAAGGGATTCATCCAATATTGGATGTTGTTGGTAAATATATAGGGTGAACTGGTGCGGGTATATAGAGTTGAATGTCATGACCCCACATAAATAAGAATTATAGAAGCATTTTGATTATCCCCTAAACATGATTATTGGAAGTGAAATGGACAACGTTTAATGTTTATATAAAGAGAAAGGAAACATAAGATTTAGGATCATCACTGGTAGAGTCAAAATAAGTATTTTTAAATCATTGGATGAAAAGGAAGAAAACAATTGTATAAAAAAGGAGATTACAAGTTGGACAACATAATATTCATGTAATAGATTACCATAATAATGTAATCCGTGTGAGCTCAGGATAATCTCCAGCCTATAGCAATATACTATTATCAACTTGAGAATCATACTAGACTTATTGTTGACAATGTAATCCTTACAAATCAGTCTCCATTAATAAAAAGCAATAGACACTTACATTGGTTGAATTCTCCAATCCACAAAATTATCCAACTAAGAATATTAACAATAGACCTATTTGTGAACCATATTCAATACAAAAGTTTAAAACAATTAAAGAACTACACACAAGTAGAAAGAAGTCTTTGTAATTGAAGTTATCGAATTAGCCCCCAAATCTCCAAGGAGCGTTCTGGGGACATTACAATGGTAGCCTGTTCCAAAGCTCCCATTTTGGCACACATTGGAAGTATGTTGACAAAGGTTATGGAATTTGGCTTTACATCTGCCAATTGCATTTTCTTAAAAGTTTTAAAAGCCTTTTCAAAAAATCTAGTTTCAATATATCTTGCAATCATGGCATTCCATGAGACCTCATTTCTTTGAGGCATTTTGAGAAACAGTTCACATGCCTTGTCTATGCTTCCACTTTTGGCGTACATGTCCACTAGGGTAGTTGCAAACACAACATTTGGAGAAAATCCTCTATCCTTCATGCTTTGATGGATATCTATGCCCTATTGTAGAGCTCCCATTTCAGTACAGGCTGTAATCATGTTGGCATATGTGAACTAATTGGGTTCGAAACCTATTCGTTGCATTTGGTGAAATAGTGTGACTGTCTCGTGAGGATACCCATGTCTTCGGTATGCATAAATAGTCATATTCCATGAGCCATTGTCTCGTTCTTCGATTTGGTCAAACACTTTAAGTGCATCCACTAGGCTTCTGCACTTGTCATACATGTTTATAAGCTTATTCTGAAACCTTGTAGAAAATGTAAATTGCCTGGGAATGATGAAAGAGTGAACATTTTTTCTTTGTGAAAGGACATTCTTGAGAAAACATACATTCTTTATGTTCATTGTTTTAATCATGTTTATCTCATTGTTCACTATATAGTTTCTCATATTCTTGATGTCATCAATACATTGTTGATCTTCATTGGGTATGGTAATCACTATTTTTAAAATTTCAAATCTCTTTAAGGTATCTTCTTTGACATGCATCTTTGATATTACTATTTTGATCTTTTTCTTCTTGTTCTTTTTACTTCTTCACATTCCATCTCACTATCATTCCAATTCAAATTTTCATTGTATATTGTCTTCTCACTACATTTCTTTTTCTGTCACCGAATTTTCATGATAGAGATGTACTATCCTCTTCTTCTCAAATTGTGTCTATCTATGTCATACAATAACAATATTTTGATCTCCATAATAACACTGAGATCTCTCTTTTATCTTCTCTTCATCACTAGTTTACTATTTTGCATCTTTGATCTTATTGTATTTTGATGCACATCATTGTTTTAAGCCTTTCATAGTGCCACTTCTATGAAAGTATTAGACATCATTGTCCTTTGTTCTATTATTGCTTATCATTGCCTCATTTTCACCATCTACTATAACATGCTTTGTGACTATCTCGGTTCTTGATAGCATTCTATCTCCTTGTTGCCATTAGATATTTGACATTATTGCCCTTTAATACATATTAATGAAATTTTATTTTCATTGTCTATGATATGACATCAACCATTTTTCCAATTTACCTAGGGTATAACAATGAGTAATAAAAAGGTAATGAAATACATGAAAAGAGGCCTTTCACTGTTTCATGACCTTTTGAAACCCGATCATTAAAGGAGCCTAGAATCTACTACTAAAAAAAGGAGAAAACTCGTGGTGGTTTGAATGCTTATCAGTTTAGAAGCATAAAATTAAGGGTAATTGTAATATTTGAAATTTTAAAATTAGCCACATGGTCAAAACCATAGGAAACATAGGATAAGGATGATCTTCTCTTGTGTGTTGTCCATCTTGCCACTAACTTTTGTTTCTAATCCATGGGGCCCTTTGTTTATGTTGGTGGTGTATTTGTCTTTGATCGATGTAAAATGGAATATATGTCTTTGACAATAGAGCCTCGAGAATTTAACCATGTTGAAGGTGCCTCATTTTATTGTTTGGCAAAGTGACTTCTATTGCTATGTTTCATTCATTATTAGATGATGGATCTGTGTCCTACATTCCATATTTATTTTTATCCAGGTCCATTTTTGTGGCACACATAAGGGTTGTTACTAGACAAGATTAATTGTTGTTTCATTAACATGATTTCTATTTTGTCTTGGAAATTCATTTGACTTAATATTTATATTATCTCTCATTATTCTAACGACATATTCTCATCTTTGTAACCATTTTGTTTATATTAAGCCACTCTTTCAAGTAGCCATTAGAGCCATTTCATATGCATAGGTAATGAATATGCATATTTGCATAAACACTATTGGAAGCTTACCCTGCAACACATGTACTATTGTGAAATATCATCACAAGTCCACTTGTTGTAGGGTCTAGCTCCCAGTAATGCTTGGTCGACAAATCTGCATGTTTGTCACCTGTGCATATACCTTCGCTGATTGACTCTTATATGCACATGTACTATTGTGAACATGTAAATTTTCTATAGTCGTAATGATTTTTCTTATTTCTTGTCTTTTGTCCCTTTTTTATTTCCTATGTCCGTGCTTGGTGACAACATTTTGAACATTGTTGACATACTTAAATGGAATACACAATACCAAATGATGAATTCTCAATTGTTGTAATGGCAAAGCATTAGAACCATCCATTTTTAAAATTTGATTTGGTATGATAAATGTCCCTTTGCATTGAAAAAATTATAGTTGAAAAAATGGTTGTTCAGTGACGATTTGTATTTGCATGTTGCAAACAAATCACCCTTCTTCCACCAATGAGTCATTCCATTCAAGAAAGACCATGTCTGACGATATCAATGCACAACAAAATAGGGAGACAATTGCTAGGCTATGGTCTAACTTTAAAAGAAAAGGTGATGGAAAATGTTATTGTCCTTGCAAAATTTGTAAGGGCTTAAAGACTCGAAAATATCTAATCAAAATAGTCGAGGAACATTGCAGGCAGCATGGCCAGATTAAAGGGGGAAATGAATTTCATCCATTGGTATGTATTTTAATAATTTATAAAATACATAAGACATGATTTGATGATGACATCATGGTCATGGTTAATATAAGGTCATCATTTTGATATAGGTCAACCACCTTGGGTTTCATGTTAGGGACCATGATAATCCAGAGAATGTGAATTTCCAAATGAGGGAACATGGAGGTGTGAATATAGAAGTAGAAGGTAATGATCCCATGGAAGAAGATCATGACGACCAAGAAGATCACGATGATCAAGATGATCACGGTGATCATGATGATGATGTTGACACAGACCTTGATGTACCTATACTTGAGAAGACACACTAGCCCCTATATGAAGGCTCCCAAACAACTCTTCTTGCCGTTGTATTGTTGTTGGTGAACTTGAAGGTTATGAATGGTTTATCCAACATAGCAATGACACGTATGTTAAGGTATGTCATCTTTTTTCATTTTTTTAGTCGTAATTCCCTTACAATTAACAAAGGGTGAATCATGTAGAAATTAATATTTTTTATATTAACAAATTATATTTTTGGTTGTAGGTTGATAGGTGAGTGTTTTTTACCACCATCAAACATTCTATCTCACTCGTACCGAGAATTCTTTTCCATTATGAAAGATATTAGAATGGAGTATCAAACAATACGTGCATGTCTGAATGATCATATTATATATCATAAACAACATGAATTTTCAATAGAATTCCCTGATTGTCATATTAGTAGATATCGATTAGATCGAATAACAAAAAAGGTGCCTCGCAAGGTTCTTCAGTTTATTCCCATTATTCAGGTGCAATAGCTTGGCACAATTTATGGATTACCATGCACGCAATAGAAGTCAAGATGACATTATGCGAATGCTTGCGGATGGTTCAAAATTTAAGGAAATAAAAAAAAATTGGCCACACTTTAAAGAAAAATCTCGTAATCTCAAGCTTTCATTGGCAGCGGACGGTGTCAATCCATTTGGAGAGATGAGATCTGTTTACTCGGTGTGGCTTGTTTTTTGTTATCAACAATAACATTCATCCTTGAATGTCCATAAAAAGAGCACATAATGTTGGCAATGATTGTTCCAGGTATTTTTTCATTTAATAGTCATCTAAATTAATTTATTATAAATAATTCATCAAAATGGTCATAATAATTATGTAATATTTTTGTTCATTCAACTAGGTAAGTACCAAGTTAAAGATATCAATGTATATATTGAGTCCCTTATCAACGAGTTGATGGTGTTATGGAATGAGGTCATTATGTATGACATCTCTAAACCAATAGGACAAAGACAATTTCAATTCCATGTAATGCTTGTATGGACAATACATGATGGCCCTGGGCTAACACATTTTTGTGGTATGTTCTCTTCTTAACACCTTTTTTTGATATGTTATAGTGCTAACACAAAGTTAACATATTTAATCCAATTATACACGATCTTGTAGGTCTTCAGACAAAGGAAAAATTTGCATGTCTAGTTTGTGGTCCAAAGATGAAATCCTGTCATTCAAAAAGTTTAGGAAAGCAGGTGTTCGATGAGCATAGACACTTTCACCACAGAAATCATAAGTACCGAATTACCAAAAAATATATTTTCAATGGGAAAGAAGAGACTACATCAAATCCATGGAGAATGACACCTCGCTTATGGAAGTTGGAATACAATAAAATAAATCATCGAAGTAATGTCATTTCATCTAATGATTTTTGTTTGAAATTTATATTTTAATATTGTGTTTTATTTACTGATGATATAATTGATGCTCGTGAAGGTCATCAAAGCATTAATGACCAACTTCCAAAAGGACTAAAAATTTATCCTACAAAATTTAGTAAGTTTCTGTACTACGAGCAACTCTCAATCATGCATTTGTTTGATGCTATGCATATTAGAAAGAATGTAATAGAGACATTATGGAAAATGTTGGATGGAAGGCGTGACAAAGACAAAATTGTCAAAATTTGTAGTGACATTGAAGAATCCAACCATGCAATGAAAAATTTCATTCAATCAAATAACAATAGAGACTAGATTGATACAAGTTCCCTTACTTGGTTATTGTTGAAGCAGCAGAGCAATGCTATAAAAGAAGTCATAAAAAAATACGATTTCTCACAGGATTTGCTGCAAACATAAACAATCTCATATCAAATAAAAGTGAATTTGGGCCAGGGGTGAAACCACACGATTGACATACATTTATTAAAGTAATTCATGTTATTTTGTATTCACTATATCTTTGTATACTGCATGTAGTTTTTATTGCATTCTTTTATAAAATATTGATAAGATCATTTTACAAATATTGCAGTACGTTCTACCTTTATCTCTCCCACACCACTTCGATAACAGTGTTAAACAAGTTATATATGAGGTGGTTGTCATCAAAAGAAATCAATAAAGAAGATATAAAATATTAGAAGAGAAATTTTTCATCTTATGTGAGAAATGCAAAAGTGTCTACCTTCAACTTTTTTCAATGCACAAGAACAGTACCTCATACATCAAGTTGAGGAGATTGAATTGTATGGACCTGTACAAACTAGGTCAATGTGGATGGTTAAGAGAGACTTAAAATTTTTGAAAAGCTTAGTTCGACAAAGAGCACATCCTGAGGGTTCTATGGTGGAGGGATATATGGTATATTAGACCATAGTGTACATTAGTGAATATCTTTCTAATTTTGCAGCAAAGATCCATGTAGATTGTATTTGGGATCCCAACTCCATTAACAAATTCGAAGGGAAGTATTTGATGGGCAAAGGTAGATTGAGGAAAGTGAGAGGTAAATATAAGATGTTATTGTAGTTAATTAATTCTTATAAATCTTCAATATAAGTTATTTATAATTGGTGTATTTTTTTTATATAGTTGTTCGAGAGTGAGATGCAATACATTTGTATATTGCGAACAATCTTGATTGGATGACAGTATAGATTGAACGATGTCAACAAAATAGTTGCTCATTAACATGGGAAGGTGTTGTTTTATTGGTTAGAGAAGTTCATCGTAATGAAAATTCCAATGTTACGTCAATGGTAATTGATCTAGCATATGGTTTAAGAGGTAGAGAGGTACGTACAAATTTATTAATGATCATGACTCATATGTTTCATATCAACTCATGATGCAAATAATTTTCACACGCTTAAAAAATTGCAGGTCAAGCACCACAAAGCTATGTACTATCATGGCCATAAATTTCGCATAAAAAAGTTGGATGACATGAAGAAAACTTGTGATTCTAGAATAACTGTAGTTTTTGAGGTCACTAATATATCATCTAAAAATGAAATACATCCTCAACAATCTTAAAATCGATACTATGACATCTTGGATGATATAATTGAGTGTGACTTTAACTCCTTCAAAGTAGTTATATTCGTCGTCAAATGGTATAAGCTATGACTGAATCAAAATGGTCCTGATAGAACTGTTATTCAACATGATAATAAATTTACAATGATTAATACAAGGTCGTTTGAGCCAATTGGAAATGAGCCCTATGTTCTTCCAAGCCAATGTGAGAAAGTGTTTTACTTAGAGGTTCCACATAAACAAAGTTGGTCATTTGTTGTTAGACATTATCCAAGAGGAAGGCCGATAAAGTATAATGTTATGGAAGAAGAAGATATTGAAGATAAAGAAGAAGATGATGAAGAAGATGATGGTGGTGATGATGATGATGATGATGATGGTGATGATGGCGATGATGATAGTGATGATGATGATGATGATGATGATATGGATGAAGAAGATGATCAATGACATGATTGAAATGTACAAGGTATGTGATTTAATTATTTATATATATTTATATTGATTAATATATATATGTAATATTGATTTATTGATTTCAATTATAATGATTACATATTTATTGTGTTCAATTCTAATGATTACAACATATGTGATTTATAATTACCAATGTTTTGCTTACGATGCTCAATTAATTGCTGCTAATACATATATATATTTTGTTTGATTGTCACCCTTTTTGCAAACAGACAATTGACTATAGACATTGTCACCCCTTCTGTTGACGATCTAGCATTCCATATATAAGGTAAATTTGTTCATGTTTACGATGTTGCATATTGTTCATGTTGTCTTCTAAGTTATTTGTGGCATGTGTATCATGTAATTTTTAGCTAACTTAAGATAAATGATTAACATATGCAGAAAATTTAACCCCTTTGGTGAGGATCCTGCACAGTGACATGGATCAGCAGGTATAAGTCAATAAATAGACATAATTTTCTTATATTCTTCTTGTTTATCACTAAGCGCGTATGTTATAAATAGACATATTATATAATCATATAATATATAGACAAAGAAGAACCATATAGACATATAATTATATAATCACTTTCAACTTGCATTTTATATCTCCCATGTATAGACAAAGAAGAATCGTACGTATGGGTCACGACTTGATTATTCTATATATATTATTTAATTATTATCAAAATTTTATTTGAAGCGGGGACATGACAATATCTCATTTGATGGATTGCAAGACCCACCAAATAGGTACTTGTCAGATCTATCTACATTGAATGAGGGAAATGAGGGAATGGTAGATGAAAGTTCTACATGTAGTACGACTAAATTGGGGAGATCAACTAGAGGTCAAAAGATTAGAAAAAAATTCAACAAACGCATGCAATTTTTTCTTTCTAAAGGGGGGTCATGTTCTTATGATGATAAAACCAAAGGCGACATCAAGGTGCCTTTTCGGTACACACATCTTGAGAAAGAATGGGTACCCAATGAGCTACCTCCAATTAACACTGATTTTTGTGTTAATGAGAGAATATATCACATAGCTCCACCTCATTACATGGTTTGGGCTTATTTTCCATGGATGGGATAAATGTATGTTACAACAAAGTTGTTGAATTGATGAAGTATGTCAGTCCTTGTTACAATTACAATGATTAGATGCGAATTGTTCAATATAAAAAAAGTATGCGTAGGTATGCACTATTAGCAAATTATATACAATGAAAAGAAAATGATCAAAGTAAAAGATTTTCTATGTACATTGATGGGAGACCAAAAGCAACAGGGAATATTGCGGGTTTTATAAATAGTACGTGACCTTCCTCAACTAATAAGCAACCCAATTGCATATTTGAGGCGCGTGAGGGGAATCAAGTTTTTATATGTGTGATAAATCAATAAGTGCAGGGGAAGAACTGCTAATAGATTACCATTTAAATCGCATAGATACAAACAAAGTTACTATCATGAGGGTGGTAAGTACTATATACCATTTTTTTTAATAAGTCTATTGCTTTCAGTTCACTGAAGTTTTTATATTTAATCTTTGTCACGGGATGATATGGATCCCCCACATGATAGAGGCCACAGGGATGCTCCTCCCACCCATTCGTCAGCAACGGTAAACCTTATTGAAATTGTACAAATTAGATAGTTGAAAAATGTTATATTATTATGTTATTTTATTTAGGGATTTGGAGTTATTATGATAGTTTTACTAATATTCCTGTCACAATTTGATGTTTAGGATAGGGGAAAAACACTTGCAACAACAGAGGCAATAGCTACCCCTTCTGATGACAATATCCCAGAAATCCCTAATTTAATAAATATGTTGAAGAAAAAACTAAAAAGATTCAATTTAGAAATTATTAGCATTTTGGGAGAAGGAAATCCAACCGAGGAGATGCTGAAGAGGCAAGATGAATTGATAGCACAAGAACGTCGTTATGAAGTAAGAAGTAATGAATCTTTAGTTATAACAAAAGTTCAATAAAGGTTTATATTTTATACTCTTTTATGTTGTGAACTAAAATATGTATGTGTTCTTGTTACAGGATTTTTTGCAAAGTCAAGTACCTGGTCAAGGACATTACAGTAAGGCCGGTACTAGCAGAGCTCCGGCTGCCTCAAGTAAAATAATCCTTAAGTTGACAAGTTACAAGGAATTTTTTCTTTGGAACTTTCAAAAACTTCTTAAGTTAACTCTTACTTTTATTATTTCAAAATGTCTTTGCTAACAATGTATTGTTCGGATGATCAAGTGCAGGTGACTCCTCCTAGGAGTTCGACCGACGTCCATCTGAGATTGTTGAGTGCAATGTCAGCAACAAGGGGCATGCAAACATCGACGCCTTCATGGTCTATGCTTGGTAAATCCTTGTTTTGCTATATTTGGTTTTGTCTTAATTATGATTTGATAATTTGTACTTTAATCTTGGGTGCATCTCATAGTGGATTAATTTTGTGAAGTAGGAGATACACCGGTGTCGTCTGCTACGCCAGATACAAATCAGAGAACATGTATTGGTGATAATTCACCATCATTTCCTGGATCTACCTATGTTTCTAGCACAATAATTATGTAGACGTCATTGTTGATTGACAATAAAGAATTGATGCCTTTAAAATGTCCTAAGCTTCTAGGTACTTTAAAATTATTATTTTTTATATTCTAATATGCATTTACCTATTCATAAATTTTTTTTGATTGATGGTCCCATGACATTTTTTGTAGGAAACGATTTTTTTTATAAGACGCTTTATGACCTCACATTGAAGATATTTGGGCCCACCATACATACAAGGTGGAACATCATAAGTGAATTAACCCTATCCCAATATTTTTATTTCATATCATTAATTGGTACAATATTTTTCCTTTTATTCAGGCCTTTTCTTTTACTATATTCAAGGTACACAACTTTAGTTAATTTTTCTATCTAACAATTTTGTGTTTTTTCTTAAAAGGTGGAACTTGCAAGACAAAAAATTAAAAGATCAGCTCATTAAAAATTTAGAGCATGAGTTTGGTAGTAATATTTTTGAGGAGAAATTTTTTATAGAAAAAACTGTCAAACATCTTAAGACTATGAGGGACTCATATAGAAGGAGTCTCATCCAGAACCCAAAGTATGAGTGTCCTCCCTTTATTCTAGTGAGGGATTGGAATGAGTTCATTTTGGATGCAAAGGAGAAAGGGGATGTTCAAAGAGGAATTACACTAGCAAATGAGAGAAGAAGGTATGCAATAGTATTGACTACTAATACAATGTAATAATGCACTAATTAGTGATCTTTATATCTATATCATCTAACATATTTCAAACTTTTTATAGGTTGCAAGACACATCAAAGGCAACAAAGGCCAGCCTGAAAAAGATTGGGTAGCACAAACTTGGCTTTGGTGGATATTCCAAAATTAAAGCACAAATTGTAAGTAGCAGTAAATGAATTTCAGAGAAAAATTATTTATAAAATGCAAATAATTTTGTTTAATAAAAAATGCATGACTCAGAATTTAATTTAGAGGCCACGACAGAACACAAAAAAATTGCCTTCAAGGAAGGCTATCAAGCCATGGCTAAACGCCTACGCCAAGCTTCCACTGGCCCAACCCAAGAGTCTCCTACATCATGTGAACAGATAAATATGCAAAAAAAAAATAAATTGAAATTGAATACTTGAGCAAAAATCTATTTGATAATAATGTGCATGACATTGCAATGTAGCCTCCTAATCGTAACATAGATCCTACGCCGCATGATGAAGCCCTTGATGTGCATCGTAGTGTCGATGGAGGTGTTCATTTGCTATTTAAAATTAATTATGTAATAATTAATACAATTTAACATCTTAAATTGAAATTGGTGTAACCTTTTTTGTGTATATTTTAGAGCATACAGAATGTCATGCTAAACGAGTGGAGGATGTTTAGAGTGATCACCATGTAGATCATGTGGCACATTTAGGTAAAGAAAATCTATGTTTTGTTCTTTTAAATTTGTTTTTTGATTTATAATTTTTTTACATAATTAAATACTTGTAACACTAATATAAAATGGTGTGGATTTAACTCATGACGTAGTTGTTATTGCAGTGGACCCCCCTTTGGTGCAGCGGCCTCCTGTTCCTGAACAAATGAGGAGGAGACATGTGTTGGCATTAGAATCAATAGATGAGGGGAATAACGAGGACATTGATGTTCCTCTTAGCTGTTACCTTAAAAAAATAGCAAGAAACCCAAAAAGAAATGATTATAATTAACATTTTTTGCTAATGAAATAACGTTGTCTTAATGGATGTAATTTTGTACTAGTAATGTTGATGAATGATGTGTTAATGAATTATTCATGAATGTTGTGTGTTGAATTTTATGTGTTAATAAATGTTATCATGTGATTATAATTTGATTGAACGTTATATTTCAAAAATGGATGAATGAATGAATGTTATTAGATGTTAATGGGGAATTTAGAGTGATGTTAGGGGGTGGTGGGGGGGGCAAATGAGCTTCCACCTTCACGTGGTTGGCCTTGTTGATTAGATAATATTAAACTATTCTCGAAACCAAGAAGCTCAAACTAAATCAATGACGTAAATTCAATGGTCAAAAACACCCACTTCTTATTCCATATTATTTCTCATTCACTTTAAGAAATATTTTACTTCTTAAACATGTTCATCAACCAATTTGCATCACCATGTTCATCAAATTAGATTTATAGATAAGAGAGTGAACATAATACAGACAAATCTAGAGAGGCCAAATGAACATAATCTTGATAATAATCAGTCATACTCTATTAATGTTACTCTTTTTATTTAGAAGCATCATTTTCAATGTTTTTAGATGAATACCCTCTTGAGAACATTCAATCATCCTTCTGGAAAAGTGATATGTTATCCCTTATCAAATGTGGCTATATGTAGTTCCTTGGTTTATGCCTAACTCAAGCTTCTTGTATCAAATGCCAAGATGTACTTTGTTTATCAATTATATAGTCTTTTTTTGTTGTTGATAAGTGTTTTAACTCTAATTATGATTGCTTCATAATTATTCTTTATGACTGCATGTATGACAACTTTGTCATATGACCATACCCGTGACTGCCCCAATGTTCTAGTTTAACTTCATTTTTACCCTATAGTATCACTTGAAGTCATATAATATGCACATGTATTATAGTAAAATGGGCATTGATTCATGGTATTAATGATTGTTCATGTAGTATCCTTTGATACCTTGAATGCAAGTTTTGAAAACTTACCTTTTTTTAGATACCACTATCTCATGTTCATGCTATAACACTTTTTTATGCATTTCATTTGTAGTTGTACCAAATGACTATGAAGTATGAAATAAAAATATGTGTCTAGTAACCTACTCACTCAATTAATATATGCAAATGTAACTTTTGATGTGCTATATGTATTAATGCATCATTGCTTTGTCCATAATTGAATCTATAACCTTTCAAAAGTCTCTATTCTCACTTTCCTTGGTCGGTTTGTTTACCATTGATTTGATCCTTTGCCATGTTGGACCTCATGTCTTTGTAACACATCATAACTTCATATCTCTATATTGGTTGTCCTTGACATAAAATTGAAATTGGTTGGAGACATCAGTGAGGCTTCTCACTTCATGGAAACTTCCCTTAAATTCAAAATCCCCTCTCTCTCAACTTCAACTGAAATGTACATTCCTAGTACAGATTTTAAAAATGAAGTTTTGGGACATCTTACTGTAAGAATGGTGTTGGGTAGAGAGCGTTATATGGTATGTCATGCATGCTTATTAGCTATCAGTGATAATTTAGAAGCCCATATTTTTGGTACTGTTGTCCCTTTTGAATGTATGAATTTATGCTTATGCTCAAACTCGTAATTTAATGATCTTCTTTGATACAAATAAAGCTAGGTTCCATTAAGCTAGCAAAGAGACACGTGAGACAACTATCTATAGAGTTGGAGTCGATGGGAAACTCGGAAATGGAGCCTGCACAGGAATTCTTAATGCTTCAGGGTGTGTGTTTTGCTTTCAGAGCTCATCAGGTAAATATTCACTTCATGTGACATGTGGATAAATGGCCTCCATTATTATTATATTGCTTTGAGTAATGTTTTTTTTTTCCATTTATTTGTCTGCCATATTTGTAGTTTGCAAGTTTGATGCAGAAACCATGTGTGCTTTTGAGGAACTACGTCATCTTGTTCACATTGACTTCCTTCCTAGGACTGACCTCATAGTGGTTGACTATTCTTTTATTGTTCAATTGATTCCAGATATCTTAGTTAACAAACTTCTTATCTACTAATATATGATTTTATCTTTATTGACTTGCATTCATTTTAATAGAGGGCTTGATCTTTGCGGGTGTATATTTGATTTATGCTCATTCTCAAGATTCAATAGACTTCATATATATCTTTATATCTTTCATACCACTCCATACTTCATCATTGATATTATTTACTTTATCTCTACATATCATATATCTCAATTTATCTCACACCAACTTCCCTTGGGTATATGGACTCTCTTAACTTCTTTCCTATCCATAGCCACCTTTGAATTTTTTCTTGTGAATATCAGAAATCATTGAGATTAACCAAAGACATCTTCAGTTTTGTAAATGGGAGCTGCAGCTGTGACAATACCCTTAATGCAATGTATATATTTTGGAAGGTATGTTGTTTATCAATATCAATTCATAGGATGCCAACGCATACCATTATATCTGAAAATTTTTAGTATCGTTGGTGTTTTCCTTTCCTTGTGGATTAACTGTCTTCTCATCTGTAACTTACATGAAATTAAGGCAGTTAAGTATTTGAGTATGGTATATATGCCTGTGATGGATTTGTAGGAATGCATTATTTAGCCCTTGTATGCAAATTCAAAATATTTTTTTAGTTTCAATTTTCAATTCTCTTTCTTTAATTATTGTAGCACCACTTTGTTCTAATCAGTTTAGACCATGGTTGCATACTCTCTGTTTTACAAACTGAATGTTTTAGAGCTTGCATTAAACTTGAATTGTTTGGATACATAACATTCTATTCCTTATCACACTTAGTTGCAAATAGTGTTTTCTCATATGATTTGTCTAAAAGAATTTCTTACATTTTATGCATGGGGGATGATTTTTTTAGGCTGACCATTGTTTTGTACTCTGCCAATTAAAACTTGTGAAGTAATTCTCTAAAGCTGGCTAATGAAAATAGCTTTTACATTCTTAAATACAATAGATTCTCCAACCTTCTACAAATATGCATAGTAGTAGACAATGTAAGTACATTTATGGTTTAAAATTGAGGATTACTAAGAGAGTAATTTAACTTTTATATCAATGTTTGGTGATCAAGAATGGCCATTCAAATAGTTGCAGTGTTTCTATGATGGAACTATTGAGTTCATCTTCAAATTGAAAATATAAGTTACATGGAAATCAAAACTCAAGGATTTATGAAACCATGTTTGTCCTTGGCTGACGAGTGTGAAAGATGGGTTAATATTGGTACCTGCTTGTTGTACTTGGTTTTGAAGATGTCTCATTGACATCTTGTATCTACAAGTTGGATAGATGGTGTCTTATTTCTGACCTACTCCTGCACGATTAATGTTGAATGTTTATAAATTTCATGTTGGATGGAGGCTTTAAAAAGTGTAAGACTCAACCATGTTAAGACACTAATCACACGCTCCTTACCATTTTTAATTTCTCTATTTTAGACAGTATATTGGACATAAGCTCATTGCAACTCATACAATTTAGTTTCTTTTATAATGTGATCGATCACTACTACATCCCATGATGAGTGATTACTAATTGGGTAATCCTTGTGTTTTGATTTCCATATAACTTAATATCAAGCTATGCATTAGAGCTTGCATGTGTATTTCATTGTTATGATTTTATTTTGCTAAGTTTGATTTCAAATCTGAGTTAATGAGTATGTTTGAGTGTGTATTTATTTAGAGTTAGTTGCATGTTACCCCACAAAAGGGTTTATCTAGAGAATTTAATTAAATCTTCTACTAATAGATAAAGATGTTTTTGAAATCTTGTGATTTGTGTTTTGGCCATGATACACCATAGAAAACAAAACTAAAATTGGAAGCCATTCATATCTTTCATTTATACTACTTTGACTTTCTGATGCCCATGAACAGTGTTAAGTATGTTCTTTGATTCGATTAGTGATCTATATATCTATTAGTGATGTGTCCTATTCTTTTCCCATCTCAGTTGCCTTCTCAAATCTCTCGATCGTAAATGACTTGTACCTTGAAGTTGGATAGGAATGTGGGCGCTTCCCTCGTGTAGTCATCCGCATTGAATAGAGAGTTATAACAATATGAACACCAAACTGTGTCTTCACGAGAGTTTAATAATGTAAACAATTAAAGAAAAATATTGCTATGCTTAATTTGATAATATATTTTATTTTTAAAAAAAAAATTTAAATTTTTGTCGCTTTTTCGACGGTAGAAGAATAGTCCTATCGATGACAATGCTATATATTTGACGACTATTCCGACCAGATTTTGTCGAAAGAGAGACGAACATTCTTTGGCATTTCGACAAGAATGTTGTACACTCGACGACAATTTTGACCCTAAGTTGTCACAATTGCGACCGACATTGGTCGTAGAGATGAAAGGTACGATCGATAATTCTTACAGGTTGAAGCAATTATTTCAATGGCAGGTCCGTCGATAATTCAACCACTATAGACATTGGAATTTCGACGATGGTTTTTTGTGTCATATAATCGACGAAAAAACTTTGACAACAGTTATGGTCGTTTGGTCGACCAATTGGTATTGAAAATTTGACTAATCCTCATCGAAAAACAAGCTAAAATTTACTAGTGTGGAGTCAACACATAAAGTGGAATGTGATAATTAATAACACCACCTAAAGTGGAAAAGCTTTGAAAAGATCCTATGTGGTCCCTAAGTAAGATTATGTAAAGTTTAATTAGAACCTAGGTTTGAAAAACAAAAATGTTAACACAAAAGAAGGACGAGAACAAAAATCCAAAACATGAAGGGAATAGGAGAAAGGCAAGAGAAAGAGACTAGGGAAAGAGAAAAACACCACATCGAGAGGGGAAAAAAGAGAAAGTGGAAACAAAGTGAAAAGACCAAGGAACCAAGACAAGAACACAAGAGGACAGATCCCCAAGGGTTAGGGAAGAAAGGGAGGGGGAAAGAGTGGAGGGGAAGAAACAAAAGGCACATAAATTGTAAAAGGCAATAGAAATAAGAGGACAAACAAGGGGAGGGAGTCTAAGAGATAGGAGCCATGCAAAAGGTTGACATAGAAAATAAGGAAGAGGAAAGGGAACAAAATAGATAGCAATCACCTCTTACTAAAGGAGGAGTGAATAAAACCAATGGGAGGCAAGGTCAAGCAAGGGGGTGGCCAAGGTTTCTAATGCCAGAAAGAAAAGGTTGCCATGACATGCTTAAACTCCACCCTTAATGTTTCTAATGCTAGAAAGAAAAGGTTTCCACAACATGCTTAAATTCCACCCTTCACCCAAAATCTTCTCCAAGAAAGGCATCCCATGTGCCTTCAAGCCCCTCTTTATGGTGAAAAATTGCATCCCCCTCTCAAAGACCCTAAGGACATCATCTTAGAGTTAGGGGTGTAAAAAGTGACTTGCTTGTGTGGCACACCTTATATAGGTGAAATAGGATGTTCCTTTAGCACTAGAATCAAATAGTGTGGTGTTGGCATTAAGCATGAGTGAGTCCTCAAATCTGCCCATGTTAAGCACTCTCAGTCCACTAAGCACCACATTTGTCTAAAAAACATACAAATTTTTTCGAGAGAAGATAACTTCTTTAGGAGAAAACTAAAGGAAGCCATAGAAGTTAACAACCACCCCTCTAACCTTAATCGGGATGAAGGATGGAGTTTAAGCATGTCACAGTAACCTTTTCTTTCTAGAATTAGAAACCTTTGCTACCCCCTTCTTGAACTTGTTGCTCATTTTTCCTTCTTTTGTCCTCCCCCCTTCAGTAAGAAGTCATTGCTATCTATTTTGTATGCTTTCCTCTTCCCCATTTTCTATGTCAACCTCCAGCATGGCTCCTATCACTTAGACTCTTGCCTACTATTTTTCCTTTTGTTTCTCTTGCCTTTTATAGTTTCTGTCTCTTTTATTTCTTCCCCTCCCCTCTTGTCCCTTCCCTTTCTTCCCTAACCCTTGGGGTTCTGTCCTCTTGTACTATTGTCTTAGGTCCTTGGCCTTTTCACTTTGTTCCCCCTTTCTTGTGTTTTCCCCTCTCAATGTGGTGTTATTCTCTTTCCTCAATCTATTTCCCTTCCCTTTCTCCTATTCCCCTCATGTTTTGGCTTTTTGTTTTCATCCTTCTTTTGTGTTAGAATTTTTATTTTTTAGGTTGTTTCTTGTGTATTTATCATGTTTGTTGTGAGTAGGTTTTCTTTTGCTTATTTGCTTCATTCTATTTTTCCATTTAGTCCTTTGTTTTCTTATTATCCTTTATTTAATCATTATTTTTGTGTGTGTGTGTGTGTGTGTGTGTGTGTGTATGTGTGTTTGTGTGTGTCTATATAGCTTCTTTGTTTTTCTTTTTTGCATTTTTGTCCTTTGTCTGAGTGCTTTCTCCTTTTCTGTGTTCTTTCTTTTTAATCCCTTGTTGGTTTTATTGCTCCTTTTCAAGTTTCCTTTTTCTTACCTGTTTCACATACACGCACGCACACACACACACACACACACACACACACACACACATAAAGATGTCTATATATAACCATACATATGCTTATATACACATTAGAAAGATTACTAAATGTATAAGCATATATATATATATATATATATATATATATATATATATATATATATATATATATATATATATATATATATATATATATATATATATATATATATATATATATATATGGCGTGCACGCGTGCGCACACACACACACACTTATGTATAATTATATGATTTTAATATTTCTCCTTTATTGATTTATATTATTGTCTACATATGTTTTTATACACATTCATGGATGCTTGTAAACCATACATATTTGCAGGCATTTGAACATGTTTAGTTACATACATATGAATACATGTATTTACTCGCATTTGAACACATGAACATAAGTATTTTTCTCATATATTTTCATTCATATGAACATACATACATACATATTGGGTGTGTGGGTTTGATTTCTTGTTTAATTTTTGGCTTAATTATCTTCTCTTTGTTTTGTTGGTTTTATTTTTTTTGTCTTATTTGAATTTTTTAATTTTTTTGGTTTGGTTTCTTCTTCTCTTTCTCTCCTTCGATTTGGTTTTTGGATATTTCTCTCCCCTTTGTTAATTATTATTTTTTGTCCCATCACTTGTCACGTGTCAGAATACTCTCTCTCTCTCTCTCTCTCTCTCTCTACATAACCCACATGTGGTTTATGTAGAACTAAAAGCTTGCATAAGTTTTAGTTCTATAGAACCCGCACACATTATGAGGAAATATGAACATTACCCTTTTTAGCTCAATGGTACGTATACATGTTCCATTGAGATAAATATATTATTTCCAACGGCCAAAAAAATAGCTTTGCAACTTGTTCAAAGGGCTCATTACTGTTTTTCATGTCTTTCTGCAATAGTATTAGACACGTTTTCATGTTTTTTTGTCACATTTGATTTCAAATGATTGATTTCTCTTGTTTTTTGGATTGTTCTTGAAGTTACTTTAGTGTTATTACTTTAGATTTAAAAAAAATGATGATAATTTGTGGTTTTTTGGTAAGGTTTTTTAAAAAAACTTATAGTTCTTCATAACCCATGTGGGTTATGAAGAACTATAAGATTTTTTAATTACTTTTTTAGGCTCGACATGGCTTAGTTTTTCCAAGCCTGAATATTTTGAATTTCAAATAACTCACATGGGTTTTGTAAAATTTTGAGTTTTTTTCTTTCATGTGGCCACTTTTTTTACTAGTAACTTGGTGCACTTACCCATTTATCATCCAACTGTTGCATGCATGATAAAATAGATCCCTTTCAAATTTTTGAGTCTAGGACGTTTTAGCAAAGTGTCGTTGCAATATTGAACCTTGAACTTGAACTTTAGCTTTGTCAGTTCAAAGCTCAAAGTCTTTCTGTTTAAAAACACAAGCTTCTGATGTTTTGGTCCTCTAGTGCAATGTGTGTCTCTTTTCTTGAACCATGAACCTTGAACTTTAGTTTTTTGGGTTCAAGGTTCAATCATGGATGTGTTCCTTTCAACCGTTTTAAGTTGTGTCAATTTTGTTTTCTACGTCATGAGTGTCGCATTCCTTAAACCTTGAATTTGAACTTTGGTTTTTCTTGGTTCAAAGTTCAAAGCGTCAATTGTCTTCGTCACTGGTGGGTCCCAATCATGTCAAACCTTTTGGGGTATTTAGTATTTTTATTTTCGAACTTTGAACCTCTCTTTTTATGGTTCAAAGTTCAAAGTTTCAACATGTGATATGACAAGATCGGGTTGACACGCGCTAGATCTCTTGCTCGCTCAAAAAGAAATGATTGAAGGGACGTGTAATAAATGTTGATTACGCAATGTGACATGCAATAAAATAAATACATGCGAATAGTTATTTGCATTAAAATCGGTGGGTGTTATTATTACAAAAGTGAGTTTCTATAAATGAGCATCCAGGAAGTTAAAGGAAACATGCATCAGTCTTTTATTTCTTTCATTGTATAACTACAAGCTCCCTTTCTCTACAATATAAGAGCTGAATAGAAGCGAAGTAAAATCTGTACACACTAAAGTGGTGCACTTCTATGAACCATTACATGCAAGGTTGCTCAAGAATGAGGCCTCACAAAGCGGCTCATAGCTCTCTATGCATGGAGTTGCAAGGGACTATGATAAATTTGCTCTCAGCTAGAGCTACAAACTTGTGACCTTGCTAGTCAACCATACAATGAGAGATTCAAATGAAGACAAGGGCAACAATGCCAATATCTCCAAGAATCAAATATGCAATGCAATGCAAATCTAAATGAGAATGCAATCTAAGCTATGAAAGGAAAGTACAATGCAACTAATCTATGAAAGGAAATAACAAGTGTTACAAAGCCTTCCTACTTAAGCTATGTGAGTTACTCTATTGCATAAAAGGAAACTAAGCTAATATGCCATGATCATGCAAACTAAGCAAAGGAAATATGCAACTAAATGATGTAATGAAATGAAGCAAGTCTTCAATATCTTCAAAAGCTCCAAATGCACCTAAAACGTGCAGCATAACATTAGCATAAAAACATGGTATGCAAATGAAGGAGAGAGCTCTCCTTTTATAAGAAATGCAAAGGAATGGACCATTGAGATTAAGAGGCAAAAGACTCAATCAACGGTGGAGGTTGAAAGAGGAGAAATCCATGTGCACAAGTATCCTCCAATAGGAAAATAGGAGTTGACTTTATGTCCATATGAGACAAAAAATACTTTTCCTCTTTTTATAAAATAAGAATTTGTGCTTTATTTGTGCAACTTAGGATAAGAAGAAAATGAGGCTTTTTATTTAATCAAAAGGGGAGGAAATATTCCTTTTAATCAAATAAAAGCTTAGGATAAATGGTTAGCCCGTAGGATAAAAATCCAATATATGTTCGAAATTAAGACTTGATCAAGAAATTGATAATGTTGAAAATATTGATTATTGATCAAAATGATTCAGGATAAATAAATCGAATAAATGGGGCCCAAAGTCTAGGCGACCATTTTAGGGTGCATACAAAATCTAGTCTTTCTGGAAGCTATGTGTACAACAAAGGTAAGTTTCAAGTTATCCCCTGTCAGCATTTTCTTAAATCAAAGAAAACTTACCTGTTATAAGCAGATAATTATTCAGATTTTTCACAATTTTTCTGCTCTATAGAAGTTTTCCCGTTTTCAAAATTATGTCTTATGCCAAGATAAAAAAACTCTAGGTAGATTAATCCTTCCCACATAGTCAGTAGCCTTCCCATAATTTGAGACACCACTCTGGTAGGGGAAAGTATTGAAGAGATAACGGGTAGGTTTAACGCTGTAAAAGTTGGTTCCATGGCTGCTAAAATCACTAAGAGTGGGTTGCTAGAAGCCACGGGTTTCCCAGAAGTTGTTCCTTGCCCAGAGCTAGTGATAGAGTGCAGAATAGATATAACAAGGTGAATAGGTGTCAGAAATCATTTTGGAGAAACTCTGGTTTATATTAACAGACAAGTGGTTTTAGCCACTTTCAGAATTCTTGAAGCAGAAACATATGGATATTGGGCAATCAGTAAAGTAATGGCTGAGTTCAATGAAAATAGGAAGGATTATTACAGTATCATTGCCTGTTATTGGTTGAGAAAACCTGAGAAAGGGGGTTCTCATCTGCTGAGACCTCTTAAGAAAGATCATTTAATTCAGAATGTGGCAGACGAGCCTTTTAAATAGGGTAAAAGGAAATCCTCAGGTTATTTTATGGGAAGATTGGATGTACACTTTCATACAAGCTATCCTGGATGATGCCAAGTATGTCTATTGGGCAGAAGTTATTGCTGAAAGGCTTCATGAGGAGTTCTCGCAATCAGTGGAAACAACTAGTTTTCACATGTCCTCATGTATGTTCTATGTTTGGGCTTGTTGTAGAGATTGGGAGGGTTTACCCAACGAACCGTGGAATGAAGATATGAAAATCTATGAGTATTACCCTATGCTACATTAGAAGAGGTGCTAAAAAAATTTCAAAAGAGTCCAAGATATTTTCTTAGCCAAACTAGTTTTTTAATTAAAGGGAAAAGAAAATTCCAGAATGTCAGAGGAGGCCATGGAATTAATAAAAGTTTACAAGAGTTTTTATATCCAATTTCCCAGATTCACCTACTTGAGGGTTGGCGGTTTCAGCGGAGAAACATTGAATTTTCCCAAATACGGCTTGGATAAGTATATTTTGGTTGAAATATGTAGGCAGTTAGTTCAAGTTGAGAGACAATATAGGCTCAAGAGAGGTGTTGGTTGTTTATTTCCCATTGAACTCAGCCACTACAGATGTAAAATGATGCATGACACCTCTACCCTGGAAACAAAATTGAACCTAATGAATCTCAAACCCTACAGGACTAGAAACTACTTTGATGATAAAAGTTTTGTTTCTCATCATTTTAGAGTGGATGCTACTTTTCTTCACCAATCTCAGTTAGAAGACTATTGGGCATATTGCACTAATGAATTCGAGGTCAGAAAAAGGTTGTGGAAAAGATTCACTCAATAAAATTAGCACTCTGAAAATACCTATGGACACCAAAGAAGTTGAATAAGATGATGAAGATGTTTTGGATCCACAATATGTTGAACTAGTTGAGTGTGTGCCCATTCCTCAAATTGACTGGAGTAAGCAAGAAGAAGAAGATGTGAGACTCAAGACAAACAATGTAATTAAGAGGACAAAATGTTGGCTAGCTGAGAAGAGAAGGGAAAAGGAAGTTGTGAATAAAATTGAAGTAGAAAGAGAAGCTTCAACACCTCCAGAAGTTCATTCTCCACCTACTTACACTAACATAGTTGAAACATTGCCCCCTGTAGGTAAAATTGAACCTGAACTGGAGCATGTTCTAGAGCAACAAGAACAAGTGATTATTCAGCCAACTGTTAGAGTCACTGGTTCCCAGAGTAAGAAGACATCCAAATCTTTCAAATCTACCTGCATTATAATTGATTTGGAACCAATAGAAAAAGAAAAGTCAAAGCAGTCTTAACCAGTCATGGACGCTTCTCAGAAGATCCCAACTGTCAATGAAAATCAAATAGCAATGGAAACAAAAGTGCAAGGATCTCTGACACTAGGGAATCCATTAGATTTCTAGACTCCTCTGGCAAAAGGCAGTATGAAGGCACCAAATTGCCTCGAACTATCAGTGAATAAGAAGCAAAGCATTGTTCCTATTTCCATCCCAGTAAGTGACATGGTTAGTAAGTACCTGGGAAAGACCCGTAAAAGAAAAGGTCAAAGATAGAGGCACTCCTGGATCTAGATGAAGACACGAGGCACTGGATGGAAAAAAATTTAACTCCTATCACAGACAATCCTAGAGAGGAAGTGAGTCTGCAAGATTTTAAAATAGAGAAAATTGATCTGGGGCATGCCACAAGAGCAGCAGACGTGAAGATGTTCGAATCAAGTAGCAGTAAAATTACTTGTAGGATATGGAAGGATGCAAAAGATAAACGGGAACTCAAATAGCCCCTGAGGAAAATATCCCAATATATTCAGGCTATTCAAATTCTGACTCCACAACCCCTGGATGAGATGCCCCTAAGCATCGATATTAAGTCCCCCAAAAATCAAAATTTCTTGGACCAGATTCAAAGGGATAGATCTATAGCTAAACAATTTGGGGAAAGGATTGACATTGTTGTTAAAGAAGATGTTGAATATTTGGCTAATCTCAGTAAAGCTTTTGAGCATGAGTCTGAGATTACTGAAGAATTAAAGGTTGAGATAACTACTTGGGAGAGAGAAAAGAAAGAATGGGAGAATGTAGTTTCAGGTATGGATAAGATCATGGCCTATGGTCTTGATAAATTCTTGAAGGAGAAACCTATGCTAGGTTTGAACAAAAATGCCATGTTTTCTTTAAAGGTAAACATAAGCTAGAGGAATAATATCTTTGAAGAAAGTGTTGAAGTCTCTACTGAATTCTTGAAATAATTAAAATGCATTCATGAGATAATTGAGAATGACCTCAACACAATCGACTTGCAAGTGACAGATAATATGCCCAATCCTGACCACAAAGCTGAACAGGTCATAATCTCTTTGAAAGAGAAAATTAGTAGCCTGAAGAGTGCTAAAGATGTTCAGATCAAAGATTTCATTATAGTTGGATGGATTGATTCTCTTTTGATAATGGGAAATGACCATATGAGAATGCATAAACATAAGATAGAATAAATTCAAAGGGGAAGAGATATCTGGACCCCTATTGCGACAGCTTTCAAGGAATGGAGTGCAGAGCAGCCAATCAAGACAACTCTAGATCATTCAACTGTTTCCTGATGAATTAAAAGTTTCCTAAGATAGTTTTTCCAGTTGAATAGACTAAAGGTCTAGTTAGTTATTAGTTCCTAGTAAAGGGGATGGGTAGTTTTCTTTGACTTTGTTTGGAGTTAGTTTTCAAAAAAATCATTTTAGCCCTGCGAGGCTATAAAATTTATTTCTCTCGAGTTTGGAAGGGTCGATTCTCTGGCATTTGGAAAAACTTATCATACTTTATATTATTTTGCTGAAGTATGTTATTTTGAATACTGTAAGATCAGATAGTGGTGAATATAATATCAGTTGGTTTTATAAGAAGAATTTTGTGACTTTTCTAATCAATTGGTTGGATTAGGCATATGTTTTGGTTTCAGTTAGAATCGGTTATGTGCAAAAAAAATCTGTAGATGCACTATTAAATTCTTGCAATAATTTTTCTTATTCTGATATTTCAAATCTAGAAATCGATCTTCTTGATAGCTTTATGAATCCCTAGTTAGTTGGCTTATTGATTCTGTTGATCTTAATCTGTGATATTCCTTTATAGTTTTGTAATGGAATATTATCTGTCCTTTCATACTTTTTGGTAAAAAGTATATTGCATAATCATTCTTTTTTAATAAAGGAGTGAAAAGTCAAAAAAATTTAGAAGGAAGTTGCACCTTCAATGTAGAGAGTGTAGTTGTGAATAACTACCTCATTCTGATAGTGATAAGATTTTCTTTTCATTTGGGTAAGGAGTTAAATATTTTTTCAAAGTTTGAAAAAACAAATTTATTCACTAACAGATTTTTGACAAGTTCGTTGGGAAGTCTGATACAAAGTAGACCAGAGCTTAAGTATTTTTTTTAATGATTAATCATGGTGTTTCCTATTGATGTGATACCTGGTCAACAAGAAATTCCCCCAGTTTTATAGATCATTTGCATTTCTTAGACACTCAGGAAGACATTATTGCGGATCTCAATGTTGTAGCCTAGAATTAAAGAACGAGAAATCATCAGTACCAGCAAGTTCAACTAGTAATTGAAGAAGAGGAAGATATTGGTGAATGGTTAAGAGGCCTCCCTATAGCCCAAGAAGTTGTTGTGGTAGACAGGGAAGTCCAAAGACCGTAAGACCAAAGATTAATCTCAGTACCTTGAAATATCACAACTAGTAATCTGGATGAGAGAAGATACACAAGGGGAGATAGAGCTAAAGGTTTAATTGACAAAGATTTTGAGGCTTTAAGAGGACTGAACTTTACCCTTGATATCCATGTAAGAAGGAGGGTTTAGACTACAAGTAGACCTTCTTCGCCTACTAAGTTATCACCATCTATAGCTTTTTTTCAAGCCCTCACTCTATCTGGCACATTAGTCCCATCCCATTTTAATACCCAACCCCTAAATATCATTCTACCCAACATGGCTCAAAACCAACCATGGGGAGCCCAAGTTGGTCCCCTTAACCTGACCAATTTTAACCTACAAGCCTTGCCTAAAGGAGCTAGAGAGGTCCTTCCTAAATTTAGCAGGGATGGCAAGGTCTCTCCAAATGATCACCTTAATGCATTTAACATTGCATGTGGGGTTATCGTCGTGGCAACTGAAGATGTGGCCATTCATTTGTTTTTCAGACATTGGCTAAGGTTGTTGCAAATTGGTTCCACCATCTTCCTAATGGTTCTATCAGAACTTGGAATGCTATGAAAATAGCCTTTGAAGCTCACTTCAAAACGGCGGATGATGAGAACTCTTTGCTGTTGCAACTCTCTTAGTTAAAAAAAGAGATGCATAAGCCAATGAGGGAATGCTTTGCCAAGTTCAACAAACTTTTACATCAAATACCCAATGCACATCATCTCAGTGATGAGAATAGAAAAGGTTTCTTTGTGAATGCCATGCCTCCCAATATCAGTTTTCACTTGCGATGTGGGAGAGTAGCAAATTTAGGAGCCACCCAGGCTCTGGCGATCGAACTCAAGGATGATATGATAACTGCGGGAAAATGGAAAAGGGAAGTGCAAATTCCTAATAGTCAGGCATCTACTTCTGGTCCATCGATCTTGTTGTTCAGAGACTACTTAATGACATGATTCAAATGAACACACAACTGTCCAAACCCACAACTCTATATTAGGATATCCCTCGTAGATATCCAAATCAAGGTGGAGGTACCTTTGGTAAGAAATTTAATCTTCTCCCAGGACAACAAAGACTCTTAATTGAAGGTCCATCAACAAATAGAGGGAATATGTGTATTTTTCACTTGACTAATGACCATGATGGTTCCTCCTGCCCTGAAATGGTGAGATGTCATCAAATGGAGGCTAATAAAGAAAACATAGTAGAGATACCTACCGATGAAGGAGCCTTAGGAGGACTTGGAGACTCCGTGAGTTACTACTTGGAATACGAATCAAATTCTGAAAGAGGTGGTGATGTTCTTCTTACTCTTGAAGATCCTTCTTGCTATGTTCTTACTGGAAACCAACATGGTGGTAGGACTCCAACTCAAGCTCCTACTTCAACGCTCATCGGGAAAGAAAAGGAACCAATGAATCAAGTTGGTGGTGGCCATAAATTTCAATATAGTTGATTTTTGTAAGTCTTCCAAGATTCAAATTTCTCCAGTTGATTATTTAAAGCTCAATCCTAAGGAATTAGATAAGCTGATTAATTATGCAAAAGGCTCTACCCATGTCAATGAAACTTAGCAAGTAAATATTATATCTTCATCTGAAATCCCTGCCAAATTAGGAGATGACTTGTCCATGGATGAGGAGCCTACTTCTCATGTAGAAACCCCTCAAGTCTCTCATTCCCCTACCAAATTAGAGCCCTTCTATTTTTCTTTGACCATACATGGGTACAAACTGAACAATTGTATTATAGACTCGAGCGCCTCAAATGACATAATGTCCACCTTTGTAGCCAAGGCTTTAGATCTTCCTTTGACAAAAACTTTCGGCAAATGCTATGCAATGGATTCCAAGCAAGTCCCATTGGTAGGATAGATCAAAGATGCTCAGGTCGCTCTTGCAACTCATCCTAATAAAAGGTTAAAACTAACAATCCTTGATGCTGACATCCCAACCAGTTATGGGATGCTCTTGAGTAGAACCTTTAGCACAGACCTAGGAGGTGAAATTAAGTTGATTGGTCTCAAGTTACCATTCCCATAGGTAAGCAAAAGGTAGTTCTACAGCCTGAGACTAAGTCTAAATAGACTGTGTTCCCCTCTGAGGATCCCAAATCACATATTCTATATCAAGAATCAAATTTTGCTAATTATTTGATTATGCCTGAAGTTGGTGAAGCTGATCTAAACATATTGAAAGAGGAGGACTTGTGGACTTTAGAATTTGATGGGAGTTGTTCTTCAACCGGATCAAGGGTTGGAATAGTGTTTATATCTCCCTCTGGAAAAATGTTTCCTTCTTCTTTTAAGCTTGAGTTTGAAAACATTAATAACACAGCTGAGTACGAAGCCTTTCTTCTTGGCATGGAAGAAGCAAAGAAGAAAGGAATTAAGCTGCTAAAAGAAAAAGGAGATGTTGAATTGATTGTAAAACAAGTTAGGAACCTATTTGTTGTTAAGGATGAAAGGTTGAAGCACTACCAAAACAAGGTCTGGGATGAGATGGAATGGTTTGACGCATTTTCAATTGAAGCAATGCCGAGACAATTTAACTCTAGAGCTGATTTTTTAGCCGGTTCAGCAACATTGTTGATTCCACACCCTGATTTTGGAAAAGATAAGTATTCAATAGAAATTATTCATAGGCCCGACGTGTTAGATAACGCTAGTTCATGGCAGGTGTTCAGTGATGATACTCATATTATCATGTTCTTGGAGGGGGTAGAGAAGTTCTCTTCTATGTACTTTGAAGGATCAGATGTAGAATTCCATGAGTTTTGTTTTGACCCTAGAGATGAAATCGGATATGAGACTATCAAGTTAAAAGGAAATCACATCCCAAAAGGATTGATGAACCTGGAAAATCTCTTTGACGGAAGAGATTGTTTTGTCAATGAAACCAGTGCACCTAATGAGAGCCTGTCTGGTGAATGCGAGAAGATCAACATTGGCAACGAAGATGATCCAAAGTTTGTTAATTTGGGCACCTGTTGTAGTGCAGAAGAGAAAGTGAGGTTTTCTAAGTTATTGAGAGAATTAAAAGATGTCTTTACCTGGTCATATGAAGACCTAAAATATTTCAGGAAAGGAAATTTCAAACACCACATCCCAATGAAGGTCGGGGCCAATCCTTTCAAGCAAAAACTGAGGAACTACAACCCAAAGGTTGCATATGCAATATTTCGTGAGGTGGATAAGATGCAAAAGGAAAGAATAATTTATCTCATTCATCACTCAACATGGGTTGTGAATATTGTTCCAATGCCTAAAAAAAGTAGAGAAATAAGGATATGTGTAGATTTCAGGAATCTAAACAGGGTGAGTCTCAAAGATAATTTTCCCCTGCCTAACATGGATAATATTCTACAAACAATTGCAAGCTCTGAGATGATGTCCCTGCTTGATCGGTTTTCAGGTTATAATCAGATCGGTGTAGCCCTTGAAGATCAACATAAGACAACCTTCACCACTCCTTGGGGTACCTTTGCATACAATAGAATGCCTTTCAGATTAATTAATCCAAAGGCTTCTTTTCAGTGTGCTATGAACTCCTGTTTCGGACATCTGATCAACAAATTGATAGAGATATATTTAGATGATATGATGGTGTTTTCGAAAAGAAGAAAGAAGCATTTGCGTGATTTGAGAATAGCCTGCAAAAATGTAGAGATCATGACATATCACTCAATCCAAAGAAGTCTATTTTCTGTGTCACAGAGGGGAAGCTAGTTGGACATCTGGTGTCAAAGGATGGAATAATAATTTATCCAGAGAAGGTTTAGGAAATTCAACAACTATGTTTGTTGTCAACCCAAAAGGGGATATGATCTTTCTTTGGGTAAATCAACTTTTTGAGAAAGTTTGCACCTAACTTCTTGAAAACCACTAGGCCTATGGTAAGTTTGTTAAGTGAGAAACAAACTTTCAAATGGAATGATGAAGCTGTAAATTCTTTTGAAGAGGTTAAGAATTCCATTGCTCAAGCCCCAATATTAGTTCACCCCGATTTCAAAAATGATTTTATAATCTACTGTTATGCTAGTGAACACACCATGTCGGGAGTATTATTGCAAAAACATGATATAAATGAAGAAGTCTCGATCTCTTTCACGAGTATACCATTAAAGAAGCATGAGTTAAAGTACTCTTTAACGGAGAAACAAGCTTTTGCAGTAGTCAAAGAGGTAAAACAATTATGTTTCTACATACTTCATTCACACTCCATGGTGTATGTGCCTAATGCAACAGTCAAAAGTATACTCACACAGTAGGATGTAGCCATTAATAACTGAGCAACATGGGTAGAAAAGGTACAGGAATTTGATCTAGATATCAAACCCACTAAATTGGTAAGAGGTCAGGGTTTGTGTAGGTTGATTGTCAAAAATAAAGAATTAGAAGAAGAGAGGACCCCTCTGACATTGCTGGTAGGATTAAAAGATTCTTGGTTCTCAAACATTGCATACTACCTGACGTATGGAGAATGTCGAGAGCATTTGACAGGTAAAGAGAAAATAAATTTGTGTCTTAAATCTGCCAAATATGTGATAGTTGATGATATATTGTATAAGAAGGGATTAGATGAGATGTTCCTTTAGTGTGTGGATGAAGACCAACAGAAACGAATGTTACAAACCTTTCATGGTGAGTCTTGTGGAGGACATGATTCATCCACTATCATAGCTTTTAAGATTCTAAGAAATGGTTTCTATTGGCCAGGAATGTTTAAGGATGCTTACAAGTGGGTAGGCCTATGTGAGAAATGCAAGCTATTTTCTGGGAAACCTCAATTGGATGCTCTTCCTCTATGCCCTATTGTCATAGAAGAACCTTTTCAATAGTGGGGTTTGGATTTTATAGGTCCTCTAAATCCACCATCCAGTGCAGGTCATACTCACATCTTAACAGCCACTGACTACTTCACAAAGTGGGTAGAGGCCATTCCTATCAAGAGGACAACCACTGAGGTGGTGTGCAATTTTCTCAAAGAAAATATTTTAGTCAAGTTTGGTGCACCGAAAAAGATAGTGGCTAATAATGCCCAAAAATTCTCCTCAAGTGAGCTACAGATTTTCTGTTATGATAATGGCATGCAACTTTCTCATTCCTCTGATTACTTTCCTTAGGGAAATGGGTAGGCAAAATCCACCAACAAGAATCTCATTTCAATAATGAGGAAGCTTGTTAATGAAAATGTGAAAGATTGGCACAAACGGCTCTACGAAGTACTATGGGTTGATAGAACGACACCTAAAAGAACTATTGATATGACCCCATTTGAGCTTGTTTATGGAATGGAAGCTCAATTGTCTCTTCCTCTTGAGTTGGCGGCAGCAAAACTACTTAAGTTGATTGAGGATGAAATCTTTTAGAATGCTTTAGAAAAGAGGATTATTTACTTGACTAGGATTGAACAAGAAAGAGAGAATGTAGTGGACCATATCACAAGCCATCAAGAAAATTCATGGAGAGAGCAAAGTCATGCTTTGGGATAAAAGAAGGGAACCACGAGGAGCTCATGGAAAATTTGAGTCCCTGTGGAAAGGCCCTTTCGAAATCAGCAAGGAGCTTAGGCCGAATTCTTTCAGGTTAAGGTATGAAGATGGAACAGAACTTCCTTGTCTTTTAATGGATATGATCTTAAGCTTTTTCAGTTGTAAATATGTCATCCCTGTGTACATAGTCTTTTTGTTGTTCTTAGTTTAGAATTTTTTGTTGTGCGTGTGCAAAACCAGAGATTTTGAGTTCATCCTTAGTCCCTCACGGTCCTAGTCCCCAGTCGGAGCCACATGTTGCATGCATTATAAAACAGCTCGCTTTCAAATTTTTGAGTCTCGAATGTTTTAGCAAGTGTCGTGCAATCTTGAACCTTGAACTTGAACTTTAGCTTTGTGAGTTCAAAGTTCAAAGTTCAAAGTCTTTCGGTTTAAAAAAACAAGCTTCCAGTGTTTTGGTCCTCTAGTGCAATGTGTCTCTTTTCTTGAACCATGAACCTTGAACTTTAATTTTTCGGGTTCAAGGTTCAATTGTGGATGTGTTCCTTTCAACCGTTTTAAGTTGCGTTAGTTTTTTTTCTATGTCATGAGCATCACGTTCCTTGAATCTTGAACTTTGAACTTTGTTTTTTCTTAGTTCAAAGTTCAAGGCGCCGATTGTCTGTCATTGGTGTGTCCTAATCATGTCAAACCTTTTGGGGTGTTCAATATTTTGATTTTTGAACTTCAAACCTCTCTTTTTATGGTTCAAAGTTCAAAGTTCCAGCATGTGGTATGACAAGATTGTGTTGACATATCTTGCTCGATCAAAAAGAAATGATTGACGTATGAGCAATTATTTACATTAAAATTGGTAAGCGCTATTGTTACAAAAGTCAGTTTCTATAAATAAGCATCCAGGAAGTTAAGGAAACAGGCATCAGACTTTTCTTTCTTTCATTGTATTAATGCAAGCCCCCTTTCTCTGCAACAGAAGAGCCGAATAGTAGGGAGGTAAAATATGGTCTTTCCGGAAGCTGTGTGCACAATAAAGGTAAGTTTTGAGTTAGCCCCTGCCAGCATTTTCTTAAATCAAAGAAAACTTACATGTTATAAGCTGTTAATTGTTCAGAGTTTTCACAATTTTTCAGCTCTATAGAAGTTTTCCCATTTTCAAAATTATGTCTTTTGCCAAGATAAAAATCTCTAGGGAGATTAAGCCTTCCCCCATAGTCAGTAGCCTTCCCATAATTGGAGACACCACTCTGGTAGGGGAAATTATTGAAGAGATAATAGGTAGGTTTAAAGTTGTAGAAGCTGGTTCCATGGCCACTAGAATTGTTGAGAGTGGGTTGCTAGAAGCCACGGGTTTCCCAGAAGTTGTTCATTTCCCAGAGCTAGTGATAGAGTGCCAGAATAGATATAACAAGGTGAATAGGTGTATTAGTAATCCTTTTGGAGAAGCTTTGGTTTATATTAACAGACAAGTGGTTTTAGCCGCTTTCATAATTCCTGAAGCATAAACATATGAAGACTGGGCAATCAGTAAAGCAATGGTCAAGTTCAATGAAAATATGAATGATTATAATAGTATCATTGCTCGTTGTTGGTTGATAAAACTTGAGAAAGGAGGTTCTCGTCTATCCAGACCTCTTAAGAAAGATCATTTAATTCAGAATGTGGCAGATGTAGTAAGCCTTTTAAATAGGGTAAAAGGAAATCCTCAGGACATTTTATGGGAAGACATGATGTACACTTTCATACAAGCTATCCTGGATGATGCCAAGTATGTGGATTGGGCATAAGTTATTGCTGAAAGGCTTCACGAGGAGTTGTCCCAATGAGTGGAAACAGCCAGTTTTCACATGTCCTCATATATGTTCTACATCTAGGCTTGTTGCAGAGATTGGGAGGGTTTACCTCATGAACTGTGGAATGAAGCTATGAAAATCTATGAGTATTACCCTATGCTACATCAGAAGAAGTGCTCAAAAAATTTCAGAAGAGTCCAGGAGATTTTCTTAGCCAAACTAGTCTTTGAATTATAGGGAAAAGAAAATTCTAGAATGTCAGAGGAGGCCATGGAATTAATAAAGGTTTACAGGAGTTTTTACATCCAATTTCCCAGATTCACCTACTTGAGGGTTGGCCGTTTCAGTAGAGAACCATTGAAGTTGCCCAAATACTACCTGGATAAGTATAGTTTGGTTGAAATATGTAGGCAGTTGGTTCAGGTCAAGAGAAAATATAGGCTCAAGAGAGGCATTGGTTGTTTATTTCCCATTGAACTCAGCCACTATAGATGTAAAATGATGCGTGACACCTCTGCCCTGGAAACATAATTGAACCTAATCAATCTCAAACCCTACAGGACTAGAAACTACTTTGATGATAAAAGTTTTGTTTCTCATCATTTCATAATGGATGCTACTTTTTTTCACCAACCTCAGTTAGAAGACTATTGGGAAGATTGCATTGATGAATTCGAGGTCAGAAAAAAATTGTGGTCAAGATTTACTCAATCAAATTATCAGTCTAAAAATACCTATGGACAACAAAGGAGTTGAAGAAGATGATGAAGATGTTTTGAATCCACAATATGTTGAACTGGTTGAGTGTGTTCTCATTCCCGAAATTGACTGGAGTAAGCGAGAAGAAGAAGATGTGAGACTCGGGACACACAATGTAATTAAGAGGATAGAACATTGGCTAGCTGAGAAGAGAAGGGAAAAGGATGTTGTGAATAAACTCAAAGTAGAAAGAGAAGCTTCAAAACCTCTAGAAGTTCATTCTCCACCTATTTACACTAACATAGTTGAAACATTGCCCCCTGTAGGTAAAATTGAACTTGAATCGAAGCCTCTTCTAGAGAAACAAGAACAAGTGATTATTCAACCAACTGTTAGAGTCACTCATTCCCAAAGTAAGAAGATGTCCAAATATTCCAAATTTACCTGCATTATAATTGATTTGGAACCAACAGAAAAAGAAAAGTCAATGCAATCTGAACCAGTCATGGATGCTTCTCAGAAGATCCCAACTATCAACGAAAACTAGGTGGCAGCAGAAACAGAAGTGCAAGGACCTTTGACACTAGGGAATCCATTAGATTTCTAGACGCCTCTAGAAAAAGGCGGTACGAAGGCACCAAATTGGCTCGAACTGTCAGTGAATAAGAAGCGAAGCATTGTTCATGTTTCCACCCCAGTAAGTGACATGGTTAGTAAGTACTTGGGCAAGACGCCTAAAAGAAAAAGGCCAAATATAGAGGCACTCCTGGATTTAGATGAAGACACGGGGCACTAGATGGAAAAAAAATTACTCCTACCACAAACAAGCCTAGTGAGGAAGTGACTCTGCAAGATTTTAAAATAGAGAAAATTGATCTGGGGCATGTCACAAGAGCAACAGACATGAAGGTGTTTGAATCAAGTAGCAGTAAGATTACCCGCATGATATGGAAGGATACAAAAGATAAATGGGAACTCAAACAGTCCCTGAAGAAAATGTCCCAATATATACAGGCTATTAAAAGTCTAACTCCACAACCCCTAGATGAGATGCCCCTGAGCATCGATATTAAGTCCCTCGAAAATCAAAAGTTCTTGGACTAGATTCAAATGGATAGATCTGTAACTAAACAATTCAGTGAATGTATTGACACTGTTGTTAAAGAAGCTGTTGAATATTTGGCTAATCTTAGTAAATCTTTTTAGCACGAGTCTGAGATTACTAAAGAATTAAAGGTTGAGATAACTGCTTGAGAGAGCAAAAAGGAAGAATGGGAGAATGTAGTTTCAAGTATGGATGAGATCATGGCCTATGGTGTTGATAAATTCTTGAAGGAGAAACATGTGCCAGGTTTGAACGAAAATGCCTTGTTTTCTTTAAAAGGTAAACATAAGGTGGAGGAATGATATCTTTGAAGAAAGTGTTGAAGTCTCTACTGAATTCTTGAAAGAATTAAAATGCATTCATGAGATAATTGAGAATGACCTCAAGATAATTGACTTGCAAGAGACAGATAATATGCCCAATCCTAACTGCAAAGAAGAACTAGTCAGAATCTCTTTGAAAGAGAAGATGAGCATCGTGAAGAGTGCTAAAGATGTTCAGATCAAAGATTTCATTATATTTGGATAGATTGATTCTCTTTTGATAATGGTAAATGACCGTTTGAGAATGCATACACAGAAGATAGAATAAATTCAAAGGGGAAGAGATATCAGGACCGAGAGGATTAAAACACTTGGCCTACCCAGTCAGTAACTGTTAACCCCTTTTGCGACCGCTTTCAAGGAATGGAGCACAGAGAAGCCAATCAAGAAAGCTCCAGATCATTCAACTGATTCCTGATGAATTAAAAGTTTCCTAAGATACTTTTTCTGGATGAATAGTTTAAGGGCCTAGTTAGTTATTAGTTCCTAGTAAAGGGGATGGGTAGTTTTCGTTGACTCCATTTGGAGTTAGTTTTCAATTTTAGCCTTGCGAGGCTATAAATTTTGTTTCACTCAACTTTGGAAGGGTCGATTCTCTGGCATTTGGAAAAACTTATGATACTTTAAATTATTTTGCTGAAGTATGTTATTTTAATTATTGTAAGATCAGATAGTGTTGAATATAATATCAGTTGGTTTTATAAGCAGAATTTTGTGACTTTTCTAATCATTTGGTTGGATTAGGCATATGTTTTGGTTTCAGTTGAAATCAATTGTGTGCAAACAAAATCTGTAGATGCATTGTTAAATTCGTGGAGTAATTTTTCTTATTCTGATATTTCAAATCTGGAAACTGATCTTCTTGATAGCTTTATGAATCCTTAGTCAGTTGGCTTATTGATTCTATTGATCTTAATCTGTGATATTCCTTTATAGTTTTGTAATGGAATATTATATGTCCTTTCATACTTTCTAGTAAAAAGTATATTGCACAATTATTCTTTTTCAATAAAGAAGCAAAAAGTCGAATTGTTTTAGAAGGAAGCTGCACCTTCAATGCAGAGAGTGTAGTTGTGAATAACTACCTCATTTTGATAGTGATAAGATTTTCTTTTCATTTGGGTAAGGAGTTAAATATTTTTTCAAAGTTTGAAAAAGACAAATCTGCTCACTAACACTAACCATGGATCATGGAGTGTGATATGAAATGTTGATGCAAAAAATGCTTACACAATTGAATCTAGAAGTAGCATCCATATAATTAGCCATCATTGAATTCTACACTAGCTCGTACCTATAGGAGGTTCAAGGATACACCAATAAGATATCAAGGGTTAACTTTAAATGTATTTTAACATTGCATAATTAGTTATATAAAAAATAAAATTTATATAATTTTTGTCATATTATTGGAGCATGATTCTTCATTTGAAACACTCATTTAGAGTTATTTAGATATTATTATAGAAAAATGCTATAGCAAATTTATGGTGAAAATTTATGAATAAATAAATGTAATAAAAAATTAGAAGTAATAGCTTAAATATTAGAGGATGAAAAGTAATATATATCTTGAGGGATTGACATATGGGTATATGCAAAGGACCATGAAGGACCAAGAAGTGGTGATGTGAAAAAAAATGCATTTTCTAATTGCGTAAAAATGCGAAAAAAATTGGTGTTGAGTGTTTGCTTGGGTTAGGTGTTAGTACATGCAACCATGACCAAAGAGAAAGTGGAACGGATACCAGTTAATAACAAATATCAAATCATATATTGTCAAGATGTCTGAAAGTGGCATCAGATCTCTAAGAGTTATAATGTAGATTCTAAGTTTTAGAAGATCATATTCATTTTTAGATTTAGTCAAATTTCATTAATCAACATGATCCTATAAGTATTCTCTTGCTCTCTCTATCTCACTCTCTTTAGTTCCCCCAAATTATAGCCCTATCTCTCTCCCTCTCTTCTATCTATCTCATCTCTAAGTCTCTCTCAACCTTTTTACCTCACCTTCACTCCTTACCCCCATCTCTATCCTTGTCTCCCTCTTTATTTTATTATTTTGCTCCCCTCTCTTCATTCTCTCAATCACTACCTCTCCCTCCCACCCTCTCTCTCCCCATCCCTAGGTCTCTCTCTCCCTGCATCTTTACCTCTCCCTCCCTAGATATTTTGACAATATTTTTTGTCAAATTCGTTCACTACTTGCAAAATCTAAAAGATACCCAGATAGTTTTTCGAAGCTAAGAAATATACTCAAATCGTTTTTCAATTTAACTAGTAGAAGACCCAAATCTAATGTAAAAATGAAACTACCTCCACTCTTTTCTCTAATTTTTGTCTTTTATTTTGGTGAAATGAAGTCAAATCTAATTTTCTTAAGTCTTATGGATGCTATGGAATAGTTGAGCCACCAAAATTATCAAAATGATGCAAATGAATGGAAATAAAATTGTGAATGTAAATGATACAAGAACAAAATAACAAAAAAGAGTTAGCCTCCAAAAGAGAACTACAATAGCTAAAGAAGCAAAATAACATTAAGAGAATCCAAGAGTAAAATCTATAAAATTCAATTACAATGCAATAGAATAGAATAAGACTAGGTAGGGGTGAGTATATATAGGAAATAAGAGAGGTGAGAGGTGGCACATAAAGCCAATAGGAAGAGATCAGCACAATAGCCTAAAAAAGGCAAGTGTAACTCCCATGGAAGATGTTGACACCTTGCATCCACACATAACAATTACTCACTTTAGTAATCCTTAATTGGAAGACTAGGAAAAACCTAGGAAAAGGAAAATAAATAATTAATTAGAAAATAAAAACCTACACTAACATCGTCCATTCATTTACAATTAGGCATAGAATAAGATTTGAATTGATGGTTTTGTTGAAATTTGAGGTAGCTACCAGACAGATCTTACCTGTGTTGATTGTCTCTACATTGGTTAGTTCCTTTTGATGTTGTTATGTGAAGTTCCTATTCTCTACTGTTCTCAGTTTGATCTTATGAAGAGTTTCATTTTCGTCTAGAGATTTGAGTGTTTCTCTTTAATTTTTGTTGAAGTGTTGCATATATGACTTCAAATGTCAAAGTCGTATTCTCCTATTGGCATCTGGTTTCTCCTGTCTATTATATTGTTCATATTCACCCTACTCGTCTCATCACATATGCTAACTTGGCTATCGTCTTTTCTAGACTCCGTGTGGATGTTGATTTGGCTTCGTCTCCCCTGGCATATTGTCTTCATTGTCTTTCGTTCTAAATTCGCAATTGTTTTGGTTATATTAATGAGTCGACGGTTTTTCTATTTACGTCGACTCATCTATTCTTTGGCACCGATTATGAAAGTGTTGCTTCTTAATTGTTGGAGGTTGTTCATATTTTGAACAACAACATTGTATATGTCTATTCAATTTTGTGGTTACTATTTGCATGTACATCTGTTTTCTTGCATAGACAGTGTTAGTCTATTTTTGGTGCATATCTGTGATAATCGCAAGAAGTCAGTCATTCTGTGGTTTTGTCTTTCTTGCGGAGATGTATATGAATTCAAGGGAATTCTGAAAATATATATCTTCTTATTGTATCGCGATTATTGTCTCAGGTCGATGTACCGGCAATAATACTGTTCTATGTATCTTTCTTGTGTGTGTGTAAAAGTTACATTCTGAGACTTTAGTAATTGGTGTATCGTGTGTTGTTCTTAGCGATACTTTGTCTTAGTATAAACTCTGATCAATGTGTGATCATCAAGTATTGAAGACTTTGAAAGGAGCAGAGATTTTGTAATGTGTTTTGAGAAACTTAATAAAGGAACTATCTTTCGGTGGGCTGGGTTGTTTCCCTCGGTGAGGAGGGTGTTGTGTGATCTGATTGTTTTGAATTTGTGATTTCAATTGTTACTACATTTATTTCTGGTTCATAAATTTAACAGGTTTGACTCATATTATCTGTATTCTATGTTTGTTTGTTGACAAAATATATTCAACAAGTGGAGATTGTTTAAAATATGTTGTTAAAAGAATAATTGCTACAACCATGTAGGTCATGTTCAGAACAACTCTACGGAAGAATTACTCCTAAGCAAAAATGAGAATCTGTTCCTGCAAGTTAAACCTTTTAAGCATTATTCTAGAAAAGCTAGGACCATCAGACCTTGAGAACAAATGTCAATAAATTCCTTTCAAACCTTTGAATAACTGACAGGTCTATAATTCCTCTCAAATTGCCGTATAATTTGAATTTCTTAACTCTGTTTAATGAACTGCCAACTCATCAGAAGATTGATATCATCCTGCTCTTCCTTGAATTACACTGTGAATAAATACTTCTGGTGATGCTAATGCATCAGCAATGCCTGTCTGGCCTCTCACAGTGATCTTATCCAGCCAACAAATTTCAACCTAAAATTCCATCTCAAACATAAATGCAACATTATGTGGCACTGGATACCGAATTTCACTGCAAATTCCCATTATAACCTGATGTTAATGTTTTGCCCTCTCCATTATTTCAATTATAATACCACAGTACAAGTTCACCTTATTTACAAATTCACTTTTAAAAAATCTGATTTTTTTAAACTCCCCCTGATTCCATGCTAAATCAAACTGTACTAAAACAATACTTCTTCCCTAACATAATACTTTGTGCCTGAATACAAGGTATACAGGGAAAACCCAAGATGGCCAGATTTCATACCTGTCCCCAGGTTTTGTCTGATCTCATTTAATCATTGGTCGTTATGCCTTATATCTTCCACCGCTGACAAAAATCTGCTTGGAGTTTCATACGGAACAGAAATCTGACTTGACACTGCACCAGAAACTGTTTCCCTGCTAATTCTCTATAGAAGAACCTGATATCAAAGCTCTCCACTCTTTACAAGCTTAACGACTCTGCAAAAGATCACATTGTTCAGAAATTCAATTTTACAAAAGTTCAATTTTTTATTGGTTACCCTGATTCCATTCTAAAATTTTCTATAATAATATTTCTTCTGTTAGATAATATTTTATTTTGTAGCAACTAGGAGATCATAAAAGAAGACCATCCAGACTGCCATGTGTTAGAGATCATACTCTTAACAGTGTCTGTCTGGTCTCACTAGGCCTCTGGTTCGGAAGTCTTGGATCTTCCAATGCTAACATTGTTCTGCTTGGCATCTCATATAAAAGAGATATTTGGTATGATGCTGCACAGACACCAAAATCCACCTTTTATTCCCATTTGAACTCAATGTTCAGTTTTTACGCTACCTACCATTTCATTTCTAAACTTTGCACCAGTTCAACTCGTTTACAGAATTCAATTTTAATGTTGTTCAGATTTTTAATCATTTCCCTGGTTTTATTATAAACGAGACTTTTGTTAAACAATATGTCTTCTCTAAGCTTATTCTTTCTACCTGATTCCATTTGTCAGTGGTGTCTGTGTGATCTCATTCAGTCATCGGTCCCTGCTGCTTGGATCCAATGTTAACACAGACTTTTGATTTGTCATTGGTATCCACACTAATTCATTCTCCAAAAAGTAAATATAGTATCTGCCAAGCATCCTCCATAATGGTATAAAGAATCTTTGTGCTCTTTTACCATGTAGTAGCAAAGCATATGAAATCTACCTGGGCAGTAACTTTTAGACAGCATCAAGGAAGTGATGCAGTAAAAAGCAGAACTTTGTAGGGGTCACCATTCTTCAAATGCTCTGATTTTATTGCTGAAAGAAATGAGCTCCAGTTGTAATCATCAAGAGTTCCGCAGTGGAGACCTGTGTTAAAATTCCTTTGAGAAATGTTACATGCTAATATGTACAAATGTTGAATGTTTGAACAGGATATCTGATAACTATCATATCTATTTCTGTGTAGAATAGGTGCAAGTCTTGGGTGAGTTTGACAGCAGAGATGCCTCCACTCATGGCATTGAAGGCATGGAATCCCATTAAGGGAAAGTTATCAAAATAAACTGTAACATCTATTTCTGAGTGTGGAATAGGTGCAAGTCTTCACTGAATTTGACAGCAGGGATGCCCCCACTCATGGCATTGAAGGCATGGAATCCCATTAAGGGAAAGTTATCAAAAAACTCGAAAAAGTTCTGCTTTAAGGGATGAAAATAACTTGACTTGACATATTAGCATACATTGTCAAACCCTTTTAAAACATTTCATCATATACCTGCACATCCTCTTACATATAGCTCTTCTTGGAGTAACAATAGGAATTCAATATAGACAGAAATATTAAGAGCCACTTCTCTTTCTTGATTTCCTCTAAGATAAAGATTACCTTCCACTTGTTTAATTTCTCCCGCTGACCATTAACAATGAACTGTAAATGATTGGCTAAAACAGGGAGCCCATATGAACCACTGCACCACACAATTACGAAGCATCTCAAAGATTTTTCCTAACCTATAACAATCCTCAATCATATTTAGCATTTCTTTGAGTCCAGTTAAAGCTGCCCCTATCAGAACTCAAGTCGCATTCTAATTCTTAATTAGATACTTTCATAGCTGCTACAAATCACCTCGCTTTCAGCATTCCTTAGCCAGTAAGTGATAGCAACTGACATCAGGAAGAAAACCTTGTTTCTCCAGTTTATTTAGAAGGTTGTCTACTTCCTACAATTTTTCTTCCTTGTTATATAACCTAACAATAGCTTTGCAAGTATCAAACGTAGACAAGCATTTTTCATTCACTGCATCATGAACTTCCAGAGCATCAACCATATTGCCATATTCAGACAAAATGTTAGCTACTGCAGAACATGTACCATTAGTGGGAGCTAAATCTCTGCTAAGCATTTCCTTTAAGAGCTGCTTCGCCTCTCTTGTGTTTCCTTCCTTGCAAAGGCCAATTATAAGTACATCATAACTAAATTCGTTTGGCACAAAGCCTCTATCTTTTGCCTCAGAAAGTAAATGTAAGGCCTGATGTATATTGCCTTTCTTGCAGTGCCCCGCAGTTAGGATATTGTATGTGGCAGAATCTGGAACCAACCCATCTTTCATCATCTGATTTTTCAGGCTCTCTGCTTTTTTCATTTCTCCATTCTTACAAAATCCATCAATAAGTGCATTGTAAGAAATGGTGTTAAGCGCAAACCCCTTTCCACGGAGAGCATCCAGAAGTTCCGAAGCTTCCAACAAATCACCCTTCTTGCATAAGCCATCAATCAGTGTGGTGTAAGTAAAACAATTGGGAACCAGATTCCTCTTCAGCATTTCATCGAACATGGCTTTTGCTATCTTGATCTCACCTTTTTTTGAAAAGCCATTGATGAGTGCAGTGTAAGTAATAGTATCGGGCATTAGACCTCTCTCCAACATTTCATTCTGCAGCCAAAGGCCTTCCCTTGTCTTTCCCTGTTTGCAGTATCCATGAATAAGTATGGTGTAAATAACACAATCAGGCACCAAACCATCTTCAGCAATGCCCTTTTTCAATAGCCGCAATGCTTTTCTAGTCTTTTCCTTCTTGCAAAGGCTCTGTATGAGTGCTGTGTAAGTTACCAGATTGGGTACGAACCCTTTCTCTACCATTTCATTTCTTACTTGGAAAGCATAATCCAGCATGCCTTGCTCACAAAAGCCATTTAATACCATATTATAACTAGCAAGGTTGGCTGTCAAACCCATTGATGACATCTTTTTTAAAAGCCCCCTTGCCTCTTGAAGCTGCTTTGCTTTACAATACCCAGTGATCAGTGCAATGCAAGTAATAGAATCCGGTTTTAAACCCTTCCTATACATCACATTGAATAGGGTCAGAGCTTCCTTCACATTGCCTTTACTGCAATGTCCTTCGATGAGAGTGTTAAAAGTTACAATATCGGGAACAAAACCATTTGCAACTATTCGAGTAAAATAATCCATTGCCTTCTCAATTTCTCCCCACTTGCTAAGAGAATTAATCATTATATTCATAGTATATCTGCTAGGAGAAATTTCATAGTGGATCATTTCTCTATAAAATTTCCAAGCATGTTCCAAGCAATTTGTTTTGACCAGCCCGGAAAGTATCTTATTACAGGATAGAACTGTTGGCAAGTATCCATGAATTTTCAGCTGATGATATGCCTCTAGTGCTTCTTTCAACATACCAGAGGACAAGTAGCTCTTGTAAAGTAAATCAAAAACGAAGGGAGCAGAATCCCAACCTTTGAATGTCTTTAACAAAGATTTCAATACTTCAAACATAGAATCAGTATAGTTTTGAGCCATTTTATGAACATATGGCTCTATATAGATAAATCTACCTGCTCTAACCAACGCTTCCAAAATGGCAGAATACGACCCAATTGAATGCTTGACGCCCTTTTCCCTCTCAGTCCAAATGAAGAATCTGAGAGACAAGTCAGCATTACTGAGCAAATGCTGCAGAACCCCAGTAACCAAATGACCATTTTTTAATTCGGATGCATGTTGTTCCACATAATCCCATTGGTCACGATTGAGAGCAGCACAGATCTTTTGAATGAGTCCCTCCTCTTCTAGGGTTAGTGTGGGAAAATAGATGAAGGACAACGCAGAAGATTTCGAAATGGGATGAATTGGGCTTGCACAGGGTGGGCTTGTATTGTACCAGCAAATTCCCGAATTGGTTATCTCATTGCAATATATTTTCGATACTACGCCATTAAAATTGTTATTTAAGCCAAAAGAAGTTGAGATTTTGGACGGGAAAAAAAATTGCAGGCATCTATTGCGTAAAACAGTTTTATCGATGTAAGATAGAGATCCGAGAATCATAGAATTAATATAGCGCTGGGAACAGTGTCTTGTGGAAAATCTTAATGACAATTTTACAGAAGATTTTATTGGAATAACGAAACTGAGGAAAAATCGTTTGTGTTTCATACCAGATATCGTGAAGACTTGTGTCGTGCTTTCTGCGCTGTCTGATAAATTGGACGGAGATTTGACCTATCGGGGTTTTAAAGGATTATAAATTTAATTTATATGTAAAGTGATTTTTATGTCGAGGTGTAGCTATATAATGGGAGCACAAATGGAAATTCCAGTATAGACTATGTCATAATAGATTTTTTGTAAATAAAAAATTAGTTAGGCCGAAATAATAGCTGGCCAAAAATATAGGTGGCCTGAAAATATAGTCTGGGCGAAATAATCGCTGGCCAAAAATAATAATTGGCCGAAAATATAGTTCAATAATTTTTTTACAAAAATTATATAATAAAGAAAAATAAATGCAAAATAAATTAAATAATTAATTAAAAATAATTTAATAATTTTTAAAAATAAATTATTTTAATTTTTTTAAAAATTATTTTAAAAATATATTAAAAAAATTATTAGGGCACGGGGCCACCACCCCAGCGCCCTGCCTTCCGAATGGGCGTTTTAAATTTTTTTTTAAAAATTAATTAAAAAAAATTAAAAAACTCTTAATTGTTTAATGGGGCACGGGGCCATCACATCCCTGCCCCCTGCCGGCAGTGGCGGTTGTACTGTACAGCGGAGCCCATGTACAATCGCCACTACCGGTAGGGAGCAGGGATGTGGTGGCCCCGTGCCCCAATGAAATAATTAAGACTTTTTAATTATTTTTTAAACTTTAAAAACGGTCATTCGAGGGCAAGGGGGCCAGGGGGTGGTGGCCTCGTGTCCCATTAAAATTTAATTTAATTTTTTATTTTTTAAAAGAATTCAAAATGCTCAAATATGTGGGCATTAATTATTATTATTTTTTAAAATTCGACATCCACTACCACACCCACAATCACTTTTATTAAGTTTTTTTTCAATGTTTAATATTTCATGTTGAATTCGAAAAGGCAAAAGAAGTGCAAAAGACATTGGAGAATATGAAGAGATGCTCTCAGATTATAAAAGAGCATCTCCTCATTTCATTTCTTATTTTCTTTCATTGTTATTTTGCAGAATTTGAAGAATTGGAGAATTTTAGAGGAGCCAATACTACAATCAATTTTGGAGCAAGTTATTTTCAAGTGAGATTTTCATTTTGATTTGTATATTTGTATGTTAAAATAAATTGATTTGCATTTAAAATAGTATGCATTTTTATTTATATGTTTGATATGCATTTAAAATAGTGTGCATTTTCATTTGCATGTTTGATTTGCATTCAAAATCAAACATGCAAATGTAAATCAATAGCATGTTTGATTTGCATGTTTCATTTTGAATTACATGTTTCATTTGTTGTTTTGCAGAGTTTGAAGAATTGAAGAATTTTAGAGGAGCCAATTTTAGAATCAATTTTGAAGCAAGTTATTTTCAAGTGAGATTTTCATTTTGATTTCTATGTTTGTATGTTAGAATAAATTGATTTGCATTTAAAATAGTATGCATTTTTATTTTATTTTTGCTCGGTAAACGGCCGAAGCCATGATTAATTTTATTAAATTGAAAATAAAATTACATATAGTTCCCCCGTTCTGACGGGCACAGGTAGGAAAGAATGGGGAAAGAAAACCTCCTGTCTTGCCCGGGACCGCAGTCCTATATTATACATTAGTAAAAGGGGCATACCCCAGTGATTACATCGAACTAATGTTCAAAATAGTTTAATAGTCTTTCTGATGAGGTTCCAAATTGGAGAAAAGATTATCAACATCTGTCTAAATTCACCACAATCAACAAATGTTAAGGGTTAAGGATAAACCAAAAACAACAAATCTCAAAAAGGAACCAAGGGGAGCCATCTCAAAATAATATATGAAGTCATTATGAAGATAATAAAGATGGTTTAATTAACTAATACTATTATAATTGTTAATTGATCTGCCATTAGCTCAATTATATTGATTTGTAATTAACTCAATTATATTTACATTTTGTGAAGTTAATGATTAAAGTGCAGATGGGGAACGAAGTCCTTAAATCTAAACATAATTGATTTTCAAGCGCAATTTAAGAGATGATTTTATCAAAGTTAAAATATCTAAGTTAAGATAATTAGCAGAAACCCAAGGGGAGCAGACTAAGAACAAAACGAAGGTATCTACGGAGATATGCCAAATCTCACATTGTCAACACTGTTAAACATTAAGCTCTGGTTTTAATACAGATTAGCATAAAGTCCTGAAAAGGTGGTGGTTCTATGCCAAAATTAATGCTGAAACTTGATCAGTAGTGCCGAAATGTATGAACCAAAACCATAACCAAAAAAAAAGGGGCTGAATGATTAATTCGGCAATGATGAGGGTTTATTGTAATGATTAAATGTTAAAGTGTTAGAACCATCGGTACCAAGATTGGCTAATGTGTCAGCCTCCTTGTTGCCTTCTCTGAAAATGTGTGTAAATCTTATTTCTTCAAATACCAACAGAGATTTAATAATGGCTTCTAATTTAGAGTTTAACACCCAATTTGGGGTAACTCCTTTTCGGAGAGCATTAATGATAATTTGGGAGTCCCCTTCTATAATTAGTTTTTTAATATTAAGTTTAATACATAGGTTAATTCCTTCTTCTACGGCTTCCAGTTCAACAATATTATTAGATGCCATGTCTAATGACTTCGATCTTTTAATGATCCAGTCACTTGATTCATCCCTTATGATACATCCAATTCCTGCTTTACTGGGATTTCCTCTTGAAGCCCCGTCAAAATTCAATTTCTTCCATCCAGGTGGGGGAGGCTCCCATTTGCAAGACAGTCTAGCAAGGTCATTCTTCTTTTTATAGAAAAGGGGGGGATTGATTAATAATGGCCATCATTTTTTAATTTCCGCATCCCAATCAGAGAAGGATCCCTCTTCTCTAGGTCTCTTTCTGAGATCGATGTTCATTACTTCCGAGATTGCTACTTCTATTTTTGAAAAAAGGGCTTGTTCTGAAAAATATTGATCAGAGAAGATTCGACGGTTACGTTCTTTCCAAATTTCCCAAAGAGCTATAGCCGGAGATATGTTCCAAAGTTTACCATAGATTTTCTTTGGATCCTCTTTGGGCCAGCCCATCAAGTGGTCTTCCCAATTACATGCTAACGGGGAAGACCAATTGAATTTACTTTGATGCCATCTCCAACATTCCTGAGAAAATTTGCATGAGAATAAGAGGTGTTCTGCATTTTCTTCATCCTCTTTACAAAGGATACACCTAGATGGCCCTTCAAATCCCATTTTTCGAATCCTATCTTCTATTAAAATTTTCTTGTGCATGGCTGTCCAGAGGAACATTCCCGCTTTAGGAAGACCTGCTGGATCCCAACATAGGTTCAAAGGAAGGGTACTAACTTCCCATTGCTGAGAGTTTGTGATCATCCTGTATCCTTCTCTGACTTTATACACTCCATCCTTTGATGCTGCCCAGATTAGCTTATCCTCCCTGCCTTTAATTTAGTCCGAGTTTTTAATAATGATTCCATTTTATATTTATCCTCCTGATTGATATCACATTCAGAGAGTGATTTCCATATCCATGCCTTTCCTAAATCTGATTCAATTTCCTCTATATAATTTTTTACTTTTGTACCCCATATAGTTTTTAGTTGTAATATTGTTTCAGGAGAAAAATTTGAATTAATCAAAGGAGGGTTTCCATTCCAGGAATCTTCCCAGAATAAGGCTTCATCTCCATTCCCTATATCCCATGTAAGATATTTTGAAATCAAGCTACGATTATTCAAAAGAAAGTTCCAACTTGCTGATCCTTTGGGGGGAGAATCAATTCTGAATAATGAAGTTTTATCTAATGGATTTAGATATTTATTGTATAAGATTTTTGCCCATTTCCTGTCTCTTTCTTGATAAAGTCTCCAAACTTGTTTGGCTCCCAAAGCTTCGTTCTGCCATTCCAGATTCTTGATACCTAATCCACCATATTCTTTTGGTTTACAAATTTTATTCCAGCTAATTAACGCTGCTTTTTTCTTGTCCTCCAATCCTTTCCAGAAGAAATTGCGTAGTTTACTTTCCAATTTAGAGTTGATGTGTTTTGGTAGATAAGAACAAGACATTTGGTAGGAAGGGATAGCTGTCAGAACTGCTTTAATCTTTGTAGCTTTCCTCGCCTTTGTTAACCATCTACCTTTCCAAGATTCAGTTTGATTATCAATTTTCCTGAGTATATGCTCCCAGCCAGGATTAGTTTGCTTGTTCTTATCAAGATAAATCCCTAAATATCTGAATGGAAATTTGCCTTTTTTAAATCCTAATTTTTGACAGATTTGGTCTTCAACTTCAATATCAGTATTTAGAAAGAAAATTTATGATTTCTCAGCATTGATCATTTGCCCAGATGCCTTTGTGTATGTGTTTAGAATATATTGCATATGATTAGCCTCTTCCATAGTACTCATTCCAGCAAGAATCGTGTCATCAGCAAATTGTTGGTGGGTGGTATTTTCAACTCCATTTGTGACTTTCACCCCAATAATTTTGCTCTCTTCTTGCGTTGTTTTAATTGCCCTTCCGAATGCTTCTGCCATAATAATAAACAGGAAGGGAGATATAGGGTCTCCTTGTCTGATGCCCCTTGAGATATTAAAGAAACCTTCCGGAGTACCATTGATAAGAATCGAGATTTTGGGGGTTGAAATACATTGAAAAATAATGTTAATCCATAGTTTGGAGAAGCCAAAGGCCTCTAAGGTTTTACAAAGAAATCTCCAATCTACCTTGTCATATGCTTTCTGTATATCAAGTTTTAGTAACATACAAGCTTCTTTATTTTTTAATGCTGAATGGATAGTTTCCTGTATAATTGAGATACCATCTAGAATAGATCTGCCAGTAACAAATCCTATTTGTTCTTTTGAGATGAGTTTAGGCAAAAAGTTTTTGAGTCGATTGGCTAGAATTTTTGAGAATACTTTATAGATTGTATTACATAATGAGATAGGCCTAAAATCTCCAGGTGCTACACTTTCATGCTTTTTAGGAATGAGAGTTAAGAATGTATGATTAATTTCAGTTAAAATAGATCCACCGTTGCGAGTTGCTTCTAAGGCTTTCCACAAATCCACTCCTAGAATATCCCAACATTTTTGAAAGAAGAAGGCTTGGAAGCCATCTGGACCCGGGGATTTATCCTGGTTCATACTGAAGAGTGCAATTTTAACCTCCATAAGAGTAAAAGGTTCGCTAAGGAATTTATTATCCTCCTCAGTGATCAACTTGGGAATGTGTTTCAACATTTCATCTTGGGCTAATTTATTTGATGAGCCAAAGTTATTAAGTATGTCATAAAAGTTCTCAGTAAAAGTTTCAGCAATTTCTACCGGATTATCAGTTTGCTCCCCCTCTAGGTTTCTAATTTTGGTTATATTAATATAATTTCTGTTGTGAATGGTACTATTATGAAAAAATTTTGTGTTACGATCTCCTTCTAGGAGCCATTTTTCTCTAGATTTCTGCCTCCAGAACATCTCTTCTTTTGCTAGAATTTCTTCATGTTTTGAGAGGTATTCTTTCTCTAATTGATAAGATTCATTATTCATTCCTTTCATTATGATTTCCTTATTTAATTTACTCATTTTATCTTCAATATCTAACTTTTCTTTAAAAATATTTTTAAAGTGTATCTTGTTCCAATTTAAAATCTTCTGTTTTAAATTTTTTAGTTTGGAGACTAGGCAAAACATTTTTGATCCTTCAAACTGATCCTCCTGCCACCAATCTTTAATCTGATCCATAAAACCTTTATCCATAAACCACATTTTCTCACATTTGAAAGGATTTCTACTAGGTTTACTCTGTTCTTTGATTTCCATTTTCACTGGGAAATGGTCAGAGCCTGCCATAGGTAATATTTCCGCAATGATCAGATTATCCATACTTAATTCACCTTTTAGCAGAAATCTGTCTAGCCTTTCAGCAATGTAGCAGAATCCCTTCCTTCGATTATTCCAGGTATAGATTCCATTCTTAGTTTTGATATCCAAGAGAGAGTCCCTCTGAATCCAATTTTTAAATCCTTCCATAGCTCTATTTGTTTGACTATTCCCACCCTGTTTTTCCTCCATGCTTAAGACCACATTGAAGTCTCCACCTAAAATGGCTATTTCCTGTGGCATTGAATTAAGAAAAGAACTGATCTCATTCCAAACTACCAGCTTATCATCTGTAGCTGTCGGTCCATAAACATTGATTATTACTATTTGCAAGTTTGATTTTGTGCTGACGACTCTTATTCCCATCCAATTAACTTGAAAGGAGAGTATTTCAATATTGATTTGCCTGGGGTTCCAAATTATACCTAATCCTCCTGAAGCTCCATGTGACTGCTGAAATTCTGATTTCCATTTTCCCAATTTCTGGTTTAGTTTTAATCCTTCCTCTTTGCTAAGTTTAGTTTCTTGTAATAATAAGATATCTGAGTCGAATAGGGTGAGGTTACGCTTTAACAAGCATTTTTTGCTAGGGGCGTTAAGACCCCTAGCATTCCAGGTTGTTATCTTCATTGCTCCTTGGGAAGGAACTTCCCCTTCCCATTGTTCAATATATCAGAGATTTTTGCCTGATCCTTAACCTGCCCTGCTGCCTCTCTAAGTTCTTTAAGTGATTTCCTTCCACGTTTCTGCTTAGACTTTCCACAAATTGGTGCTTTCAATCCTTCCTAATTCATAGCAATACCTATTTTGTCAAGGTTTTGCTCTTCTAATACCTTCTCTACTATAGAAGAGACCTCCCCCTTCTGAAATTCCTCTGAGATTATTTTTGTGATTAACAAATTACTAATTTGCCGATTCTCGCTTGATACTATTTGGGTGGGCTTAAATGCTTCGTTCTCTTTATGACATTCTTTGCTGGTATGATTGTTTAGTTCTTCATAACCCCAAATGGATTCTATATCTGTAGAATGTGGAGTTACTCTTGAGACTGATCCATTATCCTCTTTATCTAATGCAAACATATCTTTCCCATTACTAGGAGTTTGCCAAAACTTGTAACTTTTCTTCTTTCCTTTCTTTCTGATAGTTATATTGCTCCACTGAGATGAATCTGCTGGTGGAATGGTAACTTCTTGTTCAATATCATCTTTTGGATTTGCTGATTCTTGCAATGTTTCTAGAGCTTGCTCTGCTATGTTTTCTGTCCTTTGTTCCTTTAGTCTGAGTTCAATTGATCGAAAGTGAATCAATTCTTCCTCTACCTTCTTGTCCTTAATCTGATTTGCACTCGTTCCTGATGTGTCTCTTGATTCAATAGCTTGAATCGCTTTCCCTTTATGCTCCTTATGTAGCTCTTCTGCTAGTAGACTCTGATCTATTAAGTCATTTTGAATCAGCAGGGTTTCATGGTGAAGCTGATTTAATCTAACAATATTCAATTCCATTTCTTCAATGGCCTCTTTTTCTATCTGGCAATCCTTGCATTTCTTGAATTTATTAAGTGAATGCTAATAACTAATCTTCTCTTCCCCTTCTGTTTCCCTTGATTTATCCACATCTTCTTCACTTGTTATTGGTGCAGTTCCGCTATTTGAGGATCTTTTTTCATAAATTTTATCTGCTTCTTGAAGAGATGGAGTTTTTGCGATAGCCATTTCCATTCTCCCTGATATCTTGCCTGTGTTCCTTTTAGTTTTTAAATGATCTTTGATGTTATTAATGATTTGAGATTTAGCGAAGTTGGCATCTAATAATTTATAAATTTCTCCTGAATATTCTTCAAAAGTTAACTTGTATATAGATCTATTTGTAATGATCTTCCTATTTACAGGTTGATTGATCAGATTTAACCAAAACCCTAATCCTGTTAGCTTTATTTAGGTTATCTTCGAATCCTATTACATTTCCTAGTGAGTTACCAATTTTTTTAATGGTGGATTCTTCCATTAATTCTGATGGAATTTCTTTACTTTCCATCCATTTGATCATTACCATATTTTCAATATGAGTTTTGTTGAAGTTAGGTTGCCATTTTATAAATTTAATATGGTGTCCTTTATAATATAATGAATCTGATTTCAAAATTTCCTCCTTGTCCTGAATATTTTTACATAAAATGAACCAAAATTTATCTGCAAACGAGTTAAGGGTACTTACCTTGTCGCCCCAAATTGCGGAAATGATATGTACCAGCCTGGATCTCTTCCTTGGCGGACCATTCCAGTACGTATAGATGCCCTTATCCTCACAATCCTTCCATCTTTTTTCATTATAGGAGTTGCTTATGATTATTTCTTCACCTGGTGAATACTGACCAGTGAAGATATGTTTTGAGCCAGCTGTAGTTCTATCCTTGTGAGCTAGTTGATCTGTCTTCCGATGCGGAGGTATATATACTGATTTTCTTCTGTCCGTGTTATTAATTTGCCGGTTACTCTCATGGGATTGCTTCAGTGGAGCCATTAAGTTTATGGAAGAGTTTTTCGGATGCTTTCCAAGAGGAATAGCGTTTACTTCTGAAATCCATCGGGGCTTTTTAGGGTGCTCCTTCAGGTTGAAGTTCTCCTTCAGCTTGGAGCCAGGGTTAGGCTCAAATTTTGTCGCAAATTTAGTTTGCCAATAGAATGACTTTTGTTTTGAAATTTTCTCTTCCGTGACATCTGGTTTTTGCCAAGTTCGGGGCCAATTTCTCCTTCTTCACACTGATTGCCAGCCATCTTCCTTTTTGTGAGGATGATTACCGTGAATTTCTGTAATTCGACTGGTGTGTTGTCGAACATATGATTCAAAACTCTGATTATTCGCTTTGCTAATATCTCCTTGCCTTGATTTTACCTACGTAAGGGCTTCGAATTTATTTTTGGTCGCCAGAGGGGGTTGGGGAGTAGTCTTCTGCTGGAACGCAACAATTTTCGAGAGGGGGCGACAGAATTTGGGGTTTGATCTCGCTGTTTTCGCCATTTTCAGAGCAGAATTTTTTTTTAAAATAGTATGCATTTTCATTTCTATGTTTGATTTGCATTTAAAATAGTATGCATTTTCATTTGCATGTTTGATTTGCATTCAAGATCAAACATGCAAATGTAAATCAATAGCATGTTTGATTTGCATATTTCATTTTGAATTACATGTTTCATTTGTAGTTTTGCAGAGTTTAAAGAATTGAAGAATTTTAGAGGAGCCAATACTAGAATCAATTTTGAAGCAAGTTATTTTCAAGTGAGATTTTCATTTTGTATTTTACTTTTCCATAGATTTAGTTGCATTTAAAATATTTAGATTTCAATTTGTATTTAAAATACTTTGATTTAGATTTTCATGTTCCATTTTGATTTGTATGTTTGATTTCATTTACAATAAATTGTTTTGCATTTAAAATAGTATGAATTTCCATTTGCATGTTCGATTTGAATGCAAGATCAAACATGCAAATGTAAATCAATAGCATGTTTCATTTTGGTATTTATCCTTGTCAATAAAAACTATTATTCCACTATAAGTAACATGTAAAGTTTGAAATGGCAATGCAAAATGGTTATTCTGATTAATTATATATACTGATGTTTGTTTAAAACTTTGTAGGATACCATTCCACCTATGGCTACTTCTGACAGAGAGTCGAACATCATGGTTACAAGCCCCTCTGCTTTGGTGGCCTCGAATGATGTCTTTGAGACTGAATTTGACAAGTGTACACGAATCATTGTAGACTCGTGCACAACTATAATCAAAGTTGTGGAGCACGCAGTGTTATCAGTTGACTATGTTGATGAATTGGATATAATGCAGATGGCAGATGTTGCGAAAGTTCTACGCAAGACATCTGTAAAAGTGGATGCATTTCCATCAATGATTAAAGAAGTCTATCATGATCATTGTACAAATAAGGGTCACAATACCAACTTTATCATTGAAGAATATGTGATGTACTTGCATCGTTATGGAGAAATGTTATTGATTTAGATCATTCTAATCTTGGCTTTTAACCTTCTTAATTATCTTAATAGTTGTATTGGGACTTCTATTTCCCTTATCATCTATATAAGTTTCATGAATAAGATAATAAATAAATAGTTTTGGCTATTCCAATCATAACTACCCCTATACTTGCAACATTTTGCAACATGTTTTGTGGAACTCTGTATTTCTAATATTTATTCCTTCAATGGATGTGCCGAATAAACGTGAGGAATTAATTATAGAGGACATCTTATTCATTCCTACTTCTAACCTAATCCTAATCAATGTTAAACAACTATACCAAAACCTTTAACTATATAAAATAAACTATTAAAAGTAAATATTAAATGAAAACTAAAAGAAAACTATATCTTAACCCATAACATGAAGTTAAATTAACAATAATGATTATCGTAACCTTAACCCTAACTCTAATATATTATCATTATCATTATAGTTACTTAATATGCTAATCGTTCAAGTTAGTTGTTACCATGTCCCTACCATTTATCCTTCCTTAAATGGTAACGTTATATGTGATACTAATGATAATTATCATGTTAAATTGTAAAAAACATCAAAAAATGTATTCCCAATTATGATACTTTGATCCTAACTCTAAAAACTATATCCCATCGCTAACTACGCCCATAATCTTACTCTCACACAAACCCTAATACTAACTGTATACCTAACACTACATATGATTTAACCCTAACTATAAATCATACATCCTAACACTGCACACAACCTTAAATTGATCCTAACCCTAACCCTACATGTACAATAGCCTAAATGTAACTGCAACTATTAGTAATCTTGACCATATTACTAATTGTAATGCTAACCCTAACCCCTTACCCTAATCTTTACCTTTAATGTGAGAGGTGCAAGTCCAAAATTAATAATACTCCTAAGGTTAAAATTAAAACCTAATTGTAACCATAACCCTCTCAATTACCATACGTAAAATGGTAAACATGATGCTTATAATAACCCTTAATATGATGCTAATCCTAATTGTAAACATAGAATCTTATACCTAATTGTAACCCTAACCATAACTCTAATATGTTATCGTTAACATTATAATTACTTATATATGGTAACCGTTCAAGTTAGTTGTTACCATATCCCTACCATTTACAATATGTTAAATGGTAATGTTAAATAAGATACTAGTGATAATTATCATGTTAAACTGTAAACAACATCCAAAAATGTATTACCAAGTATGATACTTTAATCCTAACTCTAAAACCTAGATCTCATTTCTAACTACGTCCATAATCTTACTCTCACAAAAACCCTAATACTAACCCTATACCCAACACTACATATGATTTAACCCTGACTATAAACCATACATCATAACACTGCACATAACCTTAAACTAGCCCTATTTGTCATACTAACCTTAACCAATCTTTTAGCCCTAATACTAATCCAAAATCAACACTTTGCATCCCATCATTAACCCACAATTAAGCAGCACCGTATTAGTAACCCTAACCCTAACCCCATACCCTAATCTTAAACCTTAATGTTACACTAAATATGATACCAATCCTAACTATAAACCTAACATCATATCCCTAACCACATCCTTAATCTCACCCTATCCCTAACCCTAATCCTAACTATAACTCTTACCTACCCCCTAAATCATAAGGTAAAATGTCCTACTAACCCTAACTCTCACCCTATCCCTAACCCTAACCTTAATTGTAACACTTACTCGAACCTTAACTCATAGGGTAAAATATCCTACTAACCCTAACTCTCACCCTATCCCTATCCCTAACCCTAACCCTAATTTTAACTCTTACTCGAACCCTAACTCATAAGGTAAAATATCCTGCTAACCGTAACTCTCACCCTATCCACAACCCTAACCCTAACTGTAAGTCTTACCCGAACCCTAACTCATAATGTAAAATTTTCTACTAACCCTAAATCTCACTCTATCCCTAACCCTAACCGTTAGTGTAACTCTTACCCAAACCCTAATTATATTTTAGCTAAAATGTCCTACTAACCCTAACTCTCACCCTATCCCTTACCATAACCCTAACATTAACTCTTACCTGCACCCTAACTCATAAGCTAAAATGTCCTACTAACCCTAACTCTCACCCTATCACTAACCCTAACCCTAACTGTAACTATTACCTAAACCCTAACTCATAAGATAAAATGTCCTACGAACCCTAACTCTCACCCTATCCCTAACCCTAACCCTAATTGTAATTCTTACTTGAACCCTAACTCATAATGTAAAATGTCTTACTAACCCTAACTCTCACCCCATTCCTAACTGTAACCCTAACTGTAACTCTTACATGAACCCTAATCATAGCATAAAATATCCTACTAATCCTAACTCTCACCCTATCCCTAACTCTAACCTTAACTATAACTCTTAGTCGGACCCTAACTCATAAGGTAAAATATCCCACTAATCCTAACTCTCACCCTATCCCTAACCATAACCCTAACTATAACTCTTACTCAAACCCTAACTCATAAGGTAAAATATCCTGCTAACCCTAACTGCAAGTCTTATCTGAATCCTAACTCATAATGTAAAATGTTTTACTAACCCTAACTCTAACCCTTAGTGTAACTCTTACCCAAACCATAATTATATTTTAGCTAAAATGTCCTACTAACCCTAACTCTCACCCTATCCCTAACCCTAACCATAACTGTAACTCTTACTCGAACCCTAACTCATAACGTAAAATATCCTAAGTTAACACTAACTCTCACCCTATCCTTAACTCTAACCCTAACTATAACTCTTACCTGAACCCTAACTCATAAGCTAAAATGTCCTACTAACCCTAACTCTCACCTATCTCTAACCCTAACCCTAACTGTAACTCTTACTTGAACCCTAACTCATTAGCTAAAATGTCCTACTAACCCTAACTCTCACCCTATCCCTAACCCTAACTTTAACTCTTACCTGAACCCTAATCATAATGTAAAATGTCCTACTAACCCTAACGCTCACCCTATCCCTAATCCTAACCTTAACTGTAACTCTTACTCGAACCCTAACTCATAAGTTAAAATATCATACTAACCCTAACTCTCACTATATCTCTAACCCTAACCCTAACTGTAACTCTTACGTGAACCCTAACTCATAAGGTAAAATATCCTGCTAACCCTAACTCTCACCCTATCCCTATCCCTAACCCTAATTGTAAGTCTTACCTGAACCCTAACTCATAATGTAAAATATTCTACTAACCCTAAATCTCGCCCTATCCCTAACCCTAACCCTTAGTGTAAATCGTACCCAAACCCTAATTATATTTTACCTAAAATGTCCTACTAACCCTAACTCTCACCCTATCCCTAACCCTAACCCTAAATGTAACTCTTACTCAAACCCTAACTCATAAGCTAAAATGTCCTACTAACCCTAACTCTCACCCTATCCCTAACCCTAAACCTAACTATAACTCTTACTCGAACCCTAACTCATAATGTAAAATATCCTACTAACCCTAACTCTCACCCTATCTCAAACCCTAACCCTAACTGTAACTCTTACCTAAACCCTAATCATAACGTAAAATATCCTACTAACCCTAACTCTTACCCGATTTCAAATTATTTTAATAATTTATAATTTATAACTATATATATACTACTTTTTTTATTTTACATTAAACCTAATTGCTGCCCTAATAATTTTATTTTATTTTATTTTTTTGCCATATACATAAACATTAGAAATCGTAAATGTCTACTATGTTGCGCTGCGACTGCTACTAGCTTATATATATTTATATATAATACACCGAGAGTAATCCTTCTCGAGGCGCCTATTTTCTTTAAATTGCAAGTTGAAATAGGTGCCTCGAGAAGGATTACTCTCGGCATATTATATATATAAATATATATAAGCTAGTTTAATTATAGATAATTATAAAATTATTAAACTCATTTTTATAATTATAGTTGTAATAATTTTTTTCTAGTTTTAGAAATTATTATAAAATATAAATTGAAATTAATTTGAATTGTAAATTGGTTTTATTTATATTAATGTTAATAATATAAGGCAAAAAATTATTTCTCAAGTAAGATATTTTTCATAACAAGTACATAATTGAAATGATTATAACAATATTATAATATTTTGAAATGATTATAACAATATTATAATATTTTAAAAATATAGTTTATATATTAAATATATATTATTTAACAAATATTCAATACTATTTAATATAATATAAAATACCATCTTATTTGATATAATGTGACATAAATTAGACATTAGAATTTTACTATAAAAAATTGTAAAAAAATATTATTAAAATAATATAAAGAAAATCAATTAAAATTTAAAAAATCTTTTAAACATTCCATAATTAAACAACAATAATGAACTATTTTCTATTTTCATATGGGACTATTCATCAAAAAAATAAATTATATAAAATAATAAAAAAAAATACATTATACGAACAACCAAAGCCAAAAAATAAATAATTTCGCTGAGGCCGAGGGGCAAAACATCAAAATCGACCCAACATCAAATTGTGTAAACATATACAAAGCTGTAGATTTGTTCACTATTTCATGGAATTAATCTTTCGTATGTTTTACAGTCTGAGAATTTCATATATAAGACTTAAACTAATTTAACCAATCAAAATGATAGAAAAATGACTTTTATAAATTATAAAGTTACAAAAATTGCATCTAGACTTTGGGAAACATGAAATTTATAACAAAATACAAAAAATTGTAATTGGTCTAAACAATTTTATTTAATCACTAATTAACACTAAAAACTCATAAAATGATGCAATTGTACTTACTTCTAGCCTAAGTACTAATAAGTGTCTATTTTGTGTTATACATATTTATAAAAAAAAATGTTAAATATATTTCATTAAAAAAAAAATTGGATATAATAATCATTCAAATAATCATAATGTTTAAGTTTAAGTGGGACAACAATTTCAAATATAAAAATATAAATAAAGTTATTATATGGTGGGAGTTGGATTATAAAGAGGAGGGCATAATTGGATTATAAAGAGGAGGACAATATGAATATACAATTTTCCTCATTTATCATTAGAGTTTGAAATGTCTATGAAAGGGTCCCAACTATCCTTATTGTAATTCTGAGGATTATGGGGAGGATGTTGATGAATAAGATGTGGAGGAATTTCAACTGCTATCTAATTGTAATTTTGAAGATTATGGGGAGGATGTTGATGAATAAGATGTGGAGGAATTTCAACTACTATCTGATTCAGAGCCTTATTGTAATTCTGAGGAGACTATTGCCTTGCCCCCTCAGTATGATGTGGAAGATTCTCTTTCCCTCTCCTTTAGAAATATAATTCACGAGAATTTAAATTCCTCTACTAATGTGGAGAGGAATGACTCTAGTGAAGAGGACACCAATGTTGATGATGCTAGGGAGCGTAATTAGAAGGATGAACAAGAAGATATTAAATGTGGTCTGTTGGATGCCTATTATATTGAAATGGTGGATCTTCAAAATAAAGTGAGTAATTTTGAGTTGGCTCAAGAAGACCATGGGGAATGTAAAAGTTGTGAGGCAAAATGGGGGAAATTGTACAACACGAAAAAATGTTTTAAAATAAGTTTATTAAAATGGAAAAAAAATTAATGATCTTGCCAAAATACAGTAGCAAAATCAAAGAAGTTGTTAGTGCCATCAAAGGTGTTGGAGGATCATTGCCTAATGAAGAAGTGGTAAGTAAAATCTTGAGAACTTTTTCTTCTAAGTATGATATAAGAGTGTTTGCAATTCTGGAATTGAGATCTATACCAAATAATATTGTTCCTCTTGAAGCCCTAATTGGAAAGTTGACTGCATTTGAGTTAAGTAACTTTGATAATAGTCTACCAACTATTGAGACAGTCTTTAAGTCATCTATGAGCATTAGAATATCCAGAAAAGAAAGAGATAATCATAGTAGTTCACAATGAAATGAGTATGACAATATTATGACTGAAGACATAGAGAAAGAAGAATTTGAAGCATTGCTAGCTAACCGACTGCCTAGATGAAAAGGAAAGTACAAAGGTAAGTTACCATTGAAATGTTTCAATTATGATAAGATTGGACATATTGCATCTAGATGTCCTGACAATGACAAAAATGATAAGACTAATAAAAGAGACAACTGATACTGAAGATTCAGATATTTTAAGGACAAAGGAAAGAAGTCTTTCTACCTAGCTAAGGAAGGTAAAATTGATGATGAATCTAAGAATAACGACAAAGAATATGAAGTTGTCTTTGTTGCAGTAAAGGAAGAATCAGATGAAGAAAAGGTTGAAGATGAAAAAGAACTTGTATTTCATGTAAGTAAACCAGACCCTTGGATTATTGATAGTGGTTTCTCACATCACATGACTAGTGATATTGAAAAGTTTGAGAATCTAGAAGAATATGATGGAGGATTTGGCAGTGATGCTCCATGCCCTGTGAAAGGTAAGGGATCTATTGTACTGAATGAGAAAATGAAATGTAATCATGCATATTGGGTTAGAGGATTGAACTATAATCTATTGAGTGTTGCACAACTAAACAATACTGGCCACCGAATGGAATTTTAGAATAGAAAAGTTAAGATCTATGGTACTGATGGAGATATAATTAGAACTAGAGGACAATAAAGAGGTAATTTGTTTTATCTTGATACTAATGCAAAGATTTCCTTATTTTCTAAAACTGAAGATGTGTGGTTATGGCATAAGAGACTGAATCATGTAAATTTTGATAACATGATCAAAGTAAGTAAGAAGAATAGAGTAAGAGGTCTATCGAGATTAAGCAAACTAGATAAAGCTATACATGCAAAGAATGTCCAGTTGGTAAGATGACTAGGTCAAGTTTTCTAAGACAGTCTTATTCTACTAATAGTATTTTGGAATTGGTTCAAATAGACCTTTGTGGTCCTATGAAAGTTCAAAGCTATTATGGAGATTAGTACTTTATTTTTTTGTTGATGATTATTCAAGGATGTTGTTAGTCATGTTTCTAAAAGAAAAATCAGATGCATTTCAAATGTTTAAGTGGTATAAGGCTAGAGTTGAAAAAGAAACAGGTAAACAGTTGAAGTGTCTAAGTTCTGATAGAGGAGGTGAATTCATCTCTGATGAATTTATTGTCTTATGTAATGAGCATGGAATTAAAAGGCAAGTTTCTACATCAAGGACTCCACAACAGAATGGGATAGCTGAGAGAAGAAACATATCTATTATTGATTGTGCTAGGACTTTATTGATTGATAAGAAGATTGCACAAACATTTTGGAGAGAAGTCATAAGCATTGCAGTTTACACTCTCAACTTAATATAGTTGAAGAAAGGTACAAACAAGACACCTTATGAATTAAGGTTTGGAAGAACATTGAATGTAAGTTATTTTAAAATATTTGGAAGTGTGTTATGTATTGAAAGATTCTAGGAATGGAAAATTTGATTCTAAAGGTAATGAAGGAATATTTCTTGGTTATTCTTCAAAGAGTAAGGCATACAAATGTTTAATCAAGGATTCTAACAAAATACTTGAAAGTGCAAATGTAAGAGTTGATGAATTTGCTAAAAAGAATGAAGAGGATAGAAAAAAGGAACCTGGTGACTATGACATATTTCTTTATGTACAAGATGGTAATTTGGTTGACACAACCTAGAAGTAACAAGGAGGAACAGATGAAAAAAAATGAGCCTCCACCGAGAGAAAAAATCAATGAAGAACAAGCTATCGAACCTATACTAGCAAAGTATGTGAGGAGACATCACTCACCATGCATAATTATTGGAGATAAGAATGCAAGAGTATTGGAAAGAAGTAAGTTAAGAGATACAACTTGTTTGATTTATGAATTTGAGCCTAGATTGGTAAAAGATGCACTAGAAAATGAAGATTGGATGAATGATATGAAAGAAGAGATAGATCATATTGAAAATAATAACACATGGTCACTTGTACTAAGACCTAAAGATAAGAATGTGATAGGAACTAAATGGATTTTCAGAAATAAACTCAATGAGAAAGGACATGTGATAAGGAATAAAGCTAGACTAGTCTGCAAAGGGTATGCACAAGAAGAATGAATTAACTATGGTGAAACTTTTTCCCATATTGCTAGATTAGGAGTTAGGATACTACTTGCATATGCAACTTACAAAGGATTTAAAGCTTATCAGATGGACGTTAAATTTGCATTTCTGAATGGAATACTTGAAGACTAAGTCTACATTGAACATCCTGATGGATTTGTTGACAAGGATAATAAGAACATGGTTTGCAAATTGCATAAAGCTTTGTATGGATTGAAGAAAGCTCCCTGAGCATGGTATGAAAGACTGCACTCTTATTTAGTTAAGATTGGATTTGAAAGGACTAGTGATAACAACAATTTATACTTGAAATGTGATAAATCTAATGAAATTTTAATTGCTGAGATATTTGTTAATGACATTATTTTTGGTAGAAATGAGATAATGTCTAAGTCTTTTGCTAGGGAAATGAGAAAGGAATTTGAGATGTCTATGATAGGAGAGATCAAATTCTTTATTGGACTTCAAATACAACAACTTAAAGATGGGATCTACATCACTCAATCTAAATATATCAAGTAGATCATAAAAACATTCATTATGGAAGATTCAAAACCGGTTGGTACACTGATGGCTACTGGTTGTAAATTATCAAAAGAAGATGATACTAAGGAGGTGAATGAAACACTTTACCAATCTATGATTGGTAAATTATAGTATGTTATCCATAGTAGACCTAATATTGCAGATTCAGTTGGTATTGTTGAAAGGTTTTCAACAAACCCCAAAGAAGCACATTTGTCTACAGTTAAAAAGATATTTTGATATTTGAAAGGGACTGAAGATTTCAATCTATTATACACAAGAAGAGGAAATTTTGATCTTAAAGTATATGTTGATGTTTCCTTGGGTAGGAAATATTGGTGACAAGAAAAGCACTAGTGGCAGAGATTTCTTTCTGGGAGAAAGGCTAGTGACATGGTGAAGCGAGAAATAAAGTTGTATTTCACAATCTACTGTTGAAGCTAAGTATGTGGAAACAACTATGAATTGTTCTAATATTGTATGGATCAAACAATTATTGGAAGGTATGCATGAAGAGATTATTGATTGTTGAGCATCATTTTTACACGAGACAATGGCTAAGAATTTACGCGAGCAAATTCCCCTCTTTGAAGACTGACATGAATCAATCTCAAGGTTCCTTCTGGGTTGGGTCTCAACCGCTTGGATAGCTCAATTGAAGACAAATGTGAATCTGTTAACAAGGAGGCCTTTGCTGGTTCGTATCTCAAGGAGGTCTACAAAACAAACTTTAGAATACCACAATATTTCTCTTTTTTTTTAATTTTCAGATTTTAGAATAAAAGAAATGTTAATCTAATTAATCTACTATAACTGATTTGCAAAGAAAAGTAAGAAGTTGGGTAACAATAATTTGAAAGAAATTATTGAAAATAAATCTAATGGACATAAACTGACATCACACCACTTTGTGAATTAACAGACCGAGAAGATGAGAAAACCCACAAAATAGAGATCAAAATAAATTACAATCTTTAGCTAGGTAGATGCAATCATCAACAAAAATGAACACAGATGTATGATAAGCCAAAACTCATCAAATCACGAAGCCACCAAAAATACACACACACGTAAGATAAGTTTATCTTAAAAGAACCAAAAGAAAGATCTTCTCGATAATTCATCACAACAAAGAAGTAAGACACCAACAAACACCAAACTAAGAATCGCAGATTTGAAACCACCACACAATCAATTGGCTTTTTGAAATAAATAAATGAGCAAAATCACACATTCACAAATCTCGCAAAGATAGTAGAAATATCACACTATGAATGAAGCACCAATTGTATGTATTGCATTAATGATCAAATCGACCTTCATTACATTGTGTTATTACAATTTATAAAGCTATGCTCTTATTTTCACAGCTAGGGTTTCGACTGCATGAAACTTGGAAATAAATTCTCAACTAGAGATTACATTAATGCAACTATCTCTAAAACTCAGTTAAACTACCCTAGCACAAAATTAAACCTTTTGCCTTAGAAAACTTGAGCTGATTATGCATTAAAACAACTCGAAAATGGAGCTGGAAGTTGTGCATGCCCTTGATATAACTTCGTGATCCTGCCCTTAATCCTTGGTTATAGCTCCTCCATGTGGACTCAACTGAAAGAGATCCCAAAATCATGCAGAAATGATCCCATAAAAGAGGTCCAATTGACTAAAAAATTAAGTCTGAGATAACTTGAGTTAAATGGCGGACGGGCCAAAAAACACACAAATCCCAAAACTTGGTCCGAGAAAATCAAGCTCCAAAAATGACTAAGTTTCAAGTCTTCTTTTCCCAAATTTTGAACTTCGGACTTGTCGGTGCCTGAAAAATCTCTAGGGCCGAAAGGCTGAAAAAGAGGCTTTGCAAAAATGGCTAAGTACAAAACTGCTTTTCTCTGCACCAAAATTTGACTAAGTATGAACTGGATGCTCACTGGCCAGGGAGTACTTCTGGATGTGCTTTGTGAAACCTGTCCACAATCTCTAGAACTTCTTCAAAATTGGTCATTTTGACCCCTTCGAGGATTTATTATTGTTTGTCTCGGAAGGCAACCAACCCTCTTGCAAAACCTTGTATCTCCTCTTCCTGAGACAACATTTTATGAATCTCCTCCTTTTGATAAAACATTTGTTGGAGGTCTTCCTTTGTTTTGACTCCTCTGAATACCTCCAAGTACTGATTGATGATGATGTTCATAGAGTGCATGGTTTTCTCATCATCCTCATCATACAAATCTAAGTCTAAAACCTCAAAGAACTTATGCAATTCCTTTACAAATAGCACACTGTTATCCCTTCTTTTATCCATTGTTTTGAGCACCTTTTCAAAAATAGTCAATGCTCCTATTATATCTTGGATCCATTTCTCAAAATTATCCAACTTTGAGCCCTCATATGCTTTTACCAAAACTTGGAAACATTGCTTTCATATTATTACCAGGTCATCCAAAATCCTTTGCCACCTCATAATCTTCTCCTCCATGTCATCCTCTTCACTCATGATTTCTACTAAGGAGGTGATTCCTTGAAGAATGCTTCTAAGAGGTCTCAGAATCCTCTTGAGAGATATCTTTGCAAACTGTTCAAAATCTTCCTTCCAGTCTACACAAGCCTATACAAAAGAATGTGGAATATTCATTTCTATATCACCCCTCTTTTCCAAAATAGCCTGTAATGAGGCCTCAGGGTTATTAGGGTCAATGGGACCCGCTGTCTTGAGAATGAACCTTTTCATAGCTTCGTTTTGCTCTATCAAGGCTTGCATCTTCTCCTCGTCCTTGTCCATGAAACCAAGGGTGTGCTTCAATCTGAGGGTAGCTAGAGTTTTACTCCCCTCTCGGGTTAGATCTCCCAAATCTACCTCCTCTAGCACATAATCATCAGGAGTGATCTCGGCTATATTGATGCTCATTGTGGGAACCACAACTTGAGCCTTACATCTTCCTGCTTGATCTTGAGTGACATATGACAATGTCCTTGCTTGGGTGTTGGATCTATCCTAATGGAATGTGTGCCCTAAAGCTACCATGTCTTTCTCATCATCAGTGTATACCCTTGTCCTTGGTTGGATCTCCTTCGTGAACCAAGTGGGTTTGGAGAAAGCATTGAGGGGCTTGTAGGGAGCTGATAGAGTCGAGGTAGTAGCTTGGTATTCTATTTCCATTTCTTCATGGCTCTCCTCTTCTCCTCCTATTTCTTGTTCTTCCATCACATGCAACTCACCCTTCTCAGTTGTCTACTCTTCTTCAATTGTTTTCTCTTCTTCCCCAACTGTATGCTTTTCTTCCCCAGCTATCTTCTCTTTCAAATTAAGTGGTTTTTCTTTATCAGTAGGCTCCTCTAATCCATTGTGTTCCTCCTCCATCTCCTCACCAACTGCTTCTATTTCTTTCTCAGGCTCTTGAGGACCTTGAGCTACTACTTCCTCATGAACCGGTGGTGGCATGTGAACTTGGAGAGGAATATTTAGTGCGGGAGAAGTAGGAAACACCAGGGGAGTGGTTGAAGGCATTTGCGGTAGAGATGGAGTTGGCATAGGAGCATGAAATGGTGGAGGCTACTGAGGCAATGAAGTGGTTTGAACTGGAGGCAGCAGTGGAGTGGTTGATGGTGTTGGATGTGGAGGCGAGGGTGGAGTCTGAACTGACTGTGAAACTAAGGGGACTTGTGGAGCTATATCTTCCTCAAAAGTGACCCCAATGGAAGAATATTTGTTTGGTTTCATAGTCTCCTTTTGGACCTTAGCTATCACTTCCTTCGTTGCTTCTTAGGATCCCTATAGAGTTCCCTCTCTCATCTTGCCATGGGGACTAGTGAATTGTATAGGGAAAGAATCAAAAGTCACCGACTATCCTAGGATTGGAGCCTCCTACTCAGATTCATGGAAACCGTGAAGCTCTTTGAAGTCCGTGATATCAAATTCATCTTCCCCTAGAGAATCTAGATTTATGGGTTCCCCTTGGGTTTCCCCTTCAACATCCTCTTGATCATCCTCCATGACTCTCCTTCTTTTCATGAATCCCTCAGAGCAAGTTCTTCTACTAAGAGGTACCTTGTCTAAGTCATCTTCATCATCTTCTACAAGGGTGTCCATTTGGGTAGGCATTGAGCCCTTCTTTCTCTTGTACACATTTCCCTTAATTACCCCAACTGGCTTAGGTCCTATTACCTTGAATCTTGGGGTTTTCTTCGTTGCACTTGGGGACTCATGACCACTGGAAGAAGGTGCATCTAGAGGTGATATGCTCCCTTTCATCCTAGTTTTAGTTTTCATGCCTATAAACCATTTCTAGTTTTAAGGGTGCATCCTCTTTGAATTATGGCTTCAGTACTTTCTCCCCTTTCTTCTTCTTCTCTTTTGAAGTCTTCTTTGGAAGCTGTTTCATTGGCACAAGCTCCATATGAAATGGATGGGCCATCCATTAAGCTTTTGTTACCTTGATGACATGCCTAGCCTTAAAGTCGATATCATCATTATCATCTCTATCCACCTCTACATTGAGGATGGCCCTAGTATACACTTTGTCCAGATGGTAAATAGGATCTAGGATATCCTCAGAGTCAGTAGCTTTCACCTTTGGAGGGATTTTCAGTGATAGAGTGGTTGATCTAAATTATGAATCAGATTACAATACCTAGTGTGAAACTTGCAGTATTGTGAAATTTGACATAAAAGCTGAAAAGACTAACAAGAAGATTGCAAGCCAAAAAGTATCTCCATTCTATTCAAAATTGGAGTTTATACAGGTTGGATGGATCCCAAGGGTCACACAAATCCCTTGGAATCGAAATGAAGAGTCATCATAATGTTTATTACAAATAAACTATTAAAACTATCAAAATTTATCAAAAAAACTATATATAAAATTTAGGTCCACTTGGAGAAGGCATAACTTTCTCATCCTAGCTCCGAATTGAGAACCATTTGATGTGTTGGAAAGGTATTCAAAATATCTAGAACCAAATTTTAAAAGTGACAATGCACATTTGGCACTTTTGGGAGCAATCCAAGCCCAGAAATGCACCAAAGACCCTCAAAATTACAATTTACTAAAACATAGCAAATTTTGAAAAATTAGATTTAAGTATATTCCCAATTTGATCCTGATTAGCGGTCTATGCTAGCTCCAAACTCATCCAGAAATAGTCACGGATTCTGACTTCATAGTCATCCACACAATTCATCTAGTTATCTTCAATGTGTGGCTCATGTATATAATGTCTTCCCATTATATGGTTGTAAGTACCAATAGGATCAAAATAGGCTCTTATTAAGTTGTAAGTTGGCAGAGGGAACTCATCCCATTCAAAAGAAAAAGATTTGCAAATCTTCATGTCAGGTACATAGTGGGGGCCTATGGAGATTGGGAAATCCCAACAGTGTTTCTTCTTATGCCTGATATGCTCATGAGCATCGGACAATTGCCTCGCTATTTCCAGAAGGACCACACTCTCGGAAGGATATCTAGGTAGCTTTTTAGGTGCCAGGGTGCATCCTGCCACCCGAATGTATGAGAAGGTTTTGAACTAGATATAGAATGCCCCAAGGGCCTTCACTTTAGCGGAAGCCTTAGTTGACATTCTCTTAGCATAGTCTCCCTTTATGGAGCATATGATAGTGAAGACAAAAGCATCATTAACAATCCAGAAATCAAGATTGTTGTGTGTGTAATATACCTTTTTGACCAACTGTGGATACATAGTGAATGGCCATGTGTTCAAATCCCCTATAACATCCACCTTTGTCAATCTTGGGTATACCACTCTGGTCACCAATAGGTACACAACATAAGATGTCATGTAGAAGTGTAGATCAGTCTTCACTCTAATCAATTGCTCATCTAGATTGTCGCTAAGGATAGTGGCCCAATCAAACCTCACTTGTCTCTCCCTTATCTTTTTGATGAGAAGGATCATCCAGGGCTCCAACTAAATAGACTTGGGGAATCCATACACCCGACTAATCATGGTGATGGCCGCTTGGATGTATCCTTTCATATACCCTCTTCTCATAGCTATTCTATCCAACTTGTTTTTAGGCATGGTTTGCATGAGATGTTCATTGTTCACTATGCCATGGGCTCAGGAAATATCTTTGTTATAAAACTCCATCCCTTTTTTCATGTGAAAGTTGTAGAATTTGTCGACCCTTTTTGGCAAGTGGAAGACATCCTTAATATTATTCGGTCTCAGGGCTAGGACCACTTCACCTATGCTTTTTTTTTACCATTCTCTCATCAGGTACGTAGTGGCTGGCCAAAGTGTTGATTAGATTAGATGAAAATATAGAAATCAGGTGTGCTGCAACATTCACCAAGGAACAGTGCACCAAGGAGGTGTAGTCTTCAAACCTTCCCACTGGTTGGGAAAATTTAACCAAGTAATCATTCTAGCTAATGCTGCCAATATCGATGTTTGTGATTTCTGCATGGAAGTTGCTTACTTTTGAAGGTAGATGGTATCCCTTGAATTGATATTTCATTGCTAGGGACATAACCTTCTCTGCTATTTCTGCAAAAAAGAAAAAGACATGAATTAGTAGACATGAAACTGTAGAAAAGAGAAGAAAATTCAAGAAAAAATTAAAGTATTTTAACAAAACAAGCCGGAAAGAGCTCTGAAAGACATTTTCGGCCTTTCGAACCTTTGGGGGTCTCGGACCTCCAAAAGGCCGAAAAGGTCAAAAGAGTGGAAAAAGGCTTAAGGGAAAATGTGTGATGCCCCTTTTTGGTCTTTAGCAAATCAGAGGTAGAAAAGTTTCGAAGGCCGAAACCTCTGAAATACCGACAAACAGTCTTGGTACTTGAGCTTGGAAAGGTTTAGACTTCAGCTAGTTTCAGCTTTGGTGAATTAGATGAAGTGTTGTTTCAGTGTGCAAAAACACCAAAACGCTGAAGTCTGGTACTTAGGTAATTTTTTTGAAGATTGTTAAGTATTTTCAGACCACGAAGGTCCAAAACCCTATGGTCGAAAGTGTTGAAGCGAGGGTTTGGGTGTCAAACTCAAAAATGAGTTCGACCACAAGTTTGACGACAAACTCAGTCTAGGGGGTCAGAGGGGACAACCTCACGACCCTTGAGGCAAGACCAAATGGACCCAAAAAAACTAAGATGCCTAACAACAACTCAAAAACCTAACTAGGCCAACACAAAAGAAGAAACCCTAACTAGACGAGTGAAAAAAAAAAACAAGAGAAAAGGGAGAGAGAAAGAAACCAACCTTAAAGAGACTGGAGGACGAAGATAGACAAGCAAGACCAAAGTGAAAACTGGAAGAAAAGGTGCGCGAAGAACTCTCGAAATGACAAAAACGTAGCAAACAAGTGAGGGTTTAAAAACCATTTTGCGCCTTATATAGGAAAATCGACGGGTGATGTCAGCTCCCTATCGATCGGCCTTTTAGCCTTTCGGGGGTCTCAGACCTTTGAAAGGCCGAAACATCAGAAGGCCAACTCCCTTTGGGGATTCAGACCTATCGACCTTTCAGACATCTGAAAGTTTGAAACCTGGATGGTTCCAAAAATGCCAAGGCAAATCAATCCTTTCGCTCCTCCAGTCTTTCACCCTTTTGGACCTTTCACACTTTCGGACCTCCGAAAGTGTGACACAGTCAAAAACTAAGGAAAACTACTTAAAAAAAACAAAAAGGGATAGACAAACAAGAAACCTAGGGACAACCTAAAAAAGAAGAGGGGGGGGGCCTGAAGCCAGGAGGAAAAAAAGGGGAGTGTGGTTGTCAGACCACAACAAATAGCCCTAAAAAAGAAAGGGAAACAACCTCGAGTTTCCCAGAGCTATTCCACCTCAAAACAATCTCGTCCTATGGTGAACTAGACGCAAAACCTTCAGCTAGAGTGACTATCTTATCATCATCAAGATCGAGGACATCATTACATCCACATCCAATGTGTGATTATGTGTGTTCAAATTTCCCAGGAATCCTTCACCATAAGCCTCCATTGATTACCAACCAATCATCGCCAGATCACTGCCCACCAATTTGAAGTCAACCAAGAGTCAATTTAACCTTGCTCTACTATCAAGCTGGCATTTTATAGCCCCGGTAGAGGTTGCAAAAATCACCCCTCCCCTACTGCAGATGAGATTTTTTAGAAGTTTTAAACTCCTTTGGAGGGCTCTTAGACTCGATATGTGTCAGTTAGCCTGACCTGGACCATCATGTCCTGAATAGTTTGCTTCTTCTTTGGTTCCACATCTGCTACTTTGATATTCCTTGTGGCTTTTGTCAAGTATTATTTCTTTTCTCTTTTCTCTTTTTCTTTTTTTGAAGCTGAGGTAGCGCTTAGACTATGCTACCCTGGCTTTGAGCCTTTTGTGATTAATCTTGTCTTTATGTGTTCTTCCCTTTTTCTTTCTTGCTCTTTTCTTTTAGTTTGTGTTCCAATTAGGATAGGGTTCTGACTCCTGACTTCCTCCACGACCATGGGCATTTCTTGACTCTGACCAGAATCCTATCATGAGAGGCTCGTGACCTGTGGTCCCTTTTTAAAATGTGTTAGTGTTGAGGATGGTTGGTTCTAATGAACCCTTTTGAGAAATATGAGAATAAAATGCCTTACTTTTGATCTCCATATTTAGCTCACTGTAAGATAAAACTACATCAAACGGTTTGACAAAGGAAAACCTTTATCTCTTTCCCGGACTACCTAGTATAGATCACTAAACTCGAGAAGTACCTACCCCTGGAAACAAAGATCCACCAAAAAGACGTAGATGAAAAGACCCCAAGAAAATAAAAGAAAAGACTCTAAAGTACAAGGACATACAATATTATACAAAGGGCCAGTCAAGACCCAAAATAGTGCTTAAGAAATTGGTCGTTGATCACTAATGGGACCAATTCTCCATCAAGAGAACTAATCTGAAAGGTATTTTCTCCCAGGATCTCCATGATCTGGAAAGGGCCTATCCACAAATGTTGAAATTTAGTGTGGTTGCCTAGTTTTTCTTTTGCTTTATCCCACATTAGAACAAGATCAGAAATCCTAAATGCCTTTATTATTGCTCTTTTGTCAAACAAATGCTTGATAAGAGCTTGATGTTTGGCCACATGCTCCAAAGCCATGGTTATGTTCTCCTTAAGATTTAGAAAGTTCATGAGGCGAATCTGCACCCGATCCTCACCCTTGACGTATTGATCCATAAATCTAAGAATTAGCATTTTTAGGTTCATTAGAAAAATAGGTTACAAACCATAGACCAGTTGGTAGGGAGAGGTCCCCAAGGCATTCTTGATTCTCACATGATCTATCCGTAGAGCATATTTCAACTGAGTGTGCCAATCTATAGGATTATCATCCAAGAGGCATCTGATTACCATGATTAAGCAACTCCATTTCCTCGTGGATAGTAATTGGATGAGAATTTGAGAATTACCTGGTTCTCAAAGGCCCATTGAAGGAGAGATGCATAAGAGAAATAAGGGGCATTGTCACACACCAAAAAGAAAGGCATGCCAAACCTTGTGATGATGAACTCTTCGAGGAACTTGGTTATCACCTCAATAGTACAATTTTTTAGAACCTGCACCTTTTTCCAGTGCGTATAGTAATTGGTTGTGGTCAAAATGTATCGGTGCCCTATAGATGATGGAGGATTAATCATTCCTACAAAATCTAGCCCCCATTGGGTGAATAGGCACACCTCGTAAACTGGTTGTAGGGGCATCGTTAGATGTCTCTCGTGAATGACCCTGGTCTGAAAAACATGACAAAAGCACATGTGCTCATGAGTGTCTTTGAACAAAGTCAGCCAATAATAGTCAGATCTCAGTATTTGATGGGTTGTGGCTTCTGCTGATCCATGCCCTGTACCATATTTATCATGAAATTCTGTGAGAACCCGCTCAGCTTCTGTCTGATCTAAGCAGTGTAGATAGAGGCCATCATAATTGCATTTGTAGAGCTTCCCATTTTTTAGCATGTATGAACTTCTTTTATTCTTTAGTTGTCTCCTCTATTACCCATCCAACCCCTCTGGGCAACAATTTTGCAACAAATAGTAGACTATGTCTTGATACCAAATATTAGTGACCACTCCTTCGTTGGTGTACACTTGACAAACCAAGGCCTGCTCTATTTCTGCCATCATCTTGGTAAGACCTTGACCTCTCACTAATTTCATTGGTCAGATCTTGATGTCAAACTCTTGTAATATAGCCATCCACTTCCCTCTTCATTCTCCCATTTCATTTTGCATTAGTAAGGATTTGACTACTAGATTTGGAACAATGGCAATGACCTTACTCTAGAGGATGTAGTGTCTGAATTTCTTGATAGCTTTGACCAAGGTAAACGATTGTTTGTCAAGATTTGGGTACTTGAGTTTTGCGTTCTTCAAAGGGTAGCTCATAAAAGCTATCGGTCATTCATCTTCTCCTTCCTTCTTCTGCATGAGGATCCCACACATGAGTGCTCTGATGCATAGGAATAAACCTTGAATGGTAGCAAATAATTAGGGATGACCAAAACTGAAGCGGTGGAAATGGATGTCTTGATTTCATCAAAAGCTTCTTTAGCCAGAGTGTTCCACTCAATCTTAGAATATTTCTTTAACATATCATTCAACAGGCGTACTATCTCTACAAATCCATTGAAGAATTTTTTGATGAAGTTGATTTTCCCAAAGAATGATTTCAACTCCTTCCTCCTATTCAGCATAACCAATTTGAGAATAGCCTCAACCCTCTCGGGGTTAATTAAGATGCCCATCTCAAATATGATGTGCCCGAGAAGTTTACCTTGGGTCACCCCAAAGAGGCACTTCTTAGGATTTAGTGAGATTTCGTAACGTCAACACCTTTTCAGTACCTTTTGTAGATCTTCAATGTGGTCCATATGGTTCCTGGAGAAAACTATGAGATCATCCATATAGATGAAAATGCATTTGTTGACCAAGCCTCTAAACGCCTCATCCATAGCTCATTGGAAAGTGGCTCCCACGTTGATCAAACCAAATGGTATACGACGATAAGAAAATGTCCCCCACTTCATTGTAAAAGTCATTTTCAGGTGATCCTCTTCTTTTACCATGACCTGGTTGTACCCAGAGTAACCATCCAGGAAAGACATCATTTGGGAACCATTAACCGCCTACAGTACTTCGTCAAGGGATGGCAGATGGTAGTTGTCCTTTTGAGAAGACCTGTTCAGATTTTGGAAATCTACATAGAGTTGCACCTCTCCACTTTTCTTTCTCACTGGGATGAGGTTTTCTACCCAAGTCAAATTCTGGATAGGAAAAATAATTTTGGCATCAAGCAAATTTTGTATGTCCTTTTGGATCACTAGTTCAATCATAGGGTTCACTGATCTTTATCTTTGGTGAAAGGGCTTAGCATCTGGGTTCAAAGGGATGTTGTGCAAAATCACATTGGGATCATACATTTTCAATTCTTCATAACTCTAGGCTATGACATCTTTATATTCCATGAGCATTTCTACCATCCGCTTCTTTTATTCAGTTGTGTCAACCTTCCCAATATGGACTTCTTTGGGTTCCAGCTGTGTACCCAAGTTGTAGAGCTTGCAATCATCACCTCCTACAGTGGTTGTTCTTCTTCTCTCTCGAGCATGTTCATATTTATCAAAATTCCTTTCCAGGCTACCATTCCTTTTGGGATGGGGTTAGTATTCAAATTTAAGATCCCTAGGTCATCTGATTCTTCCATTTCATCTTCTTCTTCATCGATGCTTTATTTGTCAAAGATTATGGCATTCATAATAAATTCCAATATCTGTTGATCATCTTGGAATACTTGGAAGTTTTTAATATTATCTAGGACAACTGGCACAACCACCAATTCCATGGAGAATTTCTTGAATTTAGATTTTTCCAGTGGTTGTAAAGAGCTTGCTGACACTGCCAAAGCATCAGCAATAGTATTATTTCTTCTTGGGACGCATTAGATGTTAAAAGCTTCAAAATATTTGATTAGGTCCCAAATGCGATTGCGGTAGGAAGCCAATCACTTGTCAGTGCACAAATACTAGCTCTGGATCTTCTGGACTATCAGTTGTGAGTCACCTTCCACTATTAACGCTTTCACCTTCTTCTCATGTGCCATGAAAAGACCATGAACTAGAGCCTTGTACTCAGTGACGTTGTTGGTGCAGTAGAATTGTAGTTGATAGGTAGCATAGTATGAACCCCCACAAGGATTGACCAATTCAATCCTAGCTCTCGGTCCTTGTTTACACTTGGAGCCATCGAACTGAAGTTTCCAGACTAGGTGATTCTTATGGGAAGGTGTCTTAACTTGGACTTCTGAAGTTACCTTGGGCAAATGTGAAATGACTTGGGGTTCAACGGGGGTTTTAGGTGGTGATAGGTTCTTTGTACCTAGGATCTCCAAGTTCTCTTCATCTAAATATTCTCTCTTGGAAAGGGGAACCCATTTCATCCTTTGTTTTGCTTTCGCATCATGCCAAACTTTGTTGAATGGAGGCAGACATCCGTCATCAGAAGAGCTCCATTCCTTCTGTATAAAATCTTCAGTTGTGGGAACCTAAGGTTTCTTGCAAAGAGGAGATCTGTCCTCACTTGAATGTGCCATCATGTCCTTTGTAAGCTTAGATGTGCAATACATTTGGCTCATTACTTGGGCCACCGCGTCTTGGCAATCTTGGCACATAAACTCTGAGTGATTTGTCTGATGGAGGCAACAATACCCTAGTAGCATTAGTATGTTTGGGTCAGCATCTTGGCCAAGATGTCTCATATTTTTCATCATACCCCCTATGAATTCTACGAGAGTCCCCTTGGGAATTTGAGTATTCACCAACCCTTGCACCGAGCTATCATTTGAGTTCTCTTCTTCTTTGAGGTGGAATGTGAACCTTATCAAATAGTATACTCCTAGGTTAGCTTGTGAGAACAAGACTTCATTTGGGGCATTGTACTCAGTTATCATTTTCTTGAGTTTGGGCCCTGCATTGATCTTGATTTGGTTGTTAAGCCCCCTCCACGACAGCCAAAGTTTTAGTAAAGTCTGTGGAGAACCAACCCCTCAATGATCGGGTCCACTCTTTGTTGAGTAACATGCCATACATCTCCGGGATGTCCACCACATGTATGTCAATGCAATCCTAGATTCTGGGGTCAGCAATCAATTGTATGCATGTATCCTTCAAGACGCCTACGACTTTGACCTTTCTTTTGTCAAGTTGAATCACAACCCTGTTGGTCGGTTGAGGACTCACCCCTAGCTTATGACATATGGATAACAGCATGACATTACAAGAATCTCCTGAATCGATCAACCATTTATGCAAGTTTCTTCCAAAGATCTTGAGGCTAAGGAAGAATGGGGGTACTTCTACCCTATCCTTGAACATAGTCGGCATCACCTCGACCGTGTTTACATTGGATGCATTTCTAGTGTTATTGCTAGATGAGGCCAATTTGGAATGATCCAGTGACTTCAAGAGGGCTTCTCTTTGAGAAGGAAAACTTTGTAGCATGTCGTACATTTACATATTATTTCTAACTTTCTTCAGTTCCTCCACTGCGTTGTATTTTTCATTGGTCCAGGCTGGGTTCTTCAGTAGAGCGGATTGATGTTGTACTGTTGGGGCACCACTGGCACTGGGGCCTAAAGGAGGTATAGGATTGTTGCTAGCTCATGGATCAGGTGTCTTCTACTCCTTAAATTATACATCTTTCTATTGTTATTCTGAAAAGCATGGACCTCAGAGTACTTCGAATGACTTTCTTGATTGAAAGGGAAGACAAATTCTTCTTCCATTGTATTATCACTAGGACCTTCAGCTATGCTTGGGTTGTATGAATCAAAGACCATGGCACTGAAATGGGTCTGAGAGTTATCAGGATCTTGGATCTATTGATTGTAAAACTCTCCCCTATACTCACTATCTAGTCGGTGTGTGTTGGGAGCTTGAGTAAAATATACCTCGAATGAGTTGAAGACATTGGCATTGTCAAAGGGTATACTACTATTATTTGGATGTGTGTTCCATGTTATGTTCGTTCATTGTTTACTGAATTTCTTATCTTGAGAAGTGTTCCCATAGCCTCCACCATTATTTTTATTGTTGTTGTTGTAATTGCCATAGTTGCAGTTTTGGTTTTTGGAGTAAGTGTTTGGGGCAGCAGTCAAGCATTGGTAGTCTTCCTAGCTATGAGGTGGATTAAGCTTCATCCTGGTGATTTCCCCTGTCAACTGAGATAACATCTTTTTCATGGCATCCAACTTGTTCACTAGAGCATGGTCTAGCTTGCTTGGGACAACAGCCTTTTGTTCACACATAGCTGCCTTGTGCGCATCATATCTAGGGTAAGTGATGGCGAGTAGTGGGGCATCAACATATGGAGCTAGAACTAGATTAAGCCTTGGGGTATGTTGCACCGGGAGTTGATTATTTTCTGTGAATGGACCAGTCATAGCAGCATTCCCTAATGTTGGTGAAATGCCATAATTTCCACCTGCTTGCGGATCCATTTGTTGGGTAAACGTGATAGCCTCATTACACACTTTTTCTAGAGTGTCTATGTCGCCTGGAGGTAGCCTTTTCAAGAATATGGACATTAGTGGATGCAAGGCATGCAAGTACACTTGTATAGAAGCCCCAACTAGTACAGTATAAGGAGCTTCAAGCATTTGATACATTTTATGGAAATGATGATTGAACATGGCAATTGGTTCATTGAGGTCTTTCCTCATTGAAATGAATTGGGGGTGAATATTTGTCGGATCCACATACAACTTAAATTGATTAAGGAATTTTGTCTCAAATTCTTCCTATGTGGTGATAGATCCTCGTGGAAAATTTAGATACCAGTTGTATGAAAATTCCCCCAATGTGTAGGGGAAAAGGCATCACACAATGTCTTGGTGAGAAATCTCCTTCCGATTGCACAACTCTTTGAACACAAAAATGTGTTCTTCCACTATCCTAGATTCTCCATAGATGAAACGTGGACAAAACTCTTAGGGTTCTTGGGTAGGTCATGGAGTTGTTCCTGTTTGTCCAATGGAGAGCTTTGAGCATTCGCAAAAAATGTCATTGGAGCTGGTGGTAGAGAAGCAGTAGGCGGGGAAACAATGTGTGGAGGTGGGGGAAGACTAGATTGATGTACAATGTCTTCTCCTTGCTTTGTTCTATTACTACATGGTCTGTGAACTTCTCTAAGTTCAAGGAATTCCCCTTTGTTTGGTGAAGATCTGAGGACCCGTTCAAACCTTTCAAGAGAGAATGATCCAATATTCTGGGGTTTCCCTTTTGAGGGCCCTCCTTCTAGCGCCACTTCTGTTGAGCATCATTTTTACATGAGACAATGGCTATGAATTTACACGAGAAAATTCCCCTCTTAGAAGACTGACATGAATCAATCTCAAGGTTCCTTCTGGGTTGGGTCTCAACCACTTGGATAGCTCAACTAAAGACAAATGTGAATCTGTTAACAAGGAGGCCTTTGTTGGTTCATATCTCAAGGAGGTATGCAAAACAAACTTTAGAATACCACAATATTTCTCTTTTTTTTATTTTTAGATTTTAGAATAATAGCAATGTTAATCTAATTAATCTACTATAATTGATTTGCAAAGAAAAGTAAGAAGTTGGGTAACAAGAATTTGAAATAAATTACTGAAAAGAAATCTAATGGACATAAACTGACATCACACCACTTTGCAAATTAAAAGACTGAGAAGATGAGAAAACCCACAAAATAGAGATCAAAATAAATCACAATCTTCAACTAGGTAGATGCAATCATCAACGGAAATGAACACAGGCGTATGATAAGCCAAAACTCATCGAATCACGAAGCCACCACAGATACGCGCACACATGAGACAAGTTTATCTTAAAAGCACCAAAAGAAAGATCTTCTCGATAATTCATCACAACAAAGCAGTAAGACACCAGTAAACACCGAACTAAGAATCACAAATTTGAAACCACCCCACAATCAATTGGCTCTTTGAAATAAATAAATGATAAAAATCACACATTCACAAATCTCACAAAGATAGCAGAAATGTCACACTATAAATGAAGCACCAATTGTATGTATTGCATTAATGATCAAATCGACCCTCATTACATTGTGTTATTATAATTTATAGAGCTATGCTCTTATTTTCATAGCTAGGGTTTCGACTGCATGAAACTTTGAAATAAATTCTAAACTAGAGATTACATTAATGCAACTATCTCTAAAACTTAGTTAAACTATCCTAGCACAAAATTAAACCTCGTGCATTAGAAAACTTGAGTTGATTATGCATTAAAACAACTTGAAAATGGAGTTGGAAGTCATGCATGCCCTTGATATAACTTCACTATCCTACCCTTAATACTTGGTTATAGCTCCTCCATGTGGACTCAACTAAAAGAGATCCCAAAATCATGCAGAAATGATCCCCTAAAAGAGGTCCAATTGACTGAAAAATCAAGTCTGAGATAACTGGAGTTAAACGGTGGACGTGCCAAAAAACACACAAATCCTGGTAGTTGGTCCTAAAAAAACAAGCTCCAACAATGACTATGTGTCAAGTCTTCTTTTCCCAAATTTTGGACTTCAGACTTGTCGGTGGCCGAAAAATCTCTAGGGCCGAAAGGCCAAAAAATAGGCTTTGCAAAAATGACTAAGTACAAAATTGCTTTTCTCTACACCAAAATTTGACTAAGTATGAACTGGATGTTCACTGGCCAGGGAGTACTTCTAGATGTGCTTTGCAGAACCTATCTACAATCTCTAGCACTTCTTCAAAATTGGTCACCTTGACCCCTTCAAGGATTTCTTGTTGTCCATCTTGGAAGGCAACCAACCCTCTTGCAAAACCTTGTATCTCCTCTTCTTGAGACAACATTTTCTGAATCTCCTCCTTTTGATAAAACATTTGCTAGAGGTCTTCCTTTGTTTTGACTCCTTCAGATATCTCCAAGTATTGATTGATGATCATGTTCACAGAGTGCATGGTTTTCTCATCATCCTCATCATACAAATCTAAGTCTAAACCCTCAAAGAACTTATGCAATTCCTTTACAAACAACACACTGTTATCCCTTCATTTATTCAATATTTTGAGCACCTTTTCAAAAAAAGTCAATGCTCCTATTATATCTTGGATCCATTTCTCAAAATTATCCAACTTTGGGCCCTCATATACTTTTACCAAAACTTGGAAATGTTACTTCCGTATTATTACCAAGTCATCCAGAATCCTTTGCCACCTCAGAATCTTCTCCTCCATGCCATCCTCTTCACTCATGATTTCTACTAAGGAGGTGATTCCTTGAAGAATGCTTCTAAGAGGTCTCAGAATCCTCTTGAGAGATATCTTTGCAAACTGTTCAAAATCTTCCTTCCAGTCTACACAAGCTTGTACAAAATAATGTGGAATATTGGTTGCTATATCACCCCTCTTTTCCAAAATAGCCTGTAATGAGGCCTCAGGGTTATTAGGGTCAATGGGACCTGTTTTCTTGAGAATGAACCTTTTCATAGCTTCATTTTTCTCCATCAAGGCTTTTATCTTCTCCTCATCCTTGTCCATGAAACCAAGGGTGTGCTTCAATCTGAGGGTAGCTAGAGTTTTACTCCCCTCTTGGGTTGGCTCTCCCAAATATACCTCCTCTAGCATGTAGTCATCAAGAGTGATCTCAGTTGTACTGATGCTCATTATGGTAACCACTACTTGAGCCTTCCATCTTCCTGCTTGATCTTCAGTAACATATGATAGTGTCCTTGCTTGGGTGTTGGGTGTAGCTTGATGGAATGCTTTCCCTAAAGCTACAATGTATGTCTCATCATCAATGTATACCCTTGTCCTTGGCTTGATCTCCTTCATGAACCAAGTGGGTTTGGAGAAAACATTGAGGGGCTCATAGGAAGCTGATAGAGTCGAGGTAGTAGCTTGGTATTCTATTTCCATTTCTTCATGGCTCTCCTCTTCTCCTCTTATTTCTTTTTCTTCCATCATATTCAACTCACCCTTCTCATCCATCTGCTCTTCTTCAGCTGTCTTCTCTTCTTCCCCAACTGTATGCTCTACTTCCCCAGCTGTCCGCTCTTCTATATTCAGTGGTTCTTCTTTATCAACAGGCTCCTCTAATCCATTGTGTTCCTCCTCCATATCCTCACCAGCTACTTATGTTTCTTTCTCAGGCTCTTGAGGACCTTGAGCTACTACTTCCTCATGAACCGGTGGTGGAATATGAACTTGGGGAGGAATATTTAGTGCGGGAGAAGTAGGAAACACCAGGGGAGTGGTTGAAGGCATTTATGGTGGAGGTGGAAATGGCATGGGAGCATGAAGTTGTGGAGGTTGATGAGGCAATTTCCTAGTTTGAACTGGAGGCAGTAGCGGAGTGGTTGATGGTGTTGGATGCGGAGGCGAGGGTGGAGTTTGGACCAAATGCGAAACTAAGGGGACTTGTGCAGCTATATCCTCCTCAGAAGTGACCCCAATGGAAGAATCTTAGTTTGGCTCCATAGTCTCCTTTTTGACCTCAGCTATCACTTCCTTCATTGCTTCTTGGGATCCCTGTAGAGTTCCCTCTCTCATCTTGCCATGGGGACTAGTGAATTGTGTAGGGAAAGAATCAAAAGTCACTTATTGCCTGGGATTGGAGCCTGCTACTTAGATTCTTGGAAACCATGAAGCCCTTCAAAGTCTATGATATAAAATTCATCATTCCCTAGAGAATCTAGATTTATGGGTTCCCCTTGGGTTACCCCTTCAGCATCCTCTTGATCATCCTCCATGACTCTCCTTCTTTTCTTGAATCTTGCAGAGTAGGTTCTTCTACTAAGAGGTACTTGGTCTAAGTCATCTTCATCATCTTCCATAAGGGTTTTCATTTGGGTAGTCGTTGAGCCCTTCTTTCTATTGTACATATTTCCCTTAATTACCCCAGCTGGCTTAGGTCCTATTATCTTGAATCTCAAGGTTTTCTTCGTTGCACTTGGGGACTCATGACCACTGGAAGAAGGCACATTTGGAGGTGTTATGCTCCCTATCATCCTAGTTTTATTTTTCTTGAAATGTGTACCTAAGCCATATGCTATTGGGCACTTGTGCCTATAAACCATTTCTGGTTTTAAGGGTGCAACCTCTTTGAATTCTAGCTTTAGTACTTTCTCCCCTTTCTTCTTCTTCTTCTCTTTGGAAGGCTGCTCTAGAAGTTGTTTCATTAGCACAGGCTCCATATGAAATGGGTGTGCGATCCAAGCTTTTGTTACCTTGGTGACATGCCTAGCCTTAAAGTTGATATCATCATTTTCATCTCTCTCCACCTCTACATTCAGGAGGCCCTAGTATACACTTTGTCTAGATTGTAAATAGGATCTAGGCTATCCTTAGAGTCAGCAACTTTCACGTTTGGAGGGATTTTAAGTGACAGAGCGGTCTACACTAGCTCCAAACTCATTGGAAAATAGTCATAGATTCTGACTTCATAGTCATCCATACAATTCATCTAGTGACCTTCAATGTGCAACTCACGTATATAATGTCTTCCCATTATATGGTTGTAAGTACCAATAGGATCAAAATGAGCTCTTATTAAGTTGTAAGTTGGCAGAGGGAACTCATCCCATTCAAAAGACAAAGATTTGCAAATCTTCATGTCAGGTACACAGTGGGGGCCTATGGAGATTGGGAAATCCCAATAGTGTTTCTTCTTATGCCTGATATGCTCATGAGCAAAAGACAATTGCCTCGCTATTTCCAAAAGGACCACTCTGTCGAAAGGATATCTAGGTAGCTTTTTAGGTGCCAGGGTGCATCCTGCCACCTAGATGTATGTGAGGGTTTTGAATTGGATATAGAATTCCCTATGGGCCTTCACTTTAGTAGCAGCCTTAGTTGACATTCTCTTAGGATAGTCTCCCTTTATGGAGCGTATGATAGTGAAGACAAAATCATCATTAACAATCCAGAAATCAGGACTTTTGTGTGTGTAATATTCCTTTTTGACCAACTGTGGATACATAGTGAATGGCCATGTGTTCAAATCCCTTATAACACCAACCTTTGTCAATCCTAGGTATACTACTCTGGCAGCCAATAGGTACACAACATAAGATGTCATGTAGAAGTGTGGATCAGTCTTCACTCTAATTAGCTACTCATCTAGATTGTCGCTAAGGATAGTATTCTGACATCAAACTACAGAAAAGAGAAGAACATTCAAGAAAAAATTAAAGTATTCTGACAAAACAAGCCGAAAAGAGCTCTGAAAGACATTTTCGGCCTATCGGACCTTTGAGGGTCTTGGACCTCCAAAAGTCTAAAAAGGCTGAAAGAGCAAAAAAAGGCTTAAGGAAAAATGTGTGATGCCTCTTTTTCAATCTTCAACAAATCAGAGGTAGAAAAGTTTCGAAGGCCGAAACCTCTGAAATGCTGAAAAATAGTCTTGGTACTTGAGCTTTGAAAGGTTCAAACTTCAACTAGTTTCGACTTTGGCAAATTGAATGAAGTGTTGTTTCAATGTGTAAAAACACTGGAACGCTAAAGTCTAGTTCTTAGGTAATTTTCTTGAAGATCATTAAAGATTTTCAGAATGTGAAGGTCGAAAACCCTATGGTCGAAAGCACTGAAGTGAGGGTTTGGTCGTCAGACTTGAAAATGAGGCCAACCAAGAGTTTGACCACAAACTTGGGCCAGGGGGTCAGAGGGGACACCCTCACGACCCTCAAGGTGAGACCAGATGGATCCAAAAAAACTAAGATGCCTAACAATGACCCGAAAACCTAACTAGGCCAACATGAAAGAAGAGACCCTAACTAGACAAGTGAAAAAACAACTAAAACAAGAGAAAAGGGAGAGAGGGAGACAGAGAAACCAACCTCAAAGAGACTAGAGGATGAAGACAAACAAGTGAAATTGAAGCGAAAAACTAGAAGAAAAGATGCACGAAGAACTCTTGAAATGATGAAGACGTAGCGAACAAGTGAGGGTTTAAAAACCCTTTCGTGCCATATATAGGCAAATCAGTGGGTGACATCATCCCCCTGTCGATCAGCCTTTTGGGGATCTCAGACCTCTGAAACACTAAAACATTGAAAGGCGGACTCCCTTTGGGGAGTCGAACCTCTCAAACTTTCGGACGTTTGAAAGTCTAAAACGAGGATGGTTCTAAAAATGCCAAGGCAAATCAATCCTTTCACTCCTCCGGTCTTTCACCCTTTCAAACCTTTCACACTTTCGGACCTCCAAAAGTGTGAAAGTGTGACACAGCCGAAAACTAAGGAAAACTACTTTAAAAAAACAAAAAGAGACAGACAAACAAGAAACCTAGGGACAAGCTAAAAAAGAAGAGGGGGGCCCCTAAAGCCAGGAGGCAAAAAAGGGGAACATGGTTGTGGGACCACAACAAATAGGGAGTCGACCTTTCGACATTTTGGCCTTTTGGAGGTTGGAGAACCCTAAATGGTTTTGGAAATGCCAAGGCAAATCAATCCTTTTGCTCCTCCAGTCTTTCACCCTTTCGAACCTTTCCCACTTTCGGACCTCCAAAAGTGCGACAATGTGACACAACCAAAAACTAAGGAAACCTACTTAAAAAAATAAAAACAAACAGACAAACAATAAACCTAGGGACAAGCTAAAAAAGAAGAGGGGGGCCCCTAAAGCCAAGAGGTAAAAAAGGGGAGCGTGGTTGTGGGACCACAACACTAATCCTATTACAATCTATTGTGATAATATGAGTGCTATTAATATATCAATGAATCTAGTGATGCATTCTAAGACAAATAATATATCTATTAAGTATCACTACTTGAGAGAGAAAGTACAAGATAAGCATATGACATTGGAGTATGTGAATTCAAAGGAGCAGATAGATGATATCTTTACTAAACCATTACCTAAAGATGATTTTGAGTATCTCCAAGGTAAGTTAGGGGTTCTTCTCCTATCTAATGCACATTAAGGAAAGATGCATGCTGCATCAATTCAAGGAATCAATAGAATTTATATCTTTTGAGTTCATGCTAGTATTTCACTCTTTAGGTGAGGCCTGAAGTTGTGAAGAAGAAAGTTTTGTGACTATAATGAAAAATATTTATACTTGAGGTATATCTGAGATGTTTATGTTTCTTTGGCATTCTTTTCAAAGAGGGAGAATAGTGAAGTAAATTCAGTCTAAAGAACTAGAGGGAGACTACTGAGGGTGCAAGATGAAGGAGATGAGAGATGATTACAAAATAGAGATTAAGATGATAAAGGGAGAATACTGAGATGTGGATAATATAATTCAAAAGAATGAAGGTGATTCAGTATATGTCAAAGAGGGAGAAGATCATAGAGAAATAAGAATATAGCGAGATGAATACAGTAAGAGGGAGACAAATTAAAAAAAAAGACTAGAGTTGAAAGATCAGAAAAGAGAAGTTACTACTAAGGAGTAAAAAATATGAATGATAGTGAAGTGTACCATCATCAATTAAACACTAAACTTGTTAATGTTTACATCAATGCCAAAGAGGGAGATTGTTATCATAACTGATAATAATGTTGATGATTTTTTATCTGATGGAGTTGATGATGAAGAATGACCAATATCAGAGGTATACATGATTTTAGTAGAATGATTAGATCACTTAAAATCTTTTCATTTTTGTTAAGAAATTGATTTTTGATTTATATCATGTTGCCATATCATTCAGTAATGATATAAGATGAATGAGTTCAGGAGCAGAGGAAATGAGAAGTTAAGAAGTCATAGAACATAAATAGGAAACTAATATAGATTGGATAATGATTTGATTATATTGGTATGATTATTTTCTACCTAACATATGATTATGTTAAGTTGATAAAATATGGTGATAAAGATTTGACAACTCGGTAAGTAAAGTTGTTATGGCTACCAAGATGGAAAATTCACTCGGTAAGGTAAAGAGAAAAAGTTGGTCACTCGGTAAAGCAGAAAGATTTAGGTAGTGAGCGATGTAATCAAAATTCTAAATAAAGAACATCGAGCAAGAAAAAGGTATTAAATATGGACAAAATTAATATTTAATGATTAGCTATGATGAGTTGGATGATCATGATGATGAGGAAAGTTAGTTACAAGAGATCTACGGTTATGAAAATTTAAGATGAAGATCTATGGAAAGATCTAAGAAGCAAAAAGAAGTGGAACAAGTTTCAAGAAAAGTTCAAGTTCCTAGGTGAAAAGGAAACGTGTTACTGAGATCCAAATCCGATGAATAATAAAATGAATGGTTAAGATTGATTAGAGGAAAACGTAATAGAGGAGATTAAGAGGAAAAAATTTTCTATATAAAAGATGATCTTGTATGGACAATGGACTTGAAAACTAAATATTTGGAGGGTCACAAAATATTGCAGAGCTAAAGGAACAATGAGATTCTGAGCAGGAAACTAATGATTTGATGAAGTGTTGATGCTAGTGTCAAATGAAGAATGGAAGTGAATATTGATGAGCACATAAGGATCTAATTGAGAAAAGATAGTTTCACATCTACAGGTCAGTTTTATTACTATTTCTTACTAGAATTTGTAACAATCAAATATCTTAACAAAGTGTACTTAATAGTCTTATTGTAAATCCTTGAGAAAGGTAACATTCCAAAAAGAGTGTTTAAATCCCCTTAACAAGGCCACTCCTAAAAGGGTGAAGATCCTAACATATCTGAGGTTAATCTCTTAATTGGGTCACACCTAACAATGTGTTTTGTAATCTTTAACAAGATTGACTCTTAACCAGGCGTACTTCAGAAGAGTATATTTCTTAGTGGATGAAAATTCCCATAGTGGTTTTTCCCAAAGCTGGGTTTCCACGTTAAAATTTGTGTTACTCATTGTGAATGATTTGTGAGATTGTTTTACTAATAGATATAGTTTATTTACTGTTGTTGGTAAATAGAGAATTGTGTTACTACCGAGTAGTTACCAAGCTAATTAGGAAAAAGATTTTAAGGTATTTTGTGATCAGGATTACTTAATCACCTCCTCTCTCTGTAATCCAACAGAAAAGAAATTTGAGGTTGGAGATCTAGTATTCTTAAGACTACAACCTTACAAGTAATCATCAACTAAAGTGAGTGGAATAGAAAAATTGAAGCCAAGATTATTGTTAGTATGATTTAGAACAACAAAGAGGGGGGGTGAATCAGTTGTTCTCAGGTCCAGATGTATAAAATAAACTTTCAAAACTCTTCAACAAATCAGATTTGATAACCAACAGCTACTCAATCATTACTGAATACATAACATAAACATATAACATTGCAGTCCACTAGCCAATAGTATTTAACTTGCAAAACACAGAAATGTTCAAACCAAAACATTCACATAAGCATTAACACCAAGATTTATAGTGGAAACCCAATTTGGGAAAAACTTCTTTGTAACATGTTACCTATATTTTCACTCTTCTGTAGTGAGCTCTATGGAAAGCCAACCCTGTCAAAGGTTACAAACACACTGTCAGGTGTAACCCGGTTAAAGGATATCAACCACCATGTTAGGAGTGTGCCTTGTTAAAAGACTTACATACATTCCATTAGAATGCAACCTTGTTCAAAGGATTTATACAAATGACAGTTAGGTCAACCTTGATTAAAAGATTTCAAACTGATACAATGGTTAGAAAGTAACAGCAGTGTTTGATCTGAAAACATACAACTCACTTTGCAAATAACAGAACCAATTTCGTACACATATGATGGCTTACTGATGTATGCACCCTAAAATGGTCGCCTAGACTTTGGGCCCCCATTCATCAATTTATCAATTTCTTGAATCAATGCCTTGCAATATTTTCAAATATTTAAATCAATTTCCTTGATCAAATCGTAATTAATTCAATTATTTTAATATTTTCTAAAGTTTGATCATTTTATCCTAAGTTTTATTTAATTAAGAGAACATGCTCCCTTTTAATTAAATAAAAAAATCTTTTAATTAAATAACAAAATCACTTTATCCTAAGCCACATTTAATTAAAAGAAAAAATCTTTTTTAAATAAATAAATAAAAATTTAAATTAAATAATGGAAACCACTTTGCTAAAAATAATAAATAAATAATAAAATAAAAATAAAAAGAAAAAGACTTTTTATTTGCACATTGAATGCACACTTTCCAAAATGAGTGGGATCTCCTTTTACCTCTTAATCTCTTCCACACATCTTTTTACCTCTTAACCATGTCCATTGATTTTGCCTCTTGAGAATCTTGAGCACATGGATCAACCAAGATTTAATCTCCACCATTGCTCATTTCTTTTTTGCCTCTTAATCTTGACCATCCATTCATTTCTAAAATCTTTTATAAGGAGCCCTATCCTTCTCATTTATGCATGGAGATTTTAGAGATCTACATTTTATGTTATTGTTATGGAGGTTTGGAGAGCGATTTTGGAGAAGAATTTAAGCACTTGAGCTTGGACATTGCAACTTATCTTTTCTTGTCTTATTCTCTCATGCCTCCATGACAATCCATTTAGATTAATATTGCACTTGCATAATAGATTAGATTCATATTTCCTTTCATAGAATAATCTTGCATAAGCATTTCCTTTCATAGATTAGTTTGATTTCATGCATTGTTATCATATAGAATAGCTTCCATTTTCATTTGCATGCATACTCGATGATCATGGAGATTGGCATTCTTATTTTTCTTCTTTGAATCTCTCATTTTATGGTGTACTTGCATAGGCAAAAACTAGGTCTAATCTGAGGGCCTCCATTATTATCCTTGCACTCCATGAATAGAGAGCTATGAGTCACCATTTGAGACCTCATTCTTGAAAAATCTTGGATTTAATGACTCATATAAGTGTGACAACATTTTAGCACACATTTTTTGGTGTCCACTATGGGGCTACCCACCTTTACATGCTGATTTTGGTTAATTTTTGGAGCTAACCCCCTTGTGCAGATTTGTTTGGAGACTAAAACCCTATATTTTCAAAGATTTGATCATATCTCCCAAATGGCTTGGAGTTTTGATCTGAAATGTTTTTTGTAGGTTGGTGACATATCAAAGAAGCTTCAATAAAAAATTCAAAATTTTTTGAGGTATTTTAATTTTCTATAATTGTTTCTTTATTTTTCATAAAAAAAAAAAAATTCGGCACAAATCAACATATCTTTCAAAAATTTTTACATTTTCGGAAAGGTCTTCAAATTCTACAAGGGTTCATTCTTTGTGTTTTAAATTTGGATGCAATATCATAGCTTAAATAGTCAATTTACAAAAATTGGCCTATTTTGGTAAAATGGTTCTCTAGGGCACAAATGAAGAGATTTTTCTAAAATTTTTACATTTTGAAAATCTCTCTATTTTTTAATAGGGGTCTCTATTTTTTATTTCTATTTTTATGGCTGAAATCATATAAAAAAAAAGAGATCTTGTTGACTAGGTCAAATGCAAAAAAAATAAAAATTTGTGATGAGTATGCACTTATTTTTCATGGTTCAATGCATGATATGAGTTGTCATTTGGATTATTTGTTGGCTATTATTTCTCCTAACAATTGACTTTCAGATCTAACCGTAGGGTTTGCATAATTTGGATATACATTGCATATCTTGTTTGCTTGTTTGCTTGTTTTCTTGTTGGAGAGTTTGTGGCTTGCTTACACGAAAAAAGCTCAATAAAATTAAACTAAGCGCGTTGCATTGGACTTGAGGTATTGTGTTGAAAATCTATAACATTTGAATTTTGGGCATAAAATGAATCTTTCATGTTTCTAGCTTGAGTGTTTATTTCTTTCATAGATCACACTTCAATTTTGAGCTCTAAAAAAGAACATAGATTCACTTTCTTGCATATGTGTTTCACATAGTAATTAGGCCCTACAAACACTATTTGTGGCATTCTTGAGAGAGTGGGTTTCTTGTGAAGCTCTTCTTGATGATAGAACCCCTTGTAGGTATGGAGGATATTATTACTATCTCACGGTCTTACTTGGTTTAGTCTTCAACATTAATCAGTACATTCTCTCTTGGTCCCACTTAGAGAGCTCGGTAGACATTGTTGATGACATCATGAACCTTGGTGAGTTGGTTTCAATCTTAGCATGTCAATGAATTTGTTTGCTATGTTTGGGTGAAGTGAAGAGGCTAGAGGATTATGCTCTACTCCTTTTTTGGGTAGTATTAGAAACTCAGATCCTTGAATCTAAACCAAGTCCCCATGTGGTCTTTTTTGTGAGTCACCTTGTTAGAGAGGGTTAACCATAGTGGACACTCCTTTTATTGGGTAAACCACATGGACAAAACCTCAAGTGGTAATAGCCATTTTCATCGTGGTAGAAATAACCGCTATATAAATGTCCTTGTGGAAGAAATCTCCATGGGTGTAGTTTCTTGTTGGGCTATTAGATCTCCTCAGCATCTCTGATTGATTAACTTCTCATAATATGTCAAAACCCCGATGTGCCTAGATTGGAGTTTGCCCTCTTGATATTGCAAAATTTGTAGAGTTGACCATTACTAAAAACCATAGTGCAACTAAATTTTTCTTTCTCGGACTATGTGCATGACTGAAAAATATTTTGAGAACATATACAAATAGCATCTTTAGGGAGTAGAATACTACATCACTATTCTTGTTCATGTGCAAAGTTGCTTTGTCCCTTGCTCATTGTTTGAAGACAATTGTTTTTTTGAACTCCTTGATTGCTATCTTGCGTGCTTGATTAATGATAAGAATCTATTAATGCATCTAGTTGGTCATATTAAACAAACAAATCTGAGTTCTCGAGTGATAAAAACTTCAAAGATCTCCCCAAAAGTGCTATAAATTGTTGCTCAACATCCAAATGAACTTAAATGGTATCAAGTTGCACAAAATGGCTCTTGGTCTTCTTTCTTCCACATCTCCCATGTCTTCCTAGTCTCCCATTTCCATCCTTTCTCTTCTTCCTTCACACTTCTTCCTCTTCTTCCTAAACTCTTCATGTCTTCTTGATTCTTTTCCTCTTATTATCTAGTCTACCTTCTTCTATTCATCTCTTCTATCACTTCCATGCTTGATTCCTCCTCTTCCAGATCCATGAATTTCAACTATCTTGTTATGGAACCTCTCTTGAAAATAGATGATCTCAAACTCATTGCTCAATTCAAAGAGTTTTATTCCTCCAATAGTCCTTCTAAATATTGCATGGGTGATAAACTTAAGATAAAAATAAAAGAAAAATTGATTGAATCAGAGCCTTTTCTAGGGTCATAGACATGATCATGTCATGACCTCCTTCTTCCAAACATTTTTCATCTTCTAAGTCTTCTTATCCTTCCTCATCTTCCAAGTCTTACCATGACTCTTCTAGACATTAATCGCATTCCTCATTATCCAAGTCTTCTTCCTCCACTAGGTCTTCACTTTCCTCTTCTTCACGATCTCGTTCCTCTTCTACTTCTCCCAAGAGTCTTACTTCTCTTCTCAAGACATACCATAATGCGCAACATGAAAATCCTTGTGATACCTCTTTCACGAAGAGTGACACACCCATCTTTGATGACTATGATGATGGACAATATAGTGATATCTATGACACATCTATTCCTAAGAGTCCTCCTAGTCGTGTGCTCATGCTTACTAAAAATGGGTCGTCACATTGGATAGATCGTGATGGTGATCTATATGATTTTGATTTTGAAAGAGACTTAGATGATTTTTGTGAACAATACTTTGATGATACATCTACTTCTATTGAGGAAGAGAAAGCTTTCCACACTGATTATAAACATAAATACTATAAGAATCTCTCCTCTAAGAACTCTCATGCTGAAAATAAAGATTACACTCTCAAGAAAGATTATGTTAATGATGGACCTTTGTCTTGTGATGGTTCCCTTCCATCCCCTACTTCTTTCAATACCCATACATTTCCTAAAGCTTCCAAGTCTTTCAAATCTTTCACAAATTCTTCATCCAACAAAAATCCTAATACTTTTCATGCGGTTCCCTATAGTTATCCTCAAGGGCTACCTCTTAAAAAAACTCAAGCTAACCTTCACTTGGCTGCAAATACTTTCAATAATGCTAAACCTAAAGAACCTAAGCTTTTATATGCTATAATGCCTACTTCAGCTAGTCCTTCACCATCTCTTCCAAAGTCTTCCATACAATTCCAACATGCTTCCTTGTCCTTAGAAGTGGCTCCATGTTAAGAGGACTCTAAAAATGATAAAGAAAAGAACAAAGAAAGATCAAGATCAAAAACCCTCCATGTCATCCAATCCTTTTCATGATGTCTCTTATCTGTTTCATGGTTCTGTTGATTCTGCACACCTTTTCTCATTCATTCCACCATGTCTTAAGTCTTCTCCTAAGCAAGATCAAGCTACTACTTACACTGTTGAGCTTATTGACAATCAAAATAACCTTACTACACTTGCACTTTCCAAAGATGATACTTCCGTTAAGGTTATTAAAAATAGTGTTCTTACTTCCAATGTTAAGCCTATTGAAAATCAAGAGAAAAATTATACGCTTATGCTATCCAAAGCTCCTTGTCAAGATCAAGGTCTTCCATCTTCTTGTTCTACCACTCCATGTTCGCTTCCACTTTCTACTCTTCCTAAGTCTTTTCAAGCTCTGAACAATCCTACCAATGAAGTTGCTCCTATTCAAGATGTTCATGATCCTATTGCAAATCCTAATGCTCACTCTAAAGATGTTGATGTCCTTGGTTGTCATATAGATGTTGGTGAAATTATTGATTATTCTTTTATATCTTCCACGTCCATCCTTGGACCCCCTCCACCAATACTAAGGGCTTCACATCTTCCTTCCATCTTGGTCCCTTATATCCCTTCACTTTCCCCTCCTAACTCTCCTAATTCATCATCCATCTTGGGTCCTTACATCCCTCCATCTCCTATCTTTCCTCAAGATCAACATAGATGCATACCCTTGAATCTTTTTCATCCACTCACCCATCTAAACTAGTCATATCCTCCTTCCACAAGTCCCAAGTCTTTTGGAAGTAACTTAAATGTTCAATACAAGATAAAGAAGCAATACAAGAATCCATTAAAAAAAAAAGATCACCATGTCTCCTCTAATCAACATGGAGGCATAAAGTCAAAAGAGATATCTAAGAAGAAAACTACAAGACAAGTATGGGTTCCAAAATTTATCATTGAAGATATTCTCTCTAAATCATCAAAAATAAATGAAAAGCCTATGGCTATATGGATTCCAAAGTCTCTCTTGAAAGAGTCTAATATTAAGCAACAAGTGAAGTTGACATTCAAGCTTCCAAAGGCTTCCACTTCATCTTCTTCCAAAAATATTCTTCCATTCCATGCGCTTAAACCACAACCTCTGCTATCCATTCACCATATTCTTTCACGTATTCGTTCATTCACATTTCTTCCATCCTCTCACCACCCTTCAAGGTGTGTGTTGATGTTGATCTTTCCTTCCTTTCCATTTACCCTTTCACAATCCTTCCATTCATTATCCTTCTACCTTCTATCATTTTTTCTCGTTTGTCTATTCCTCCTATCTTCCAACCTCACTCGCTTTACATAAAACCTTATCCTCCATTTTTCTCTTCCATCTTCCTTTCCCTATTAGCATCTTTGAGCATATTTTGAATCATTGGCATATCATGGTTTATCCTTTCAAGGAGCATTATCTAAAAAGCTTATCTTCTTCCAAAAATAAAATATAAAAAATTAAAAAAATTTAAAAATTAAAAAAAATTAAAAAATTAAAAAATTAAAAATGTGTCTTGGTGGAAACCTAGAAACAGGCACCTTGGTAGCAAACGTAAAGAGAAATTAATTCATCCTATGGTGAAAACCACTACCTTGTGGCACCTTGGACAAGTACTGTGATGAAAACCTGATAGTCAGGCATCATACGTAGTTCTTCTACATATTTCATCCATTTCATTTTCTCTCTTTGATCTTGACAATGTTGACCTGTACACGAACATTTGACTATCTTGTGAGCTATCTTACGATGATCTTGCTTTCATTCTATTCATGTTTAGCCTTCATATTTATTTTCCTCCATTCATTCTAGTCTTTCGCTATCCTTTTCCCCTTTGGTCTTGATCTAATAAAAAAAGAGTAAAACACGATGCTATGAAGCCTCTTGACATATCTACTCCTTTGGACTGCATCCTTTCCTTCTTTTTCATTATTCTTTTGTGACTTATCCTATGCTGGTCTTTCATTGCTTGTCCAAATGTGCTTTACATGACATTTTTCCCTAGCTTGGGTACTCTTGAGGAATTTGCCCTTCATGATTTCTTCCCTTTATTCTCCTTCATTCTCTTATCTTCCATCTCTTCCACCAGCTTGCTAATCCCTCTTGTTCTCCACCTTGCTAGACATTGGGACTACATGATGTGATCTTACTTGGGAGTTTGATGCCCATTCTGTCTTGGGGCATCCTTTGTACATACTTATTGATCATGAAAAATCCAAAAATTGATATATTGTCTAAAAATTTTAAAAATTAGAAAATATCCTGAAAAAATGATCATCCTAGTGAAAACCTAGCAATAGGTGCTTTGATGTATCTCAAAAAAATTATATATTCCAAAAATACCAAAAAAAAATAAAAAAATATAAAGTGTGCCTTGGTGAAAACCTGGAAACATGCGCCTTGGTAGTAAAAATACAAAAAAATTATAAAAAGTCCTGAAAAAAAAAATTGCAATAAAATCCAAGTGGTGAAAACCTGAAAACGAGCGCTACTTGAGGCCTTTGCACCTTTTTTTCTCAGCACGTGTCCTTGACATTTAGCCTTTCTCCATCATGCCTTGTCCTTGTTGCCTTGGTTTGGAATTGGTCTTTGTCTTTGTCTAGGGGGCATAACTGTGTTAGCTTTGGTCTCTTGGATGCGTTAGTCTTTAGGACGCCTCGCAAATGGTGTTTTTCAACACCTCCCCAATTGTGTTTTTCAACATAACCCCTGGCATCGAGTGTTTTTCAACACTTCTTGGCTTGGTCTTACCCAGTTTTGTCTTGTCATATTCCTTTCTTGCAAGCATTCGATCCTTATCCTCGGACCTCAGTATCAGTTAACACACTTAAATTTTTAAACACAACACTTAATGCTTGAGCTATGTCATGATATTTTCTTTGTGTGCTGATTGTTATTGATTTTCATTGAGTCTCCTTCTCTAATAAGTCTCTCTGAGATGCATAGCTAGAGGACTTGGGGTGTGGGGCATGTTTTTATTTGCTTTCTGCTTGTGGGTGTGGTCTTGAAACTCTTGAGTGTCTCTTGTTGTTCCCTTGAAACACTTAGGAGATTTGAGGCATCATCCTTGACTATTTTTGCACAACCGTTCTTATGGTCATCCTGGCATATGTGCCTTGATGCGAGCATGGTTCTGCTACATTAAATTAGGTAAGTTAAGATCCAAGTCATCTTGACCTTTATGTCTTTGATGCTTATGTTAGAATCTTTCCACATTCCAATCCGATATAAATCACATTCATACCTTCATAGTTGCACTTGTGACTAATGATGATTGTGTGATTTTTCGATGTCTGTTAATAATGGCCCAATGATGAAAATAAGTTCCTTAACATTCTCTAATGAATAATGAACACAAAATCCTATGTTATAGTTTCTCTATTGCAAGTACACCTTTGAATTTTCATGTAGCTTGCATTGTTAGACTTCATGTTAATTTTCATTTTTAGGCTGCATTATGAGTTTGAGAGGGTTTTCTTTCATCTTTTTTTTGGACTTTTAATCAACTGTGGTCACGTTTTGATCTTCATTTCCTTATCTTCTTTCGTGATCTCAATCAAAATTTTCTATCTTAAACAATTGATTGATTTTGAGGCATCCTCTTTCTTGAGGCAAATTCTCTTTCTTCTCTCCATTTCTTTTCACCTCTCTCAAACTTCTATCTTCCATTCACTTTCACCCCACTTCTTTTCTTCTAATTCAACCTTGGGGCATAATCTTTCATCCTTGATGATCTACTTTGGTTTTGTGATCCTTATATCTTTTATCTTACATCAAGAACCTTATTTTTAGTTCGATTTGATCAAATTTATCAATTCACTATTTCTCCTCTATCTCATTTTGATTTCGATCACGAGGGGGTAGTATTTATCAAACTTCAATTCTTGATTCAGCTTTATCAAACCTATCAATTGCTTCGGTTGGGGCAACCTTGCTTGAGACTTGACAATTACCTATTTGCAGGGATGTTGGCCTTGTCTTTTGCAATCAGCTTATCTTTGTCCTGATGTGTTTCCATTCGTCGATCACACGTCTGGGTTGTTTTATGATCCCAAATCGATCTCACATTTCAACTTCATTCTTTGACTACATGTGTTCCCATGAAGATCACACATTAGTCAAAGAGGGGCAAATGTATGCACCCTAAAATGGTCGCCTAGACTTTGGGCCCCCATTCATCAATTTCCTGAATCAATGCCTTGTAATATTTTTAAATATTTAAATCAATTTCCTTGATCAAATAGTAATTAATTCAATTATTTCAATATTTCTTAAGGTTTGATCATTTTATCCTAAGTTTTATTTAATTAAGAGAACAAGCTCCCTTTTAATTAAATAAAAAAAAAAATTGATTAAATAATAAAATCACTTTATCCTAAGCCACATTTAATTAAAAGAAAAAATCTCTTTTAAATAAATAAATAAAATTTAAATTAAATAATGGAAATCACTTTGCTAAAAATAATAAATAAATAATAAAATAAAAATAAAAATAAAAAGACTTTTTGTCTACACATTGAATCCACACTTTCCAAGATGAGTGGGATCTTCCTTTGCCTCTTAATCTCTTCCACACATCTTTTTACCTCTTAACCATGTCCATTGATTTTGCCTCTTGAGAATCTTGAGCACATGGATCAACCAAGATTTAATCTCCACCATTGCTCATTTCTTTTTCGCCTCTTAATCTTGACCGTCCATTCATTTCTAAAATCCTTTATAAGGAGCCCTATCCTTCTCATTTATGCATGGGGATTTTAGAGATCTACATTTTATGTTATTGTTATGGAGGTTTGGAGAGTGATTTTGGAGAAGAATTTGAGCACTTGAGCTTGGACATTGCAACTTATCTTTTCTTGTCTTCTTCTCTCATGCCTCCATGACAATCCATTTAGATTAATATTTCACTTGTTTAATAGATTAGATTCATATTTCCTTTCATAGAATAATCTTGCATAAGCATTTCCTTTCATAGATTAGTTTTCTTTAATGCATTGTTATCATATAAAATAGCTTTCATTTTTATTTTCATGCATACTTGATGATCATGGAGACTAACATTCTTGCTTTTCTTCTTTGAATCTCTCATTTTATGGTGTACTTGCATGGGCACAAACTAGGTCTAATCTGGCGGCCTCCATTATTACCCTTCCACTCCATGAATAGAGAGTTATGAGTCACCATTTGAGACCTCATTCTTGAGCAATTTTGGATTTAATGACTCATAGAAGTGTGACAATATTTTAGCACACAACTGACTGTGATCCATTTCCATCTTCATCACTGATCTTCTCAAAAATCCCTTCAAGCAATCACAACTCCTTCGCCTTTAGCCTTTTATTCTTATACATTCAATAACAACAACTCCAGCATCCTCTCTTTTTCCAACCTCATGCTTAGGTTTCCTTAATACTTCCTCAATTAGGTCGATCTAACTTTTGCTACTTAATCTCCTCCGTAGATCTTAGGGTTAGGTCAGATTCATCGAATCCTTCCAACTTTATGTTCTTCATCCATCCTTCTAGAAACATCTCAAATCTCTTTATGGATTTATAATAAAATAGTTTATAGTGCATTAAATGCTTCCATACAATCAATAAATAAAGTCAACATGATTTACATAATCCAAGAATTCAACTATGTCAGCTAGGAATCTGAATTCTTCAACAAATGTAAATTACTGACGCTCGGTCAATACAGTATTCAACTCCTCGGTCTTCACTGGGTAGCCTAGTCATGACTGAAACTGTTTCCTCAGCTAATACTATCTTCCTCGATAATTAATTGATGTTCGGTCAACACTGAATTTACTCAGCATATACTGGCTCGGTCGACACTAACATCACTCGGCTTAAACTAAATTTCTTCACTTTTGCTCAATTAAGCCTACTTGTTTAGTATTCCTTCTTACTTAGATAAGTAATACATTATCTTATCATTGTGCCACATAATCAAGCACCCATTGAAGTATCAAGATAACTCAACCTTTCCTTAGGTGCTATTGTTATCAACCCTCCCCTAATCCTTCTCAACAATCAAATAGATATAGTACTTTCTTAGATAGCAATAGTCTTACCAGTTAAAGTTTGACATCAATGACAATACAACAATTGCTTCAATTACAGTTTCCAACAATCTCCTTCTTTAGCATTTATGGCAACACCATATGAATAACACATGAATCACCAACCAATCCAAAACTTATCTATCCATAAAAAATATTTATAATATCCTTAGCTTCATTCTGATTCAGAATCAATTAGCCTTGCTTACATGACCATCCACATAGTAACATCCAATTGATCTCTATTTATTTCCTTTCCTCTGAATCTCTCTCTCTTTCTTGATATTCCATGAAATCTCACCATGTGTTTTCATCTTATTCATCTCCCTCTTTGACAATAATGCCAAAGAAGAAACTACAACATACATCCTTCAGATGTAGATGTCATCTTGTCAGTTCAGTAACAATATTTCTCCCTCTTCCATCTTTTCTTATGATTGATTATCAGCTTTGCTGTACTTTTCACAACTCTAGGTTGCTCCTAAAGTGTGACTTGTCTCTGCATCAATTTTTCAGATACTCTTTGCAACACATTTGATGCAGTGCTCCTAGCTTTACTAGGCAGCCTCAGCTAGGGAAAGAACCCCTAATTGTCCTTTCATATATTCATGAGCTTCTTTAGGTAAAGCTTTAGTGAATATGTCTGCTAGTTGTTCCTTTGTATTTACATATTCCATTCTGACCTCTTTATCTTGTACCAATTCCCTCAAGTAGTGATACTTGATGGTGATGTGTTTGGTATTTGTGTACATCACCAGATTCTTAGATATATTGATAGCACTTGTGTTGTCACAGTAAACGACAACTGGTTCAGTGATCTCTTCTTTCATGCCTACCTACAAATGCTTTATCCATACTAAGTTTGAATAGTTCACTGCTGTAGCCACATACTCGGCTTCAACTATAGATTGGGAAATGCAATTTTGTTTCTTGCTTGTCCAGGAAACTAATCTCTATCCAAGAAAGAAATCTCCACCACTGGTACTTTTTTTGTCATCCACATTTCCTACACAATCAACATCAGTATAGACTCTTAGTTCAAATCTTTCATGTTTCTTGTAGTACAGTCCATAATCTGTAGTCCCTTTCAAATATCTCATTATTCTTTTGACAGTCATCATGTTAGTTTCCTTAGGATTGGCAGAGAATCTTTCCACAATCCCAACTACTAGAGCAATATTTGGTCAGCTATGAACAACCTACTGCAGTTTTCCAATCATGGACCTATACAAAGTCTGGTTCACTTCAGCAGCAGCATCATTTTTAGACAATTTTTGTCCAGTAACCATGGGAGTACTTGCCGGCCTTGAATACTCCATACCAAAGGTTTTCAATATCTCATGAACATATTTAGACTGGGTGATGAAAATACCTTTCTCCATTTGATATACATGTAAACCAACAAAGAATTTTATCTCCCCAAACATACTCATTTTAAATTTAGTTTGCATTTCATTTGAAAATTTCTTACACAGGGCATCCTGTCCACCAAATATAATATCATCTATAAAAATCTTAGCTAACAAGATTCCTTTACCTTCTTCATCTTTCATGTATAGATTGTTGGTGTCATTTGTCCTTGAGAATCCAATCTGTATCAAGTAGTTGTGTAGCCTCTCATACCATGCTCTGGGGGCTTGCCTTAATCCATACAGTGCCTTATTCAGTTTTTAAAGCATGTGTCTTTTGTTTGGATCAACAAATCCTTCAGATTGTTCAATGTACACTTCTTCTTCTAATATACCATTTAAAAATGCTGACTTGACATCCATTTGGTATACCTTGAAATTTTTGTAGGCAACATATGCAAGTAAATTTCTGACTCCTTCCAATCTTGCTACAGGGGCAAATGTCTCCCCATAATCTATTCCTTCTTCTTGTGTGTAGCCTTTGCATACTAGCCTTGCTTTGTTCCTTGTGATTTCTCCATGTTCATTCAGCTTATTTCTGAACACCCATTTTGTTCCAATAATATTTTTATTTTCTAGTCTTGGCACCAGATTCCAGGTATCATTCTTCTCTATTTATTTTATTTCTTCATTCATGGCTTGAATCTAGTCTTCATTTTCTAGTGCCTCCTTTTTTGTCTTAGGCTTGAATTCACACAATAAACATGTAGGATCTCCTAACTTGCTTCTAGTCAGAACTCCAGTTTCTTTGTCTCCAATGATTTGTTCAGGCTTGTGATGTCTCCTTACATATTGTGCCAAAATAGGTTTTGCTCTCTTTTCTTCTTTCTCTTCGAGTTCACCAATAAGATTGTCAGATTAAGCTTCTGAATGCTCGGCAACCTCTTCCTAATACTCGGTAGCATCCTCGTGTCGCTCGACATGTTCTTCTTATTGCTTGACATTGTTTCCTTGATGCTCGACATTTCTTACCCGAGACTCTACATCAAGTGCAAGTTTGTCACTTGCCTCTCCTTCTTCTATATATACAAAAGATCTATAATCTTCTTGTTCTCTCTTGCTTTCCTGTTCATTTTTCTCTGCATACTCATCAACTTTGACATTTACACTTTCCACAATTCTTTTAGTGTTAGAGTTCAAATACTTGTAAGCTTTTCTTTTTGTGGAATAACCTAGGAATATGCCCTCATCACTTTTAGCATCAAATTTTCCATTCCTATTGTCTTTTAGTATATAGCATTTTCTCCCAAAAATTTTAAAGTACTTTACATTAGGTGCATACCCGTGCCATAACTCATAAGGTGTAATCTTTGTACCTTTTTTAATTTGTACTCGGTTTAGGGTATAAATAATTGTACTTACAACTTCTCTCCAATACTTTTGTGCAACATTCTTCTTGATCATTAGTGTTCTTGCACAATCTATGATAGATCTATTCCTTCTCTTTGCTATACCATTCTGTGGAGATGTTCTAGGTGCAGACATTTGTCTCTTGATTCCTTTATCATTACAAAATAGATTGAACTCTTTTGATATAAATTCTCCACCTCGGTCAAATCTTAGACACTTCAAATTCTTACCTGTCTCCTTTTCAACCTTAGCCAAATACCACTTAAAAAATTGAAAAGCATCATATTTTTTTTTAGAAACATTACAATCATCATTATGGTGTAATCATCAATAAAAAGAATAAAATATCTAGCACCACAATAGCTTTGTACACTCATAGGTCCACAAAAATTAGTATGAACCAAATCCAAATCATTCTTAGAAGTAAAAGTCTTGCTCTTGAAACTAGACTTTGTCATCTTATCCAACTGACATTGTTTGCACATTACATTCTCAGGTTTCTTCAATCTCGTCAGTCCTCTCACTTTCTTCTTTTTACTAATTTCTACCAGATTATCAAAGTTGACATGACATAGTTGCTTATGCCATAACCATATATCATCAAGTTGTGCAATGATACATGTCTCTTTAGATAGGTCTAGATATAACAAATTACCTCTTGTTTGTTCTCCACTTCCAATCAGTTCACCAGTGACATCAAATATTTTGGCCTTCCTGTGATTCCACTCAGTAGCCAGTGCTATTAAGTTGTGCAACACTTAGCATATTATAGTTAAGACCCTCAACCCAATAAGAATTTTCACAAGTGATCTTATCAGTTAGCTTAATCAATCCTTTACCCCTAACAGGACATAGTGCATCATTACCAAATTTAACACTTCTACCTTTGTAATGATCTAAGGTATCAAGCTTACTTTTATCACCAGTCATGTGGTGTGAGCAACCACTATCAATAATCCACTTATCATTTTTGTTCACATAGGATATAAGTGCAATTTTCTCATCCTCATCAGACTCATCTTTTATAGTGACATAGACTACTTCAATTTTAAATTCATCACTATCAGTGTCAGTTTCTTCTTCAACAATATAGCAGGATTTCTTACCTTTTCCCTTGTAGTCCTTGTACCTTCGGTAACCTCTTTCTTCTCTTTTGTCTTTGTGCTTGCTATCTCTTTCCTCATCCTTTTCATCCTTGTCAGGACATCTTGCAGCCATATGACCAACTTTATTACATGAGAAACATATGATAAGGAGTTTACCTTTATACTTTCCTTTTCCCCTTTTCAATCTTCTGGCCATAAGAGCTTCAAGATCCTCAAGTTCTTCATCAGATGTGTCACTTTCACTTTCACTCTCACTAATGCATCTTTCTTTGACTTACTCAGAACCATTTGTGACTTAAATACATATTCAACATTAGAAATAGTGAAGTTATCAAAATTAGAAAGCTCAAAAGTAGTAAGCTTACCAACAAGACTTTCCAAAGTAAGAGCATTTCCAGGGTTACATCTAGATTCTTGAATTGCTGAAATTTTGATGGCATAAATAGGATGAAAAGTTCTCAAAACTTTTCCAATAATAGTCTCATCATCAATAGTTCCATTAGCTCCTCTACTAGCATTTACAACTTCTTTTATTCTACCACAATAGTAAGCAATATTCTCACCTTCTTGCATTTTCATTTCATCAAATTTACCTCTTAGGATTTTAGCTTTTTCCCTCAGTACATTTATGTCACCACCATAGATGTTTGCAAGAGTGTCCCATATTTGCATTGCATTTGTGCAATCTTTGATGTCTTCAAATTTAGGATAGCTTAGGGTAGATGCAATCTCCAACATTGCTTGATTGTGTTCTTGTTTAGCTATCATCTCCTTGGCAGTCAGAGGTGCAATAGGTGTAACATAGTCATGCTCAATGTAATACTTTGTTGAATCACCAATACCAACTAGATGCAGTTTCATCAAACTCTGTCATGCAGGGAAGTTCTCCTTGTTTATCTTCGATACCTCCTTCTTATACATCCTAATCATTTGCTTCAAGTACCTTTAAAAAAAATTTCTGTAAGCACCAACATCTCTAATACCAATTGTTAATATGATTTAGAACAGCAGAGAGGGGGGATGAATCAATGGTTCTTATGTCCAGATGTATAAAATAAATTTTCAAAACTCTTCAACAAATCAGATTTGACAACCAACAACTACTCGGTCATTACTAAATACATAACATAAATATATAACAATGTAGTCCACTATTCAATAGTGTTTAACTTGCAAAATACATAAATGTTCAAACCAAAACATTCACACAAGCATTAACACTAGGATTTATAGTGGAAACCCAATTTGGGAAAAACCACTTTGTAACATGTTATTGATATTTTAACTCTTCTGAAGTGAGCTCTATGAAAAGCCAACCCTGTCAAAGGTTACAAACACACTGTCAGGTGTGACCCGGTTAAAAGATTTCAACCACCTTATTAGGAGTGTGCCTTGTTAAAGGACTTACATACATTCCATTAGAATGCAACCTTGTTCAAAGGATTTATACAATTGACTGTTAGGTCAACCTTGATTAAAGGATTTCAAACTGATACAATGGTTAGAAAGTAACAACAGTGTTTGATCTAAAAAGATACAACTCACTTTGCAAATAACAGATCCAATTCCATACACATATGCTGGCTTACTGACTGTGATCCATCTCCATCTCCATCACTGATCTGCTCAGAAATCCCTTCAAGCAATCACAACTCCTTCTCCTTCAGCCTTTTCTACTTATACAGTCAATAACAACAACTCCAGCATCCTCTCTTTTTCTAACCTCATGCTTAGGTTTCCTTAATACTTTCTCAATTAGGTCGATCCAAATTTTTCTGTTTAATCTCCTCCGTAGATTGTAGGGTTAGGTCAGATTCATTGAATCCTTCCAACTTTATGTTAGATTCATCCATCCTTCTAGAAACATCTCAAATCTCTTTATGGATTTATAATAAAATGGTTTATAGTGCATTAAATGCTTCCATACAATCAATAAATAAAGTCAACATGATTTACATAATCCAAGAATTCAACTATGTCGGGCAGGAATCTGAATTATTCTTCAAATGTAAATTACTGACGCTCGGTCAATACAATGTTCAACTCCTCGGTCTTCATTGGGTAGTCCGGTCACCACTGAAACTATTTCTTTGGCTAATACTATATTCCTTGGCAATTAACTAATGTTTGGTCAATACTGAATTTACTCGGCATATACTAACTCGGTCGACACTAACATCACTCGGCTTAAACTAGATTTCTTCACTTTTGCTCGGTTAAGCCTACTTATTTAGTCTTCCTTCTTACTTAGATAAACAATACATTATCTTATCATTATGCCACATAATCAAGTACCCATTGAAGTATCAAGATAGTTTAACCTTTCCTTAGGTGCTATTGTTATCAACCTTGTCCTAATCCTTCTCAACAATCAAATAAATATAGTACTTTCTTAGATAGCAACAATCTTACTAGTTAAGGTTTGACATCAATGACAATACAATAATTGCTTCAATTACAATTTCCAACATATTATATGGACCATGCAAGGTATTGAGAAGAATAGGTGAAGTGGCCTATGAAATAGATCTAGCAAGGGAAAGCAAGATCCACAACATCTTTCATGTGTCTAGGCTTAAGAAAGTTCTAGGACAACAAGTCAACCCTTGTACCAAATTGCCACCATTAGATGAAGAAGGGAAAGTCGTCTTGGAACTGAAGCCATTCTCGATAAGTGTGAAAGGAAACTAAGAAACATGACCATTTTAGAATACCTAATAAAATAGAAACATCTACCAAACAAAGATGCAATATGAGTAGGAGAAGAGATCATTTCTCATCCAAAATTGCTTGAGGATAAGAAAACTTGGGAGGGATGGACTATCAAAAACCAAAATTAATACATATATGGATGTGTTAATTATTATCATCTTAAACATGTAGATTAAATTAATATTATTGTTAGGAATAGAAATTGTAATTAATTAATTAAACACATATATAATAATCAATAATATTAATCAATGCTAAACCATATTAATGTTAAAATAATTTTATTTACCAATATATTAATATAATTAACCAATATTAATATATTATAATTAATTATCATTATGTATACATAATCGACATCTTTACCAACTGATATATAATCAACGTACGCCGAAGGAGTTTCTTATATGAAACACATCCAGCTGGATTAACGCGATGGACGGCGGTCTTGCATGTCGTACGCATGCAAGATGATTGAAATCATCTCAATCATCCGCATCGTTTGCAAAAAATATGCTTTTGTTAAATTTCTGAAGTGTGAACACCTTTCGGCATACGGTTTAATTGAGAGCCACATATTTGTTAACTCCTTATAGACCCGGGTTAACCCTGGTGAAGTTAACCGCCCACTGCAGATGCCAAATTTGCAGGCACGAGATGAGGAACTATTCCGATTTGATATCTGTTCGCTGTCATCGGCTCTATAATATTTTTTTACGTCCGATTTGATTTTCGTGCGCTGTTGGTTAGATTTGGTTAGAATTATTCATAGCGTTGTTGTTGCTTCACTTCCTTCTAACTCCTCCACTGTGTTCACCAGCACATAATCTCCCTTTGTTAAAGTAAAAAATAAATAAACAAAAAAATACAAAGCTGCTACAGTAGAGAGAAAGGAGATTTTATTATTGATTGATTAAACCAGACTAGATTCTCTCATTTATAGAGAGTTTGACTGCAGAAAGTAAAATGGACAGCGTCAGATTTAAATCCTTATAGGAGTATGGGGCAGATCTACAGAAGCCAACAAGACAGGATGCTTTTACGATTCCTCGATGGCATGCGGATAAGCCTTGAGGATTCTCCATTCTCTTCACTTGCCCAACGAGGCCTCGGAGCCGCTTGCCATGACCAGATGCCTGGCTTCCCTTGCTTCTATTATAAACTTGAGAAAGCTATGAAAATCTATGCCCAAAACAAAAATGAAAAGAAAACTCCAAACCCAAGAGGGATCTTCTAAGAATATCTATGTGAAATGAACATGGACTTAAAGATATATCTAAGTTAAATCTCACTAAGCAATGTGTGGAAAATGAAGGAATAAGAAATCATGTTTTATTGCAAGACAAGTTTGAAGAGTAACTGAATATTATACAAATTCTTGATGTCTTTTGAAAACCAAGCTCATTCAATTCCTCTACACATATCATGGATCATGTAATGCAGTATCAGAACAAAAGATAGAAAAGAACAATACTAACTGTGATGCCTTCATTACATAGCAAGTAGATCCTCCACACACATTGGCCTTGAATGCTTATTTGGCATTAGTTTCAAGTTCCTTATTATCATCCACACACTCTAAATTCAATCCCTTATTTTCCTCCATTCCTGTCTCTGGCAAGATACTTGTGGAATCGGGCATAAGATTATCGAGCATGTCCTTTATGGAATCACCAACTAAGCATAAAGACTGCGATGCCAAATTGAGAGAAGCCCTCCAGTTAAAGTACATAAATCCAAAGGAATACAACCACATTTTGGGATTTCTTCATTATTTTATTGTGCATGATTCTGAGACTACCCTTAAATAATAAAGATAGAAGATGTTGATAATAAATAGTTGAGAACCGCCATCATCATCACCATCGTTTTCTGCATCATGATCATAAGACAACTCAAAAACCAAAGAGTCTCATTGTTATTACCTCGTGGCTTCTGCTACATATACAACAGGAGAATGAAGATCATGACGTACGAGGGAGTTTTGTCTGCCAATTCCCTCCTCTAGACAAACAAAAAAAGACACTGTATTGATCATACAACAAAATTGATCTTCAAGAACCTCATTACTATGGATGATTACCAGTAAGTAATAACTCTATTTTTGCAGAAAACTAGATCCCTAAAAGTGGAGACAGAAAATCATATTTTAGTATTGTCATTTCCATTAATGAGAAAGAAAATGCAACGTTGATTGACTAGATATTTCCTGTTATTTTTCTTTTCTAATCACCAATGTTGCCTCATCTATTTGTTTGCATTTGAATCCTCTTTCACACCAAAATTTTGTGAAGCAAATGATAGGAGAAAATACGTAGCTAATGTTGATTCTGATACATAGAGCAGCAAATACACTAACTACCCTACAAAACATCCAACCCATATAACTTGGCTATCGTACATTACTCCAGAAGTATCACATGCATAGCGGCAACTCCATGGCTAAAACAATTGAAAGAATTGAGACTTAAGGTCTATTTTTGCGACCCTTGTATCCGTTACTGCATTCTCTGCATTCTCCTCTGAAGTTGTGCATGCATCTAAAGCTACGCATTCTCTCACGTTGAGAACTGAGCAGGCCTCTGCAAACCGCCAACAACCCTAATCAACAGGCACCAACAAAACTGACATCAATATTTAGGATATAAGGGAATGAAAAAATATTTGAGAGAAAATGTATTATGATTGGTGACTTCCAATAAATTTAATAAATCAAATATTATAAATATTTATTAAATATTATTTTCTCTTTAAATTTTTAAATTATTATAAATCAAATAAAAAAATTATTTAATTAAAAAATTGTATTCAATACATTAATTTTTTTTCTAATTTTTTTAATGTTATAAATTTATCAATATTTTAAATTTAAATGTAAATTTTCAATTCAATTTAACATTAAGTAACAATTGATTATTAGAAAATATACTATAGTTAAATTTTAAATTTATGAAAGTAATTTATATATAAATATAAATATAAATATTTATATTGATTATAATATAAATAATAATTTACACTTTTAAATTAAATAAATAAACTTAAATTAATATCAATATATAATTAACTTTTATTTAAGAATTAATCATAAACAATTATAATACATTACTAAAATTTAATCTAAATGATAAAAAATATCTATAATTTTATATTTGATTAATTAGTTAATTTGAATTAATAATCTAGACTAAAGATTCTATATATTTATAATTTCAGAATAAATTATAATACATTATTTACGTTTCAAATACACAATAAATTGTTAAATAATACACATGTACAAAATAGAAAATTAAAATCAAGAAAGCAAAACATATAAATCGAAGAAAAAAATTAATTTAACATTTATTCGACGTACAAATTGCATACCAAATTGCAATTACTAGTAATAATATTAACAAAATAATAATTCTTGAATCGACTTCAACATAAGTCGACATCGCTTAGTCGATGGTAATCAATTAATAAAATCACAAATCATAATAAATGATGGTGTTAAGACCCGTCACCTACGAAACAATGGAAAGAGGAAGAGCGTAAAGACACGACCTTGACGGGTGACTACATAAGACATATAAGAGGATTAAGTGAAGATCATGGACTGAAAAAATTAGAAGAATTCATTAAAAAGAGAGGTAAGATCTTATTTATGGGCGGTATCGATCATGATACAAGAGATCACACATTCTCAGCAATAATACAGAGTTTAAGAAACATGAATTCCACCACAATCTAGAGAGCATACCAGACAATTACGCAGTTACTGGGAATTCACTCACTCACAACAGGTTGGAGAATTGTTTGTTTACATACTATCCTTTACAATATGTACTGTGATATACCAAGAAACTTATGAATGTCTTTGAATATGGATACCATATTCAGAGACATATTTAGAATATAATTAAATTCTATAGAGATTAGATAACTATCGTAGAGTGTTACAAATATAGATATCGGTGACCGTTAATAAAATATCAGGTTTCATTAATTTATTAATAGAGGCTTGACTAAATTGTAAGCTCTGTAATTCGTGGATCCTCATAGTGGGTAGGGAGATTGCAAGAGGGGGGAGTAATTCGATCAAATTAAGGAAATAGATCTCAAAATGGGTGTCAATTATGAGGGAGTCTCTTGTAGATTGTTTCTATTTCAAGGGCAGTAATTCTATCATCCGCTATGAGAATTAATTGAGAAGAGTATACATTTTATAAAGTATGATGTGTTTACCCTGTTGATATTTGAAATACTACTAACAAATAAATATTTGTATAACATGCTTTATTAGAAAGAGATTGTGTTGAACTTACTATTTTTTCATACTAACTCACAACTAAACCATCTAGGACAAGGGGACATTATATATACTTCTCTATTTCTAAGAGCTCTTAGTGAACCTATAGAATATGATTCATTATTAACTTGTTACATATCAAGACCAAGCATGTTCGTCTTCAATTTTAAGAAAAAAAAAACCCAACCAAGCATGTCACATGAAACCTTATAAAAAAATCACATGAGAGCCCACCACAACCAAGATCTTTGTCATTGACCATAGAAAATTTCACTTCTAGAAGGTCCTCTTATGTGAGAAATATATCATAAAAGACCAACTTCAAATTGAAGATCGTAGTGGGAACCACATGTACACACATTGTTGAAGAGCTTTCATTGTCTCAAGTGAAGGTATTTCTACCTAGAAAATCTACTAGTAGTGGTGCACACAATCTTGAAGAATGGAGGGGATTTTACAAAGAACTTATTTCCCTTCTTCAATACGTTTGATCTTTTGAAAAAGGATGGTGAGATCAAAGAGATTGAAAGAATTAATATTTAGAGATATTATCCCCAATTTAAAGTCAATGAAGGTGAGATTTTAGTTGACCATCCCATGGTATATGCACATTAGTAGCTCACGTACTGATGGATTTGAATAACACATGACGATTTAAGAGTGGTGATACTAATAGCATTTTGATCTTGAGAATGAAAATCTCTAAGGTATGGAATCACATGATTAAGAACAAAAAATTCAATTGGTGTAGATATATCCATAGAAAGAAATATGTATATTTGATCATATCATTCTACCATTGAATCTAGCCAACCTGAAGAGTTGGACATGATTCAAGGTTCTAGATACACAAGTCGTGAACCAACATGAGTTGATAAGTTAGAAAGTATGTATTTATAAATAATTCTTTCCTAAGAGCCTTTGGTCCTAGTTGTTACAAGTAGTGGTTTCCGTTGCACCAAAAGATCGACTTGTTAATGCCCGATAAAACCACTAGACTTATAGAAGACATAGGAGGCAGTTAAGCCATGTCATGAACCCTATGAGGGATGCTGGCCCACTGCCAATAATCGCCCTCCTAGCATCACTCGTCGTGGCCTGCATGGATTCAAACCCGTGACCAAGCTCTGATACCACTTATTATAAGCAGTGGTTGTCGTTGCACCAAAAGATTGACCTGTTAATGCCCAATACAACCACTAGACTTATAGAAGACACGGGAGGTGGTTAAGCCATGTCATGAACCCTGCGAGGGACGTTGGCCCACTGCCAACACCAACACTTTCCTAACAATAGAAAACTAGATTTTAAAAATGGTAATATTTGATATAGGCTCAATCATTCTTTTATGACAATTAATGAAAGAAGAGATAGATTGTTCAAACATCATGGCTCCAACAAGGTGATTGAATATTACTTTTATACCAACCTAAAAATTATTTCATGTAAACCATAGAAAATAAAGGTGACAACTAATGATATTAAAAAAAAAAACATGATTCATTTCACATATAATACCAACTTTCTCACTCACGCATTGCCCAACATATAGGCAAATAGTTGCATTTAAATCTTTATGTGACCTTGCCATAGTAAAATTACCACATACCATCCAAGAAGTAGTGATAAATAAAGTTATATAATCTAATTACGAAGAAGATATTTTTTAAGATAATTGGCGGAATAAATGTTCATTACCCCAAGATAGTGATTATTTATATTAAATAAAACCTATAAAGAATAATTAGATAGGATCACATACATATGCCACCATATGTGTTTATCACCTATTTAAAGTGAAAGTGGCAAGTCCTCAATATCGCACATCATGGTTAGTAAGAAAAAAGTGATAGATGGAACAATAAAAACCCAATAATTTTCAACTCTTGTAAAAAAAATATTAAGGTCAATAAATTGTTTGTGAACATCTAGAATGATTTATTATACTTATAACATTCCATGATATTATACTTATAACTTTTTATATTATTTTTAATGGAAAAGGCCTCTATTCATCAAAACATTCCATGATATAAAATTTGTGGAAAGTGGGTTCATGGATTGTGTTAGTATTAGGGAGATCGTCAAGAGCCCCATAATGATTCTATAAGAAGTATTCTTATATGAGTGCCATTAAAATTGGGGATCAAAATAGACAATTCATGAAAATATTCTTGTACTATAATTCTCGTTCCTTATGATCATGATCTAGGCTACAAGAATGTTGGAAATTTAGAGGGGGAAGTTACCTTCTAATTAAGATGAAAGGAAATTGGTCACTATTTGGGTTTGACTAAACTAGAATGGGATCTACCTAAGATGATTCCCCCTCGAGGTGATATTGACATCCTCAAATTTCATCAAGTATAAGGCTTCAATTTTTTTATTAAAAATGAAAATATTATGGAACAAAAACTTTGAAGCACAATTATCAAGATTATTTTTATTATCCATGATGGTTCAACCACCCCATTCTTTTGAGATTAAGGTTTCATTGAGGCCTACCTACAAGGAGACTTGGATCAGTAAAGAATTAGAGAACCTATATATATTTTATGGTTTAAGGATTGGCATATGTAAAAAAAAATGTTTGGAAATTTAAGGCATGTATGACCCTTCATGTTAGCTGCAAGAAGTTGAGTCCCACTTTTGGGCAAAAAGTGGAAGTGTTTTCCTTGTTTTTCAAAAAAATTCCTAGTTGATGCCAAAAATTGAAGAACTTAAAGATTGAATCTCAAAAAGCTTTAGTAATAGAAAATGTAGTTCTCGGAGTCTACTTTTCAAAAATGTAATTTATTTCAATACCCGCATGGTAGAAATTGTTTTTTAGTAGACATATCTTAAAAACACTTTTTTCAACATGCTTGTTTCAGGACCATACCACACACGTGTATGACCACCATATTTTGACATAAATAAAGGAATTTTTGTAAATCCTTTTGGGAAAAGATACCTAAGACACCAAAGATTGATGAGCATATTTTTTCTTTTTTTTATTGAATATTTTTTTATTAATTTTTTATTGACTATAAAGTCTATTTTCAAAAAATTTGGTGTACGACCATCATAAATTAATGTAAACTTATCATTTTTTAAAATTTATTTTTTAATCTTTAAGGAAATTCTATGTAGATTGATTTCATATAGTTTTTTCTCCAAAAACATAAAAACAAAAAAGTTTTTAAAATTTTAGTTAACCTCACCATTTTAAGTTTATCTACCAGTTTTGATTAATAAATAATATAAAAATTAAAATTAATCAAATCAACCAAAACAATAAATTGAATCATGAACAATAAGAATTCCAATGGGTTTTCGTTTCATCAAAATATTCAATCGGGAAGGCCTTCAAAAAATTATGGCAAGGAAGACATTTGGGAATCCAATGCCTTAGCCATTATTTTACAAGCCCATGTCCCGACTCAAAAACCAAAGCATAGGGATGTGGAGGGTTTTCAAATGGAGGTGGAGGTGGAGGTGGATTTTGACCTAAAATTTCCTCTATGGAAAACTCATCCATGGATATAGAAATACTTTGTGTAAATATGTATATGAATGTAACCTGCATATATATCTAGAAACATGCAAATTTACAATTACTAAATGAGGAATCTATAAAGTACATTTTACGTTACAAATTAAAACTTATAATTAAAGAGAACATTTAAATATAGCTTTGAATGCACTTTTACACAATGAAATTAAGTGCTGACAACAACCATGCCAAGAAATTTAAACTAAATATATGATCGCTTGATCTAGTTTCTTTAACATCTATATCAAAACTACAAAGTTTGTAGATAACATAGTCATGTGAATTCTACAATTGGCTAAGTGCATTTAAACATTATATGAATGCATTGATAATTTATTACTTCTTATTAGGTTATACTAGCAGTTGCATGCTTTTGTGCATGCAATAATGAGCCGATAGGATATTTGAATTAACTCATAAATAATTACTCTGAACATATCTTAAAATAACTAAACTAATACATCTATATAATAAATAGATGGAATAAATTTTAAAAGAGCTTGAAATTGAAAAGTAGATTGATGCTTCTCAATGTGGGTTATTTCTTCTTTAATTGAGTCAATCAACAACTATTGAATCTATTCCCAAAAGATGGGATTTTCATGTCCTCGTGGACTATGAAATCTATGTCAAGGTGATGATTTCTATTTAAGTGTGCCATTTAAAAGTCTGTAAGATGGAAACATTTAAAGCAGGTAAAATTTCAATGCAAGTGGGTGATATATAAAATGAGTTTTAATATATGCCCTTTTATAATATTAGGATTCATCAGACAAAGCCCGTATCTATGTAATTTAATTATTTCTATTAAAAAAAATGAAATTGAAATTGTACTCCATTTAAGTGTATATTTTTAAAAAAAGTTTGTGACAATTATAAAGATGTCAATGCTACATTCCAAAAAATAAACCTACCTATAATATATTGCAATTGTCCAAAACATACACGGTGATCAATGAAAAATTTCCCCAAGATAAATTGAGTATGAACAATCCATGGAACATAATATTTCACATCATTAAAAAGAAAGCACAAAAACCTTGAACATCAAGATATTACATTTACAATAGTATAATATATTTAACATTAGATAATTTATGTCTCCTATATTCTAATAAAAAAAAATTTTAAAAAATATATTCTCCTAATATTAAAATAAATTCACAAAATTCATGTATTTATCCTCACTCCTCAATTAAATCTTAATACGTTTAAAAAAATTAAGTGTACTTCTAACAAGATGCATATATTAAAAGAAAATAGAAATCTTCACATAATATTAACACAAAATTCTTAAACATTCATTATATTACCCTCATTCAAATAAACTCTTACACTTCTATGAACGCCTCTTATAACATAACAACAAATAGAACTCATGCAATATCTACAATTTATTCTCAAGTCTATCGGCTTAGAACAACATATTCAGCCACACATATTATAATAAACCACTCTAATATAAAACTCTAAGCATTGCCAATATCGATCCTCTTAATGTTGTCACTATTGGCAGCATCAGGATGTGCTATGGGAGCATTCACAGTCAAAACACCATTCCAGCTTTGCCAAAATGTTGTCGGCATTAACATTTTTAGGCAGTTGTAATATCTTCATAAACCATCCGCTCAAATGCTCAACACGGTGTCACTAATCCATCTTTTCCTCCTATTCATTGTGCCTCTCCCTGCTTATTGTAGGGTATTCTTGTCCAACAAATTGATTTTCAAATCATCCATCTCTAGCCTTGAAATCATGAAAAAAAACTAAAATCTTTAAGACAGACCACTGAAACAAAAATAATAAACCCTAGAAAGAGGAGCAGACAGATTATTAATATTTTACCAAGCAAATTAGTTGTAAAAATATGAGCTTCAAGGGTTTCCTTCCAATCAACTGATGTATTGGGTATATGGAGAGGGTGCACTAAAATCCCATAGGCAATAAATTGGAAGTCATGGATTAGAGAGGTTTCTTTCCTATGGATCCCATGTATTCACACCCCTTCTAAAATATGGAGTCAAAGCAATACTAATTACAATTGAAACTTCCAAAAAAATTAATAACAAAAATCAGAGAAAAGCTCTTGCAATCAAATAACATTATAGATGTTTCTTATAATTTAATATTGTTAACTACACTCAACAATAAATATCTTCTAATAATATTTAAATATAAAATATCTATTAACCATATCATTCTCTTCAAATCTAAGCTATCCGGAAAAAAAGACAATCAAGAAAAGATAGAAAGTTTCCTTTCAAAATTTTGTTAAAAGTTTCCATATTATTTTTGTTTTAATATTTTTAAGAGAAACAAAGACTTGCATAAAATATATTACATTTAGAGATATGTTATATAATATTTCGATATATTTAAAAAACCAAAGTATAGCTAAGAATCCAAGCTATAGATATAATATTTAGAATTATTTCAAAATTATTATTTAATAAAAACATGTCAATATTCAAAGATATAATATATATGAATCCAAGCTATAGATATATAGCTTTAACACATTACAAATTTGAGAAAATGAAATAAAACTAATTCATATGAAATGATTTAATAGATTGAAATTATTATATGACAGAAAATGAGAAAATCATATAAAATCACTTCCTTTAGTTAAGCTTATAATTTCTAGGATTAACAGTTTGCAAAAATCCTTCTTGGACTTGCAAACAATGGTTGAATTTTAATCTATAATAGAGCTTGGCCTACCATGGACGAACTAACTTAATTTTTGGATCCATATTTAATATGAGATGAATATTTTGTATTTGTATTTATCAATAAAGTTTGCAAATTTTCTAAATGAAAAGTAGTTTTAACTATTAGCACTTGATTATCAGTAAATATGGATGAAATTATACTATTCTAACACAATTAGAAAATGATTTTAAAGAATGGATTGAAATGATAATATGACATAAAATGAGAAAATTCCTCTATGTGACAGCAACCATGTAGATTATGGAAATAAACTCTTCGTGCAAATAGTAAAAGTACGCACCTTACAAAATATAATAAATAAAATTACTCTACACTAGATTTGCAAGCTTATAGAATTATTCAACTCAATAAAAAAATGATGGCTTGTACAAAATTGATTAATTTTGAAGGAGGTCGTTTTGAAAGGCAACAACTTAAAAGATTATTTCACTCCAAAAACTTTGCTAAAATACCATGTCGATACTACTCATAAAATCTATCAAATATATTGTGAAGTAATTCTACAATTTCCAATTTTGAGAGAAAGAGTTGTAAGAGTCATTGATTATCTTTTACCAAATTAGCAAGAGTCAAATTAGCAAGGTCTGCAAGAGTCATCAATTACGTGTAACCAAATTAGTAAGAGTCAAAATTTAAATGGAAGTTAGCTACTAAAAATCAACAAGATGACATCCTGAAATAGAAATAATTTATGTAAAATTATTTTACAAATAAATATCTTCTAATAATATTTAAATATAAAAAATATATTAATCAAGTTACCGAGAAAAAAAAAAGACAGTCAAAGGGGCTAACAACTTTCTGGCAAGAAAATGAATTTTCTGGGAGCAAAGCTCCCACAAATAACCTATCAGCTAAACTAGCAATTGCACGCTTTTGTACGTGTAACAATGAGCCGATAGGAGTTTTAATTTTTAAGAAAGTGATATGTTTTGTACAATGCAAAATGTAGATCATTAATGGTATGTAGAAGGAATTCTGGAAATCATATATAACAATCTTTAGGTCATGAGGTTTTTTTGCAAATTATATTTGTTCAAATCTGTGTCAAATTTGTGAGTGGTTTATTACATAATATTGATATCAAACAAATGATAACTGAATCATAATATGACATATAAATCTGAAAGAAGAGTAAACATTCAAAATCAATCCCTATGTATTAATTACAATTTTGCAAAAGAAAATAGCATTCAATCCTCACATAAATAGAACATAAAATGACCAATATTATGAATGAAAGATCATAATCCCATACTCAAAATGTGTGTATTTATTACAATCTTAAAAAAAATATAATAAAAACTTAAGGAAGGATAAGGTTGATAATCTAGATGAAGATGAATTCTCCAAAGTTGACTAAAAAACTAACCGCAGTAACTATTTCAAGATCATGCAACCCTATGGTTACACACATACAAGATCTTGTCACATAAAACATCACAAAATGATATTAAAAAACCTCAACTACAAGACGACATCTACCCAAAATTTCTCACAAAATGCTAATGGTCAGTTGTCATTAAAGCATCGATCACAAAAATGGCTTCAAATACAAATCAAAACATCAAAAATTTAAAAACCCTAAGAAAGGGCAATTGGGACAACAAAAATTTAATATGCCTCTTTCCAAGTAAAGCCATAGAGTTTCAAAAAATGAATAGTTTTCCAACAACCTTGAAAACAATATACATAACATGCTGACGCACAATAGAAACATGTGCTTTTTGGTCTTCTATTGTTCTATTGATTTCTTTTTTTTGGTAGTGTTAGTCCATTTTCCAGTCAATGAAAAATCTTACGAAAATGGCCTCCTCCCTACAAATGTTTCATGGTTTGTGCTCCTGCCCTGTGTTCTTCATGTTGTCACCTTGCTCCAGTCCAATTTTCATGTGCTGAATTGCAAAATCCAGAAAATTATTCAAGTTTTAAGGTCTGCAGGAAATAATTTCAAAATTTTCCATAGTGTCGAAAACCCATAGTATTTTTGAAAATCCATGATGTTTTCAGTTTGTGTGAAAACCTTTGTTGTTTTCGACCTTTTTGGCCTACATGAAAACTTGTGTGTTTTCACATCCCTTGCTTGCTTTGTGTCAATATTGAAAACTCTGTGTGTTTTCGATCCTTCGCTGTTGTGAAAACTTTGTGTGTTTTCGACCTCACACTTCTGCCTTGTTTGTTGGCATTCCTTAAATGTTCAGGTGTGATGGTTGGTGGGCCTAGGTCTTCAAAAGCTCTTCCTGATTGGTTGTCGCATGGCCGCATGTTAGACTTTTCTGACATGCGATCATGCGACCGCTTGCCACCTGTCTGCATGGTCCCGGTTCTACGTGGTGTTCGGCTGCCTGGGGGTTAACTTCTCATTCCATGACCTGGTGACTATGTAGTCGCATGATCTCTTCATGTCCGGTGGTTAGCGGCTAGCATCTCATGACCTGGCAAGCGGTTTGTCACGTAGTCGCTAAATGCTTGGCAGTTAGTTGGTAGGACCAGTCTTCTTGGAATTCAGGCAGATTAAAGTTTGGTTTAATCTTGTGGCTATCGTTATACCATTGGTATAACTTGCTCGACCTTTAATGCAGTGGTATAGCGACAGCCGTTGATTCTCATAAGGAAGGCAGGTGGGTCTGTTGACACGTATGCACAGTTGGCATTTTTCTATTCGTCCATGTATTTGCATAGTGGCTTGTTGTTGGTGGGACCTGGTTTCCAGATGTGTCAGTGGGTCCTATGTCAGTATGACTTGGCGGCCATAATGAATGATGGTGTGACATGTGGCAGCAAAGGCAGGCCTGTGTATGGGTCTAAGTGGTTTGGCAGTCCTGATAAATTTTTAGTGGCCCGACAAATTTCCTTCTTGTCACTGGTTCGCATAATGTTTGGTGATGCCCTAGTTCATTTGGTGATTCAGTGAACAGTGGTCGCATGATCACTAAGTTTTTTAGCGATGGTGGACAGTATCTCGCAAACTGGCAAAAGTTCTTCGGTCGCTAGTTCACCAGATAAAGTGAGGTCGATGTTTCAGTGATGTGGAGGTGTGTCTCATGTTCGCATAGCCCATTTTCGGTCTATGCGATCATGCGACAACTGTTTGGCATCGTGGTTGCGGAGTTAGGGCGGGTCCACTGTGCAGGTCTTACCGGCATGCTCAGTTTTGATTGGTCACTGACAGGTGGTGGGGCTGAGGACTTTGCAAAGGGTTGGTGACAGACTATCGACCATGGCTAGGAGACCGCGGTCGCATGATCGCAAAGGTTAGTTTGGTGCCTTGCGATCATGCGACCAAGCATAAGATGTAGCTAGAATTCCTGTGGCGGTTAAGTTGGTGACCGCGCGATTACGTGACTAAGGGAAAATAGTGGAGGAACATAAAGCCTGTGAAGTGCAAAGTAGCCGTTTGCCTTCAAATTTGAATTTTTTGAGAGTTTCCAGCAACAGAGGGTACCATTTTTATGGAATTCAATGCAGAAACGACCCTGTTTGGTGAGAAGCAATTTTTTTGCCATTGCAGTGTGGTCCAGGGTGTAATGATCATTTGCAGGGATCTGTACCATGTAAGGAATGAATAAGGAATGGCTTGAGGTGTGTTGCAGGGTGGTTGATTTGACTTGTTCTCTTGGCAGATTTGTGATCTTCTGCATACTGATCTGAGAATTATCATAATTGGAGATCATCTTTGATCTGTTTCTTTGAGATTGCTTGGTTTCCAGCCCCTGCAATAAATTCTTGATGGTTCTGATTGGCTTGGTAGTTGAAATCCTAACCCTGGTTACCCGTAGCTTGTTGCATCCTACTGTTTGGGATTCCAAGGTAACCAATGGTATAAATTGCAGGTTGTTCGATTTTGTAAGGGTTCCTTCTTCTGCAAATTTTTGAGGAGAATTGGTTCCAACTAAAGGATCCTTTTCCTGTAGATTTTTCTCTTCTTCTTCTCATATAGAGTGTTCTTCTTTCCTTGCTGGTTCTGAGAATACAATGCATATTGTAAGTGACTTGTCTTATGTATGAGAAGTTAATATACTCTTACTGTTGTCAAGCTATCTCCATTTGAATTCTGGATTCATTAAGCATACATCAAGGGTGTCTAGTTTTTCTGTTTGCACTGCCTATGTGCTTGCAAGTGGAGTTGTCTTCACAGGGATAACTGATTCAGGGTTAGTGTTTATGTATGTATGAGATGAGGTGTCAAAGATATTTCATGCTTGTCTTCCAGTGGATGCTGGTTAATGTATTGTATGTTTATAGGTCTCTTCTAAGGGGAGGGTTAAAATCCTTTGAGTGGATAATAAAATACTTAAATACACAGGTGGGTGCTAAGTTGAGGTTTGGTCATGGTGTGTGATTGATGTCAGGCATCGACACATTGAGTATATTGTTTTCTTGTTTCATAGCTGTCTCTACAATAGGGTATTTGACTCTGTGGCCCATTGGATAAGGCACTGGTCTATGAGAGACTTAGGGTATCTCAGGGGTCCCTTCAAACTCATTTTCAAATCATTTCCATTCAATCCCACCCTTTCCCTTTCTTGCTGTTAGTGTAGGTCTCTGGTTTTCAGACTCATTGCATGCAAGCAGGTTATTGCATCAGATTTGATTTCATTGGGGTACAGGACACCTATAGGAGTCTGGTAACTATTCCACAATAATACATTTGTAGGCCTTTCAGTCATCAAGAAGAGTCATGAGTGTGCAGATGAGGCAATACCCACTTGAGTGATGTGGAGCTCAAACCAGAAGGAGGATGCCCTCGGTCCTCATCAATTGGCACTTTTCCCTGTCAGACTTTGGAGCAAAGACTAATCAGTTTGTCAATCATAGTGTAAACCTGGCACCGTGTGGGAACAAGTTTAAAAGCCAACAATTAGGTTGTTCTATTGATATATTATTTTCAACTTGATGTTGTATTTTAGTTTAGTTGGTGTTTCTCTCTTTCTATACTTATTTTTGAAACATATATTGAAATGATTAATGAATAGTTGATGTTTCTCTCTTTTTATACTTATTCTTGAAACATTTATTTAAATGATTAATGAATACTTTTTTATTCTTTATATGACATGTATTGTTAAGTTAAAATAGAAACTTATAAAATCTATAATAGAAATGGCATGGCATAAAATTAGTATTACTTTAGGTCTAAACTCAATGTAAAGATGACACAACCCAAAATATTAGGTAATATTCTCTTTTCATATTTAAAGAAAATCCCAAATATACTTACAATAATAGTTCTAATATCTTTGTATCAACAAAGAAATAAATCTTACATTAAATATTTAATTAGTTTGATCAATTAAAAATTATTAAATCACATTTTACTATTCTAGGTTCTAATTCAAACCTTAACTCCCAAATCCCATCAATATTAAACTCCAAGTTTTGGATTCTAATTGGAACTTGATTTGGAGACCCTATTGATATTAAAGACTTAAGTACGTATAACCTTTACAAACTTAGAAAGTAAATAATGTAAATAATAGATAATTTATTAGATTATTAAGGCTATGTATGTAAGAAGACTAATAAGGTTAAGAAAATTGACAAAATACTATTTACCACTAAATGTGAGTTCCAAGAACTCCCAAAGGTTTACAAATTCCTCTCTACCATGTAGCGCATTATATAATTTGACTAAGACATGCTAATTTGAACTTAAGGATAATTGTCAACTCGAGATTAGCTAATATTTCTCAGTTCCATGCTATCTTATAAAGTCTTAAATCAAAGACAAGGAAATCAAGGAACACAAATGAGAATATTCTATTAGATATCACTCTTAATTTTAAAACTTATTTCTATACCTCTCATAAAGGTAATCTTGACATCATTGATAGAATAAAAAGATTTGAATTTTTTTTAAAGAAGGATGAAGATGCTAATGCAAGAAATTATTATAACTCTTGGTTAATGAAGGTGAGAAAATAAATCACCAAGACCACCAATAGTTTGATAAGGTTAAATTTAAATGGAAAATTATTGATAAAATAACTTTGTATAAATAAGTTAAGGTTAAATCAGAATCTAGGTCATTTCATACTTGAATGTATTAGTTTATTTACATGATCCTCAAGGGAGCAAAAAATATTGATTGGGTCTAATTGGTAATTTAACAATATGCACCAATAACTAAAGAAGACCAATATAAACCAGCAACTAAAGAAGAGCAAATTGAAAGAAAATCATAACTGTAGAGTGTGTACAAAATTGATTTTTAAGGAGGCATAAAAAATTTGAAGCAATTGTAGTTTACAAGTGCAAAGCCAACACCATATTATTCAGCAATTCCCTACGCCAAAATGGGAGCTTTGAAAATATGGCATAAACATCTATTTAAAAAATATGCCATTACAAATCTATTACTATGTTTGGCTATATTTAGTCTCTGTAAAAATAATGGTTTATAATGGTTTCTCTACTATCACATAACTGTTACAGACACCTAATTTTCCTCATCCCTAAAATTATTTCAATAGCAAAATAAAAATGTTTGCAACTATATTAAATGATAAATTGATGAATAATGAATCTAATATATTCATTTATAGGTTTACACTATTTAAATAAATAAGAAAAATGATATTTGTTTATTGCATGTGAATAAACTTCACAAATAAAAAAATTTATTGGGGTTATGAATACTATCTGGTCTTCAAATATGACATCTCACAATAAATAGAAACATTTTTTTGCTGCAAAATTGCACTCGAGCCACAATATCCAAAAACCAACTCGATTGTTTAAATTTCCCTTGCAATGACAAAACTTAACAAGGGCTTTGCTACACCCTTTTATGCTACAACCGGCTATAAAAATTGCACCAAACAAAAATTAATTTTCCTGAGGTAATATAAACAATATTTTTACATTCAATCGCTAACAATAAAGCTCCATTTTCAGCTTTGTCTGGCAAATGACATGTGCATTGAAAGAGATACCAGAGGATTCACAACTTAACAATTCTCTAAAATTTGAGAAAAGAAAAATAAAGATTTGTTTAAATATTCCACATTAAATAACAATTATCCATAGGACAAAAATAGAGTATTTTTTAGTTTCTATTTTGTACGGTTTGTAAATTTGTTGGAATATTTCATACCAAATAACAATTCAATTCTTTTTGAAAAAAATGGAGTAGTTTGGTTGTTTCCACTTTTTAACAATCAACTTCTAAAATGTTAATTTTTCTAAATGATTTTTCATACCAAATAACAATTCAATTATTTTTGACAAAAATGGAGTATTTTGGTGTTAATATGATTTAGAACAACAGAGAGGGGGGGGTGAATCAGTTGTTCTCAGGTCCTGATGTATAAAATAACTTCAAAACTTTTCCTTAAATCAAATCAAGCAACCAAAACAAAATCGGTCATCACTAATTCAATAATAGAAACATATAACACTGCAGTCCACTACCTAGCTGTAACTAACTTGTAAAACACAGAAATGTTCAAACCAAAACATTCACACAAGTATTGACACCAGGATTTATAGTGGAAACCCAATATGGGAAAAACCACTTTGTAACATGCTACTATTATTTTCACTCTTCTGAAGTGAGCTCGGTTAAAAGCCAACCCTGTCAAATGTTACAATACACACTGTCAAGTGTGACCCAGTTAAAGGATTTCAATCACCTTGTTAAAAGTGAGCCTAGTTACAGGACTTACATACACTCTATTAGAATGCAACCTTGTTCAAAGGATTTAACATATGACTGTTAGGTCAACCTCTGTTAAAAGGATTTTGACTGTTACAATGGTTAGAAAGTAGCAGCAGTATTGATCTGAAAAAAATACAACTCACTTTGCAAATATCAGATCCAATTCCATACACAAATGTTGGTTTACTAACTTTGAAACTTTTCCATCTCCATCTCTGATTTGCTTGAAACTTTTCTTCAAGCAATCACCACACTTCTCCTTCAGCCTTTTCGCTTATACAGTCAATAAAACTTACTGTTCTTCCAGCATCTACTTCACCCCTCCATTCTCATACCTAATGTGTAGGTTCCCTTAATACTTTTCTCTATTAGGTTAACTTATCTTTTGCCGCTTAATCTCATTTATAGATCTTAAGGTTAGATCAGATTCATTGAATCTACCTGCTTCATGTTCTTCGTCTCCTCTTCTAGAATCATCTCACATCTCATAAAGATTTACAAGAAAAATTTTACAAAGCATTAAATGCTTCCATACAATCAATAAATAAAGTCAACAGATTTTACATAATCCAAGAATTCAACAATGTCGGCTCCAAATCTGAATTCTCTTCAAATATAAAAATGTTGATGCTCGGTCAATACTGTGATCATCCACTCGGTCTTCATGCAAAATGCTCGGTCACTACTAAAACTATTTCCTCAGCATATACTGTCTTCCTCGGCAATTAATTGATACTCGGTCAACACTAGATGTTTGCTTGGCATACACTATCTCGGTCGACACTAACATAACTGGGCTTAAACATGATTTCTTCATTTTTGCTCGGTTAAGCCTACTAGTTTAGTCTTCAATCTTACTAAGATAAACAATACATTGTCCCATCATTATACAACATAGTCAAGTACACTTTGTAGTATCAAGATAACTCAACCTTTCCCTAGGTGCTATTGTTACCATCCTTTCTTTCCCTTCTCACAATAGATATAGTACTTTCCTAAGTAGCAACAGTCTTACCAGTTAAGGTTTGACATCAATGACAATACAACAATTGCTTCAATTGCAGTTTCCAACATTTTGGTTGTTTCCATTTTTTAGCAATGAACTTCTAAAATGTTAATTTTATTCTACCAGAAAAAAAAGTCAGTTAGAGAGGCTGACAATTTTTCGGTAGAAATTTTATTTTTCAGGGAGCAAAGCTCCCACAAATAGCCTATCGGCTAAATTATGTTGTTTGAAACAATTTTCCCAGTTTGTGTTATATGTAAGATCTATTATAGGTTGGTGTTATGTAATTTTATTGCACTTATGTATTTACTTGAGACCAAGGGGGCTTCCCTATGTACAACACCTAAGTAGAAGACCTAACTACTGAGGTATTTTCTAACAGAAATACTCTCACACTAAGACCATCATGAAAATCTTGCATATTATGTTAATTTTATACGGTGTTGGTCCTAAGAGTTCATATGTGCTTAGTTCAAACAAATGTGAAGTATTCAAACTGAGTGAGTATACATATGTATATATATATTCACTCACTTTCAATAGTTTGCATTTTGTTTGAAATAGACATATATGCTCCTAGAACCAACAATGCATAAAATTAACATATTATGCTAGACTATCATGATGGTTTTAGTGTGAGATTATTTCCATTAGAAAATACCCCAATAGTTAGGTCTTATACTTAGGTGTTGTACATAGGGAAACCCCCTTGGTCTTGTAAAAACATAAGTGCAAGGATTAATGTATACATATGTATTAGTATATTTGTTGTGATGCAAAGAAGGTACACACACACACACACACACACACACACACACACACACACACACACACATATATATATTGGGATAGGAAAGATAAGGTACTGAGAGGGGAGGGGTGAAAATATATATATTCACCCCTCCCCTCTCAGTACCTTATCTTTCCTATCCCAATATATATATGTGTGTGTGTGTGTGTGTGTGTGTACATACATACATACATACATACATACATATATATATATATATATATATATATTTATATATATTGGGATAGGAAAGATAAGGTACTAAGAGGGGAGGGGTGAATCAGTACCCTAAAAAACTTTACTGAATATACAATCTACAATAGTAGTGTCTAACTATCCAACTAAAATCATTGTTTGCAACATTCATTCAAATGACTTTGTAAATGTAAAGTGCATGAAAAAAGACAATAAACCATTCATGAAATGTAACACTTAACACAAGTATTTTGGTTACACAGAAGCCCTTATTGGAAGGTAAAAATTGGGGTGGGGATGATGCCCACAAATTCTTCTACTATAATAAATAAAGTATGTCTGTTAAGGCTACAAGTGTGATCACTTCTGGTGATCTTACCCTGTTAGGAGTAACAATAAGATCAATTAGATCTACCTTTTGAGAGGATTTTAGCAACACCAATTAAGTGTGCACTCAGTTAAGAGATTTACAATCAATCTATTAAGTCTACTCTGTTAGGACATTTATAACTCTGCTATAATGATTAGAAGATAACATAAAGTATTTGTAAATTGACAACTTCAAGTTTTCTAAATTAGATTTATGATATACTGAATAAATATCACCTTGATGTGTAGTAAACTACTCTCTATTATGCTCGGTAGCCTTGTGTGTTTCTAATAAAATGATTGCTATTTTTGATAACTGCTCATTCATGCAAACCTTGTCTCAATTCTGATGTCCTGATAGGCGGCTACTGCTTCATGATCTCCTTGTCATGTATGATCGATTATGTCAAAATGACATCAATTATAATTATATAGCAAATTTCTATGACCTAATTAGGTTTACAACATGTTAGAAAATCTAAGATCTACAGTGTACAAAATTAAACTAGATCTAACAATTACATAGGAATCATCACAATATTTAATGATTACATCCATAATAAATATGCCCTGATCTTGGTAAAACTTTTTATGAATCCATGTAAACCATTTGCATAGATAAATGTGCCATTACTGATTACTATGATGTTTCCTGAACAACTCAGTAAACACAGCCTTCTATGTTTGGTGAATACACTGATGCTCGATGTGTAGACTACTCAGTGTTTACTGACTCGGTGCTCGGTATACTCTGATGATCGGTAAACATACTCAGTACTCGATTAAACCTGTATCCATTTATCTTTTAGTTATGCCTTGTGACTTCTCATTCTGAAGGCTTTGTTTGTTCAACCGACTAGCTTTTATAGCTTCTTATTCCATCCTTTACTAACTGATCAACTTAGATTACCGACTAATCTAATTTGATACTAATGACAACATCTAATGCTCAAATAGAGATAAAAATATCCCCCTTTGGCATTAGTATCAAAACTATAATGTATATAAGCCAAATTTCTCAAAAATGTTCTAACTCTCTATATATACATATACATATATTGTCTCTTCTACAAAAATCCCCCTCGGTGCATGCTCCCAGTATGTAGTGTAGTACAATTGGCATATAGAATTACATTTGGAATATACATTATGATTTCCTCCTTTTTGATATTAATGCCAAAAATAAAAATTGTACTTACAGCTTATCAAAAATGTGCTTGTGGGTTTTCATCAAAGAATCTAAGAGGTTTTCCCATTCCTCTTTCAAGTTGGTAAGAGCAATGTGCTCAAGACCAACTTGTGCATCCATATCAAATATGTTTTCTAACATTGATATCTCTAGTGTAGCAACTAAGGCTTGTGCCTCCACAATGTATCTTTCTATTATCTTGAGGTGTGGAAGCAACTTGGCTTGCAACTCGGTGACTTGGTCACATATATTGTCTTCTTGCTTCCTTAAATCAGCTCTCAATCACCTTAATTCTTGTACTTTGAGAATATTCTTATGAAAAGCATTTGGCTCGGTTAGAGAAGCATTAGCACTGGCTAGGATATCTACATCCACCTTCTTTATCTTCTCACTAACCTTGGCAATGAAAGTTTCCACAGTGCATAACTTAAACAAAATTTAAATTATTTTCTGAGTAATGGATTATAACTCGGTTATTTCCTCAGAAAGCTTTACCTTGTTGATTGCCACTTCTTGGATTATTTTCTATGCTAATTTATTTTGGATTTTATCCTCTACCCTTTCTTCAATTCTTTTCTGGACATCTATGTCCAGGGCATTGATTTGATTGGCAAGAGTTGCAAGTTGGTCCAAAATAGGTGTTTCCTCATTGATTTGGACATCAGGTACAACCTACTGCAGAATGTCTCTCACATCCTCTAGAATATGTTTACTCTTACTTTCTTTCCTTAATTTCTCTTGTTCTTCTTTCCTTTGCACAATTCCTCATACTTCCTTAGTTCCTTGAGGTCCAATGTCCTCGAGTCAGAGTTAGCAATCTCAATGACTTCATCTAGAGTGACTGGCCCTTTTCCATGTTTCTTCTTTTTCTTCTTGGACTCTTGAGGGGATGACTTTATAAATGGAACTATAGCCTTTACCTTGACATTTGGCTTGTATTTCTTGGTAGACACTATTTCTTCCTTCTTATGCTCCTCGGTGACTTGTGTCTTGGTTGATTGAGATGGAGCCTCTGATGTAGTGTCAGTTTGTGTAGTCTCGGTAGGCTTAGGGTCTTCCTGTATGTGTATAGGCCTCTTTTTCCTCAGGCACATTTGTCTTGGCAGTATTTGGAGTACTTGTTCCTTGCTCCCCTATTGTGTCCTTTGGTTGCTTAGGGATTGAGCCTTTAGGTTCCTTTTGGGTAATAATTTCAACAGCTTGCACCAGTATAGGAAGGTCACTCGGTATGCTACTTATTGCTGGCTCAGTGGGGGCTTGTTCTTCTTTATTGAGCTCCAACAATTGTGATATCCTCATCATTCTTGATATCATCAGGATCACCATTAGTAATGTCATCTTGAATCATCAGTGATTCCTTGTATTGTTACCTGCTCGGGTGCATCCTGCATTATATCTATGTGCTAGGTGGCATCCGTAGTATCAGGTACCTTGATATCTGATAGCACAATTGTGTCCTTTGGTGCTACATTTGCATCATCAGAATGGATGCCTTTACCTTTCCTCTTTTTGTTCCTCTCGGGGGTTATGTCCAAAGCCATCTTATCTACCTCATCTTGGGCTTGTAATATTGAAGACCGAATTAATTGACAATTTTCATCAAATTCAGCCAGATTTTCATCAAGTATTTGCAGTGCTCATCACTTTACTAAAATTCTCTTTGAATAAGTTTTCATTAAGTCCTCAACCTTAGGAACTGTCAATGTAGGCATTGTCATGACTAGGGATTGTTCCCTCATTCTCTTTTCAGCATTCAATGCATAGGTCCATCTTGCTAAAATTCTATCATATAAAGCCTTAGGTACATACTTTGAAAATTCAATGGGTACCTTCTTGAATTTAATCATCATTTCAATAACAACTTCCTCTATTTTATTCTGGTCCTCGATTGATAGGTGTTCAAACTGACTGATTTTTGGATCACTTAGACCTTCATTGTCTATTATGTTCTCAGCAACTTCATCAATAGAACGGTTCTTATTTACAACAAATTTGAATTGTTCAGTGTTATCTTCATCATCATCAATGTCATCTTTACCTCTTATTAACTTTCTTCTTTTCTTTGGGGCCTTAGTGGTAGCTTTTGTACCTCTCTTCTTCCGATAGGTCTTTGTCGGTGTTGGCCTTGAGATTTTCACAACTCCTTTCTTCAGTGGAGGTGAAGCTGCAGTGGTTGATCTTGTGTGTTCCCTAGTTTGCACTTCTATCTACTTCTTCTTTGGAGTGGGAGTGGGTGAAACTAGTGTAGAATCTGCATCTTTATCAGACTCAGTTGCCTCATCGTCATGTGTTTTTTCAGTAAGAAGTAACTGACCTTCAATTACTACCTCAACTAGAATGCTCTCAGATGCTTCAACATCAACTACATCTTCTTCAAGTTTCTTTACCAAATTACTTATCATTTTATTTGATTTCTTTATGATTTTCCCAATGACTAGGTCTATTTTTATCCTGGTTTTAGCTTCTTCATATGTACCAAACCTACCAACTTTTGGATCCTTAGGCTCAACTAATAAAGCCTTGATTGACTTAGAGGCTTGGTCAATATCAATTTCATAACCCATAGAGGCTAGCCATTTTTTTCTAGGCTCCACTGCCTTTATTAATGTATAGTTTGTATCTACTATAAAATAGATGTCATGTTCATATTTCTCTACCAGTTGTCTCGGTATCCTACTTCTTGAGTTCATTCTCTCCTTAAATTTTTCAAAGTAACTATCCATCATACTTACAAAATTGTCTCCCAGACTTTTTATCAAATCTATGATCTGGAATGTAATAGGCTTGTCAGTTGTCCAATCTACATTCTTGGATTTGTTCAATTTAGATGCGGATGCCATTGTTCTTCATTTAGGGTTTTGGTAAATATCAAATGACAGCTCAGTGACGATAGCACTTACTCGTAACAATGATGAAAACAATCGAAATCATTTAAATCTTTTCTCAAATGGTCTAAAAATCCTTTGCTCAATTTCTCTCTTTAAACTCTTAGCTCTTTGTAATCGTAGTGTAAAAAATAAACTAAGTCCACAATGTATTTATAGCATTTTCAGATTCCTGCTCAAACCTTTTTGCAATAAATGCTCGACCTTACATGGCTCGGTGACAACTGTCATACTCGGTGTATACCACAAAATAACATAGGCTCAGTTGACACATAAAATTCCACTTGGTTAATACTGGCACTTAGTTAACTTTCCTTAATAGTTACAAACTAGCAACTTCTCACTCGGTCTAACATATACCGTCTATAAACACTTAAAGCTCAAAACTTGTAAAACCATAATGCATCTTAATTCATGCAGATTTGGTATGTGAACACTTGATATAAGGAACTGTATGATAGATGTAATCAATTAGAATTATCAGTTCCATACATACCTTTTCAGCTTAGGTGGATGTGACGATGTCACCCAATCCAATGAATGAGGTTTCACCAACTGCATTACTTGACTCAACGTTGTCACTTGATTATTTTCTCCCCATAGTGTTTCTTATCCTCATGATATCTTCAATTGTATTTCCATTTTCAAATATTTGTGTTACTTGTTACTAACTTTGTGACAGTGTAAGCATGCCATACCAGTACTTGTCTAGCTACGAGATCTGCCTTTGCAATTCTTTCTCATGTAATTAGCTACAATATGTCCATATATTCCACATGCTAGGCAGTTAACCCATGTGTTATAATCCCAAGTATAAGCATTACCTTGTCTACTCGGTTGATAGGTCTTGTTTTATCCTTTCGGTGTCCAGACTTGCTTCATTTTTTTTCTACATTCTTGTGAATTATGTCCATGCATCTTGCAAGGGTGACATTGTTTCTCCATGTAGGGTTTGTTAGGAGTCCTATTCACCTTACATCTACACTCATGTGCTTTATGTCCATACTTGTTACAACTATAACAATGACCATTGAACTTAGGAGTGGTTTTAGGATTACCTTGTGCTTTACTCCTGCAAACATTTGAAGTGTGGCTTGATTTACCATAGTGATAGCATGTTAGTATCTTAGGTCTTTGACTCTTGTAAGTATTCATCTATTCTTCTTTCTTAGAAGATTCCCCTTGCTCGGTATAGCCTAATCCAGTAGTGCTTCCAAGTCCTCTTTGATTGTATAGAAATTCATCAATGTTTTTGGTATTGTCTTCAGCTTTTTTTTATCATCTCATTATGTTGTTGCTGCATTTTCACTTCATTTCTCAGTCTTTCATTTTATTCTCTAAGTTCACCAATATCTTCAATTTTCCTTATTAACTCATTATTTACTCGGTTGATCTCCTGGCTTACAACAACCATCTGATTGGATATCTCAAAGTGATGCTCGATAAGTCTCAGTATCTCAGATTCCTTCACTTGTAATTTTTCAGTCATTTGTCTTTTGTCTTCAATAGCCAATTTTCTCTCTTGTTCATCTTGTCTAGCATTATTCAATACATCAATCATTCTTACCATTTGTGCTTCTTGACTGATCTGTAGAGCTTTAACTTGTTTAGTCAAATGAAGATTTGCATTTGAATCTTTTGATTCTCAATAGTCTTTTCCAACCTGTATCTTTCCATCTTTAGATCTTTTCTCTTTAGTGATTAAAATTCCAAATAAGAGATCTAGCTCTGATACCAATTGTTGGGATAGGAAAGATAAGGTACTGATAGAGGAGAGGTGAATCAGTATCCTCAAAAAATCTACTGAATATACAATCTGCAATAGTAGTGTCTAACTATCCAACTGAAATCATTGTTTGCAACATTCATTCAAATGACTTTGTAAATGTAAAGTGCATGAAAAAAAATAATAAAACATTCATGAAATGTAACACTTGACACAAGTATTTTGGTTATGCAGAAACCCTTGTTAGAAGGTAAAAACTGCAGTGGGGATGACACCCACAAATTCTTCACTACTGCAGTAAATAAAGTATGTCGGTTAAGGCTACAAGTGTGATCACTTCTAGTTATCTTACCCTATTAGGTGTAACAATAAGATTGATTAGATCTACCTTGTGAGAGGATTTTAGCAACACCAATTAAGTGTTCACTCGGTTCAGAGATTTACAATCAAACTGTTAAGTCTACTCTATTAGGAGATTTATAACTCTGCTATAATGATTAGAAGATAACAGAAAGTAGCTATAAATTGACAAATTCAACTTGTCTAAATCAAATCTATGATATAATGAATAAATATCACCTTTATGTGTAGTAAACTACTCTCTATTCTAGTTGGTAGCCTTGTGTGTTTCTAATAAATTGATTGTTATTTATGAAAACTGCTCATTCATGCAAACCTTGTCTAAATTATGATGCCCTAGTAGGCGGCTACTGCTTCATGATCTCCTTGTCATGTATGATTGATTATGTCAAAATGACATCAATTACAATTATATAGCAAATTGCTATGACCTAATTAGGTTTACAACATCTTAGAAAACCTAAGATCTACAGTATACAAAATTAACCTAGATCTAACAATTACATAGGAATCATCACAAAATTTAATGAATACATCCATAATAAATATGCCTCGATCTCGGTAAAAACATGTATGAATCTATGTAAACCATTTGCATAGATAAATGTGCCATTACTGATTACTATGTCATTTCTTGAACAACATGGTAAACACAACCTTCTCTATTCGGTGAATACATTGATGCCCGGTGTGTAGACTGCTCGGTGTTTACTGACTTGGTGCTCGATATACTCTGATGCTTGGTAAACATACTCAGTACTCGGTTAAACATGTATCCATTTAGCTTTCAATTATACCTTGTGACTTCTCGGTATGAAGGCTTTGTTTGTTCAACTGACTAGCTTCTATAGCTTCTTATTCCATCCTTTACCAACTGATCTAATTTGATACTAAGGACAACATCTAATGCTCAAATAGAGATAACATATATATACACATGTATATATACATGTGTATATACATGTGTATATATACATGTATATATACACATGTATATACACATGTATATATACACATGTATATACACATGTATATATACACATGTATATATACATGTGTATATATACACATGTGTATAGACATGTGTATATATACATGTGTATAGACATGTGTATATATACATGTGTATATACATGTGTATATATACATGTATATATATATATATGTATATATATATATACATATATATATATATATATACATATATATATATATATATATATACATGTATATATATATATATATATGTATGTATGTATGTATGTATATAAATATATATATGTATATATCTGTGTGTATGTATATGCACCTCCTTCACATTGATGTGATATGGAGGTACATATATATAGTGATTTTGTGTTTACTTAGGCTTGATTTCTAGGGTTTTTTTTTTGCATTTCTAAACCTAGAGTTTATGTATGTAGAGTTTTAGTTGTCGCTACAATTTACATATCCATGATTTTAGTTATACCTAGGGTTTATGTATCTAGGGTTTTTGTTACCTACTATTTTAAGTTTTTATGGTTTTGCATTTTTTTTGTGTTTCCAAGGTTCGATGAACTATAAAAACTTAATAAAATAACATTTTAATGTATAGAGAAAATAATTTTATACACTATCAATATAAAAATCATAAAAACTTCTAAATATCTACTTATTTTACCAATAAATAAATAAAAATGAATAATAACATATATATGTTAAATATACATACCCAACAAGGGAAAAAAGGTATGAGGGGGATGCTAATAAGTGTTGAAAATGGGTATGTGTCCTCCTCATAGGTCTTAGTCACAATCAGATGAGGTAAAAATTGTTGGGATAGGAAATATATAGTACTGAGAGGGGAGGGGTGATTCAGTACCCTCAAAAACTTTCACTGAATTAACAATCTACAATATTTGTGTATATCTAACCAACTGATTCCATTGTTTGCAACATACATTCAAATAACTTTTAAATGCAAAGTGCATGAAAACAAACAAAAAATCATTCATGAAATATAACACATGGCACAAGTATTTTGGTTATGCAGAAACCCATGTTAGAAGGTAAAAACTGTGGTGGGGATGACACCCACAAATTCTCCACTACTGTAGTAAATAAAGTATGCCGATTAAGGCTACAAGTGTGATCACTTCTGATGATCTTAACCTATTAGGAGTAACATAAGATCGATTAGATCTACCATGTTAAAGGATTTTAGCAACATCAAATAAGTGTGCACTCGGTTAGGAGATTTACAACAGATGATTATGTCTACTCTGTTAAGAGATTTATAATCTTTTTATAATTGTTAAAAGATAACAAAAAATATCTGCAATTGACAACTTCAACTTGTCTAAATCAGATCTATGAAATACTAAATAGATTTCACCTTGATGTGTAGTATATTACTCTCTGTTCTTCTTGGTAGCCTTGTATGTTTCTGATAAACTGAATACTTTCTCTGATAACTGCTCATTCATGTAAACCTTGTCTAAATTATGATATCTTGTATGCAGATACTCATTCATGAACTCTTTTTTCATGTCTGTTTATGTCAAAATGACATCAATTACAATTATATAGAAAATTACTTTGAACTAATTAGGTTTACAACATCTTAGAAGACCTAAGATCTACGATGTACAAAAATAACCTAGATCTAACTATTAAATAGGAATCATCACAACATTTAATGATTACATCTATAATAAATGTGCCTCAATCTTGGTAAAACATGTATAGATCTGTATAAGGTGTTTTCTTAGAGATATGTTCCTTTACTGATTACTATTTTGCTTCTTGAATAACTCGATAAACACTGAATTATCAGTTCAGTGAATTAACTGATGCTCAGTTTGTAGAATTCTCGATGTTTATTGACTCGGTGCTCGATATACTCTGATGCTCGGTAAACATACTTAGTTAAACCTGTGTTCTTTTAGCTTTAGGTTCTACCTTGTAACTGCTTGGTATGAAGGCTTTGTAAGTTCAACCGACTAGCTTCTATAGCTCCTTATTCCATCTTTTACCGACTTCTCTTAGTTGATACTAATGACAACATTTAATGCTCAAATAGAGATAAAAATCTCCCCCTTTGGCATTAGTATCAAAACCATAATGTATATGTACTGAATCTCTCAAAACTGTTCTAACTCCATATATACATATATACCAAAATTTACTACTAACTCTTCTACAAAAACTTCAATACAAAACTCCCCCTATGTGCATGTGTCCGGTATATAGTGAAGTACATTGGCATATAATGATTTCCCCCTTTTTTAAGTTAATGCCAAAGAAAAATGTACTTACATATTATCAAAAATGTGCTTGTGGGTTTTCTGCAATGAATCCAAGAGGTTTTCCCATTCCTCTTTCATGTTGGTAAGAGCAATGTGCTCAAGACCAACTTGTGCATGCATATAAAATATGTTCTCCAAAACTAATATCTTTGAGGTAGCTACTAAGGCTTGTGCCCTCACAATGTGTCTCTCCATGATTTTTAAGTGAGGAAGTAGCTCGGCTTGTAGCTCGGTGACTTGGTCACTTATGATTTCTTCCTACTTCCTTAGGTCTTATCTCAACCGCCTCAATTCTTGTACTTTTAGGATATGCTTATGGAAAGCATTTGGTTCAATTAGAGAAGAATTTGCACTAGCTAAAATATCTACATCTAGCTTCTTGATCTTTTCAGTAACCTCGGCAGTAAATGTGTCCACAGTGCATAACTTAAACAAAATCTATATAATCTTCTGAGTTATTGATTGTAGCTCGGTTATAACCTCAGAAAGCTTTACCTTATTGATAGCCACTTCTTGGCTGATTTTCTCTGTAAGTTTGAATTGGATTTTTTATTCTTCCCTCTCTTCTATCCTTTTCTCTGCATGTATGTCTGTGGAATTTATATGATTTGTAAGAGATGCAAGTTGGTCCAAAATAGGTGTATCTTAATTAAATTGGACGTCGGGAATAACCTACTGAAGAATGTCTCTTACATCCTCTAAGATCTTCTTACTCTTACTCTCCTTCCCAAGTTTCTCTTGTGATTCCTTTCTTGTACACAACTCTCCATACTTTCTCAGTTCCTCGAGGTCCAAATTCCTTGGGTCACATTCTAGAATCTCTATTATCTCATCCAAGGTGACTGACCCTTTTCCATGTTTTTTCTTCTTCTTCTTGGTCTCTTGTGGAGATAACTTAACAAATGGAACTAGAGCTTTTACCTCTAAGTTTGTCTTGTCTTGCTTGGTTGACATTGTATCATCCTTCTTCTATTGCCCAGTGACCTGAGTCTCAGTCGATTGAGTGGGGGCTTTTGATGTAGTGTTGGTGGTAGTGGTTTCAATGGTGTCTTCAAGCTTAGGATCTTCATGTGCCTATGTGTCATCCTCTTTTTCCTTAGGCTCATTTGACTCTGCAGTTCCTTGTGTGCTTGTTCCTTTCTCCCCTATTGTATCCATTTTTTTCTTAGGGATTGACCCTTCAGGTTCCTTTTGTGATATGATTTCAACTGCATGAACTAATATAGGAAGGTCACCTAGTATAATACCTACTTCTAGATCGGTGGGGGCTTCTTCATCTATTTTTGTTCTAGCAATAATGATGTCCTTGTCATCCTTAGTGTCATCAGGATCACCATTCGTGATGTCTTCAATCAAAACATCATTTGTACTTGTTATAATCACCTGCTCGGGTGGATCCTAATATACTTCCTGATAACCTCTAGGATAGTAGTCTATGGTTGGTGTTTGATAGCTCTATGGGGTTCTTTGGAACCATATATGCATCATCTGAATGGATGCCTTTTCCTTTTCTCTTAGTCTTCCTCTCAGGAATTATGGGAAATGCCATCTTGTCTCTTTCAGCTTGGGCTTGGAGAATAGAAGTCCATAGAAACTAACTATTCTCATCAACTTCCACCAGATTTTCATCAAGTATTTGTAGTGCTCTACTTTTCATTAGAAATCTCTTAAAATATTTCTTCATCAACTCTTCAATATCAGGGACTGTTAATGTTGGCATTGCCATTATTAGGGAATGTTCCCTCATTCTCTTCTTAGTTCTTAAATCATAAGTCCATCTAGCTGATATTTTAATATCATATAAAATTTTTGATACATACTTGGACAACTCTATTAGTACCTTTTTAAATTTTATCATCATCTGTGTTACTGCCTCCTCTATTTTTTTCTGGTCCTCAGTTGACAAATGTTCAAACCAACTTATTTTTGGATTACTAAGACCTCTAGTGTCTATTATATTCTCTGCAACCTCATCAATTGAATGATCCTTATTCACAAAAACCTTGAATTGATTTATGTTATCTTCTTCTTCATCAATATCATCTTTTCCTCTTATCAGCTTCCTTCTTTTCTTTGGTGTCTCAGAGGTAGTTTTAGTACCTCTCTTCTTTTGATAAGTCTTAGTCAGTGTAGACCTAGAAATTTTTACAACTCCTTTCTTCAGTGGTGGTGAAGCTGCAGTGGTTGACCTTGTTCATGCTCTTATTTTCACTTATGTCTGCTTCTTCTTAGGAGTGGGCTTAACCAGTGTAGATTCTACATCTTTGTCAGACTCGATTGCCTCTTCATCATATGTAGTGTTAGTAAGAAGTAACTAAACCTTGGTTGCCACTTCAACCAGAATGTCCTTAGATTCCTTGGCATCATCTGCATCTTATCCAAATTGTTTAACCAGATTTTTTATCATTTTCCTTGATTTCTTTATTGCCTTCCCAATAATTAGATCCATCTTTATTCTTTTTTTTTTCTTCCTCATATGTTCCAAACCTAGTAGCTTTTGGATCCTTAGGCTCTGCTAATAAAGCCTTGATTGACCTTGAAGCTTAGTTAATATCAATCTCGTATCCCATTGGGGCTAACCACTTTGTTCTTGGTTCAACTCCTTTTATCAGTGTATAATCTGTATCCACTAGGAAATAAATGTCATGTTCATATTCTTCTACCAACTATCTCAGTATTCTACTCCTTGCATTCATCCTGTCCTTAAACTGCTCAAAATAAATATCCAATATGCTCACAAAATTATCACCCAAACTCTTTAACAAATCATTAATTTGTAATGTCACTAGCTTGTCAGTAGTCCACTCAATATTACCGATGGAGCGAAAAAAAATTTGGACATAAAAGAATATGCAAAGCAGTAGTGATCCAAACTTACATGTATTAGATTTCACCGATCGAATTGTTTTCATGTTTTCCTCAATTTGTTCCAAAAAAAACTTGGTGAGGTCCAACTGAAATCTCATTTTCACCATCTTGTATGCAATATCTACTGCTCCACATGGTACACTTTTGGGTCTACTTGATTGAAAGATCTTGTACCCAATGACGGAGGCATTGAACCTAGTTTCAGGATCTAAAATTGTATTCACTTTCAAACCTCTTCTGTCTCATTCTGCTCCAGTTTTTTTCTCTAGCTCAGTTCTCGGTGCACTCCTTAGTGCTTTGAATTTTTTAGTGGTAGGGTAACCTATTACTATGTGTATAATATCCTTTGTGATCTTCACGGGCTCATCTAGCCATAGTTTCCCATCATGAAAATGACTCAAAACAATTCTTATCCACTCATTCCTGAAAACCTTCTGAAAGTATAGGGCATTAATCAAACCCTTGACTCTTAAATGTTCATGATCATCTTTCAAATTTCCATCAACACTTAGCTCCTAAAATGTAGAATAAGCTCAAAATCACCAATCTCACCAATGTTACAGTGAATGTAGGTGTGTATGTCTTCAACTAGCAAAACCCTAGGTGGTATGCTTGACAAAGCTCCAGTTTTGTCAGTCTGCGAAGCAACTTCAAGGTGAAGTTTGCACTTCGGCTCATTACATGTAGCAAAGATGATTAATCTAACTTCATCCTCATCTACATTCTTGGATTTGTTAACCTTAGATGCAGACACCATCATTCTTTGTTTAGGGTTTCAAAAAATAGATCAAATAAACAACTCAATGATGATAACACTTACTCATAACAATGATGAGAAATTCTCGAAATCCTTCAAATCTTTGTGCAATGGCTCTGGAGAAATTCTGCTCAAATTCACTATGTAGACTCTTAGCTCTTCATGATTGCAGTGAAAAATGAACTAAGTCCTTCGTGTATTTATAGCATTTTCAACTTCCTGCTCAAACCTTTTTACAATAAATGCTCGACCTAACACAACTCAGTGACAACTATCACTCTCAATGTATACCACAAAATAACATAAGCTTGGTTAACACATGAAATTCCACTCAGTTAATATTGGCACTCAGTTAACCTTGTTGATAGTTACCGACTAGAAACTCTTCACTCAGTCTAGCATATACCGACAGTAAACACTTAAAGCTCAAAACATGTAAAACCATAATGCATCTTAATTCATGCAAATTTGGTAAGTGAACACTTGATATAAGGAGATGTAAGATAGATATATCTAATTAGAATTATCAATTCCATACATACATTTTCAGCTAAGGTGGAGATGGCGATGTCACCCAATCTAATGGAAGAGGTGTCACCAACTACATTACTTGACTCAACATTATCACCTTATGCTTTTCTCCACATAGTGTTTCTTATCCCCATAATATCTTCAATTGTATAACCATTCTCATAGATTTATGTTTTTGGTGCTCGATCTCTGCAATCTTTACTTAAGTAACTGACCTTGTGACAGTGTAGACATGACATACCAGTTATATCATCAGAAAATGGAAGCACTTCCATTTAGGACTAGTTTAGCCCTCTGAGTAAGTGGTCTAGGGTCATGTCAAGCACCTTGAATGGGTCTTTGGCTGGATCTAGCTTTTTCCCCTTGTTCTTCTTCTCTTTCCACCCATTTCCATCCTATTTCTAGCACTTGGTCCTGAGAAACTGATATCTGTGACCTCAGGGTCAAGCTCGATCTTTTGGGTCAAGGTTCAAGTCAAGCTCAACCCTGACCCTAGGTCCAATTTTCAAATTCCAGAGGTTTTAGGATGTCGGGCTTCAGAAAGTTTTATTTCCCTCTTCAAGGTCGGCTGTTTCAAATTTTAGAATGGTAAACTCTCAAACTATATTTAATCTAGGTCCATTTCTAAGGGTTAAGGCCTAATTGGTATTTAAATCCCCTATGTTGGCCCCTCTAGAAGTTTGTGCCCTAGATCACTATAAAAGGAGGCCTTCCTCTTTCATTTTCACAATCCACTTTTCATGATCAAGCATCTAGCTCTCAAGTGCAATCAAGAGATCAAGAAAGAAAGAAGGAGAAGGAAATCATTCAATCATTCATTCATCCTCAAGAATTCAAGCATCCAAGCATTCATGATCCAATTCATCAAGGAGATGCATTGATAGCCATTAAAGGATTCAATCTCTTTGGTGCCCTCTTGTTGAAGATTTCTCCATCCACATTAATTCAAGCTTCTTCCTATTCCAAGATCCATTCAAGATTAGTGTTGAATTGTAGATCTCTATAGTTTTGTTGACTATTATTGACTTACACTTAGTCATTATATAGGAAATGATGGTCGGTCATCACTATGACCGAGTCATCATGATTAGGCCAAGTCATGTAATGTATATTTACCGAGGAGTAGTATTGTTGAGTAAACCTATGGTCACTATATATTTCTGTATAGCCGAGTTAAGTTTTTTTCTGAGCTATGTAAGTAATGAATACCGAGCATCAGTGATATCAGCAAATGTTGAGTACAGTGAATGCCAAGTACCAGGGACATCAATTGCCAAGTTAGCCAGAATCAACATATGAGTTTGTTATGGCATAGTCATCGAGGTAAAACATTTTGGCCGACATTCATATTTTGAATTTTGTTTGTTGAGGAAATTAGAGAGCTAATTATGCTCCTATTTTATATTCATTGATCCCAATGCAACACTTGGAGCCAATCAGAATTAGTAAAGCTTAAGCGGCAAAAAGAGTAAATTTGGATCGTAGATCTTGAATCTTGAAGAAGTTTAGTTGCCTATATAAGGATAAGATCTGATCCCTAATATATGTGTATGAGAGAGATAATGCGAAGGGAATGAAGAAATGAGTAGAGAGTACATTCAGACTAGTGAAGCATTCAGATAGAGTTCAATGACCGAGTAAAGCAGTGAAGGACATAACAGAGATAAACTTGATAGATGAGATCAAAACAATACTGTAAGGAGAAGATCTGTAATTAGCATACAGTGCAAACTGAAGGATCAAGTACTAAGACATTCTAACAAGTGTGTCAAGGTAAATCTCTTAACCAAGTGGTTTTAATAGACCTATTGTAATCTCTTAACTGAGTGCTTACTTTGTTGTAAGTTTTAAATCCTTTTGCAAGCTAGACTATATAAGTCTTTTAGCTCTTAACAGGGTAGACCCCTCACAGGGTACATCATAGTTTGTGATCAAATTTTTAGCCCTAACAGGTAAAATTTATACTGTAGTAGTGAAGATTTTTGGGTGTCATCCCCACCCTAGTTTTACCTTTCAAGGGTTTCTGGGTAACCAAAGTTATGGTGTTGTGAGTACTTTCTTGAATGTTGTTTAATGTATTTGCTTCATTACATTGATATAGTTTTAGTTTAAAGCTATGCAAAGTTTTAGTAATACAAAATGGATTAATAGGTGATATCTAATTGATCCCCCCCTCTCAGTATCACAAGGAGATGCATTGATAGCCATTGAAGGATTCAATCTCTTTGGAGGCCTCTTGTTGAAGATTTCTCCAACCACATTCATTCAAGCTTCTTCCTATTCCAAGATCTGTTCAAGATTGGTATTGAAGATCTAATGCAATTGATTTGAGACATCCTACATATAATTCTACATTCATCTGGAGCATCCATACTTGTGGATTCAAGGATTCGAATCCTCCACAAGGATTTCAACATAAGTAAGGTGAATAGTTCCATTTACTTTGTTTATATATTGCAATTTCAATTACATTTCAAGGTTGATTCCAAACTGGTGTTTGACCAATGCAAAACCCTCATCCAAATAATAAAACCCCTTTTTCTTGCAGGTGCAGGTGTGGGACAATGAATATCAGTGTAGATCTAGATACCCTTTTCAGCGAACTTTCGAGATCCATGAACAAAATTTTCATCGGAGTTGTTTTAGGTCAAGGAAAACTTTTAGTGGGGGGAAAGATTGTACCATGGGGTAAGATCTTACCCTAATCCTAAGGTCAAGGATGACCTTGCTCCAAAAGATAGAAGGTTTTTGGGTTTTCTCTATTTCTACATTTCCAGGCCAGGTCCGATTGCAGAATCTCCTAAAACTAAGCACAGACATCAGAAAACAGTCTTTTCCAAATTTACCCTATTTTGAGGTTAGTATTTGTATTCAATTCAATTAAGTTTTCAAATGCACATTTTCTATAATGGACTATAAGATTTTCTCCTTTCTTCATATTCTCCATAGATTGATTCATTTGTGTATTGATCACTTTCTTGTGATTAATCAATTTGGATCTCTCCTTTGGGAATTTGGATTAAGAAGTAGATCCTATATTCCCCCACACATGCACACTACTACATCTTCAATATCTCACATTCCTTACATCACATTTTGGTGAACCTGTGATAGACAACTCTTTCTTTTATGGTGTTAGATCTTGCATGTATTAGATATCTTTTATGTGTTTGCATCTCATATAAAATAAAAATACAAAAACATTCATTTATGCTTTTTGTTTTCCTAGTTTAGTTTATTTTTTCATTGCATTGGTATATGAGTTTTACTACATCTAGTCCTACTTATAACATTTTGGTTAGACGAAGTCATAGACTTATGGGTGCCTTTGATCCTGAGTCTTCCTCTCCTTTCCTTAGGATCTCGGATGACAATTTGATTATTCATGATTCCAATCCTACTATGGAGCAAAACTCTTCTCACTCATCCCATGATGAGGATGATGCTTTAAGAGTTCCTCCTGAACAAGTCCAAAAACTTTCAACTGAACTTGATAAAATGGGTAATTGGCTTATCCAAGAAAACCATAATCAAGATTCTATTCAAGCTATAGAGGCTCTTAAGAAATTCCTTTGTGATAGTGATCAAGGTGTTAATCTCTTGTGTGGTATTACTCATCTTGTGCATTCAAATGTTAAACCTTTAGCTCAAGAAGCTCAAGATTTAGGATTTACTCCTCTTGTCACTAGTGTGGAACCCTCTTCCATTCCTTTACCTAGTATTCCTACCTATACTCCTCCTTTGGTGATTATGACGGTTCCCTCTATTCCTATGAGTGTTCCTCCTATGTCCCTTCCTACATCAAAACCTTCTTATCATAATGTTCCTTTTACTTATTCCAATCCTCTTCCAACTGCAATTCCAAGTGTTCCTCCAGTTGTGTCTTCCATTCCTACTACTTCATACACTTTACCTAGTGTTTCTAATGTTTCTATGCCTCCTATTTCCTCTAATGATTGAACAATCATCATTTTGGCTCAAACTATGTCATCTTTACAACAACAACTTGCATCCTTGACTCAAAACAAGTTTAGCATTCCTACATGTGACATGGGAATTCCTTTATCCCTAGACATCATTCGTGCTCCTGTTCCCCAGCAAGCCAATATGCCTCATCTTGAGAATTAAAATGGTAAGGGAGACCCTGTTACTCATATTAAAACATTTCAAATCCTTTGTAGTGATTATTCTCATGACCATAGGATTTTAGCCAAGTTGTTTGCTAGAAATTTTCATGACAAGGCCTTATAATGGTATTGTTCCTTGCCTCCTTATTCTATTGAATCTTTTCCAAAAGTTTCTAATTCTTTTATTCAATAATTTCAAAATAACATTGGTCTGCAAGTGTCTTTGACTAATTTGATGCATTGTAAACAAAACACTAAGGAAAAATTGACTAAATTTATTGGTAGATTTAAGCATTTGTATGCTCAGATTTCTTATCATGTTCTTGATATGGATATTCAACGTATGTTTATTTCAAATTTTCAAAAGGATATTAGAGATAAGATTCTGCTTACTGAATTTACCTCTTTTCACCAACTTTGTGCAGCGCTTCATCATTATCAATTACAAGTGAGTCAATTTGAGAGAAACACTCCAATGGCTCATGTTCCAGTTGATAAGAGTGATGCTGCTCCTAATCCAAAAAAAATCCAAAAACTCAACAACTATAACAAGATAAACAAACAAGTGAATGCAGTTGTTGATCAAGTTGTTGTTGCATCCCACAATGCCACTTCTGCATCCACTTCTTTTCAATTAAATCGTACGTTTACTCCTCTCTCTGAATCTTTACATTCTAGTATGAATAGGTTGTTAACTACTAATATGATTACTTTACCTCCTATTCGACCTCTTTTACCTGCTATAGTAGCATCCAAATCCTTTGATCCTAAAGCTTTTTGTCAATATCATCGTCAGAATGGTCATGATACTAAGAAGTGTTATTCTTTAAAATATAAGGTTCAAGATTTAATCGATTCTAATGCCTTATCTGTTGATAATCTTGATGGTAGTGGGAACAAATCTGTATCTCTTCCTAATAAAAATCTTCAAATCTACATGAATCCTTTACCTACACATGATACTAATAGAATTGCTCAGCCATCTTCTATGGATATTATTTATGTTTCAAAGATGGATGATCTTAATCACATTGTTAACCATGTGGAGCATGTTGTTCAATTTGTATCTCCACCTCAACCTCAATCTCAGCCTCAATCTCAAGTTTGACCTCAACCTAAACCAAAACCGTAGCCTAAACTAAAATCTCAACTAAACCTCAAAAGCAACCTAAGAATAAAAGACCTCTGGAACTTTTGATTACCTTTGATGATTCTGACACTATTAAGGCTCTTGATGGTCCCCTTTACATTTATTCTAGGATTTCTCAGATACCTACAAGTGGTTGTCTTGTTGATCCTACATCCCTAGTCAATGTCATTACTGAAGAAAATCTTTTTATGAAAAACTTTCAATGTGATTCTATGATACATCTGATGTGTGGATTCAAAATTGTAATGGTTTTCTTTATTCATCATTTGGTTCTATTAGCTTTCTAGTAGAACTTTGTGGTAAAATTGTGAACACTACCTTCGTTATTGTTCCTACTTCCAATCAATTTCAAGTTAAGCTTGGTTTGCCTTGGTTGAATGCCATGCATGTTGTTGCTTCTCCTATCCATAAGTGTCTTAAATTCATTCATGATGAAGAAGTGAAGATGGTTAATCATAGTTTATATCAACCTTATAAGCCTAGGGATTGTGCTACCCTTGATTTCTTTTGGCCATCATTACCTAATTCATGTCCTTCTCGACCTGATAATCTTTTCCACTCATACCAAGCCTATAAGCATCATAAGATTCTTTAGTTAAGCATGCCTCTGATGGATCTTAATCATGGTCTTTTGCCTACACCTTCCATACCTCCTTTATCTATGGCTTCTACTTCTATTAATCAAGCTCCTAGTGTTGCTTGTTAGTCTGCTGAGAATCCTACTAATCCTCCTATAGAACCTGTGAAGGATCTGGCAGTTGTTCCTCCTAGTTCTCAACATATTTCAAGTAAAAAAATATATAATCAATCTGCTAATGAACATCATAAGAAGCATCGTACTCAAGAGAAGGCCCGTACTTCTGTTCTTCAAAGTTCTTTACCTTATTTTGACAAGCCTATGCATGATGTGTTAGAAGAAGTTACTACTAATAATGATGTTAAAATGCAAGATTATGATGATTCTATTCATATCTTAGATCCTATTTTTATTAATTTGGATGATGAAGATACTCTTGATGATGTTAATGATGAATATGAGACTATTGACATTGACATTGATTTACCTAATATGCTTTCATCACAACTGACACTTACACCTAGTATCGAACATTATGATTCTCAATAGGATCCTTGTTTTGAACTGGCTATCATTCCTACTATGTTGGATATAGTCCCTCTTACAAGTTACCCACCTTCCCTAAATGATATAGAATGAGATGGGGAGAGTAGGTGGCGCGCTTGATTGGCTTGTCATTTATGGTATCTTTTTGTGTGTTTTCTTGTTGTATTGTATTTCTCCCATGATGTGTTTTCTAAATGTTTCTTAGATTCTTTTATACAACCCTTGTTGGTCTATTGGTGCAAGGTGATAAAGGAATCGAACCTATTGTATATTTCCTCTATATGTATCTCTATTCTTATATATGTTGTTTCATGTTATGTTGTACCTGTGCTATTTTTTGTAAATGTTTCCTTGTGTAGTTCTCTTGGATTTGCGACTTGGTAGCACTGAATCTTTTTGGTCTTCATGTTCTGGTCTGAAAAGATTCTTCTTTGTATCTCTTATGTGTTCTTTCCTCCATTGTTATTGTAGTTCTACTTTCTTTGGGGAATGATGTCAATTCATTTGCAATAATATCATATATATATTATCTTATGATCATACTGACCCCACGGTAGGTAGATCCCTGCTATGTTCTTTGTATTTTTATGTTGTATTTCCCTTGATTTTTCTTCATTTGGGGGCATCTCATAGTGGAAATGTAATCAATGGAGTTTTTTATGTTTCTGTTCAAGCCATTGCTCCTGTTAAAGTGTTAGCAATGAATTTAACATGAGGGCATATGCTCTACTCACCTGTTGCACACACACACTTTCAATATACATTTTTTTTTTCAAGGTACTTTTCTCCCTTTATGGATTAGTGACTAATTCTTAAAGCATGGATTTTTATTTAGGATCTCCTGATCCCTCCAGTTTCAAATTTTGATCCCTTAAGGTCAAAGGTATCCTTAAGACTAGATCTCTTTTTCTTTTGGTTTTACTCTTGTGGAATAGAATATTCTTGATGGGTTGACTAGTGAGTAGCCACATTCACTAGGCGGTTCAATTCCATCTTTCTAGTTGCGTCATTTCCTTGTGTGGTTCACAATGGGACATAAGTTCTCATTGGGTGAGGTAATCACACTCCCTCTCTCTTTCTCTTTTTCTAGAGATGTCTCTCTTATTGTAATCTTGGAGTTGACGAAGACTTGATTCCTTGGGGGCTTGAGGCTTCCTTCATCCCTTTGATTTCAATGAGATTATCTTTTCATTATGATCTCATTTACAAAGAGTTTGCATCGAGTCCATACTCTTGCTAAAGTGGGGCCTAAATGTATCATCATAAAATGGAAGCACTTCCATTTAGGACTGGTTTATCCCTTTGAGTAAGTGTTCTGGGGTCATGTCAAGCTCCTTGAATGGATCTTCAACTGGATCTATCTTTTTCCCCCTATTCTACTTCTCTCTCCACCTGTTTCCAGCCTATTTCTGGCACCTGGTCTTGAGAAACTAAGATCTATGACCTCAGGGTCAAGGTTGACCTTTTGGGTGAAGGTTGACCTCAAATCTGACCTAGGTCAGAGTCGACCTCGACCCTAACCCTGGGTCCAATTTTCAAATCCCAAAGGTTTAAGGATGTCGGGCTTTGGAAAGTTTTATTTCCCACTTCTGGGTTAGCTATTTCAAATTTCAGAACGGTAAACTCTTAAATTGTATTTAATCTAGGTCCATTTCTAATATTTAAGGCCTAATTGGGATTTAATTCCCCCATTTTGGCCCCTCTATAATTTTGTGCCCTAGATCACTATAAAAGGAGGCCTTCCTCTTTCATTTTCACAATCCACTTTTCATGATCAAGACATCTAGCTCTCAAGTGAAATCAAGAGATCAAGCAAGAAAGAAGGAGAAGGAAAGCTTTCAAGCATTCATTCATCCTCAATCATTCAAGCATCCAAGCATTCATGATCCAATTCATCAAGGAGATCCATTGATAGCCATTGAAGGATTCAATCTCTTTGGAGCCCTCTTGTTGAAGATTTCTCCATCCACATTCATTCAAGCTTCTTCCTAATCCAAGATCCATTCAAGATTGGTGTTGAAGATCTAATGCAATTTATTTGAGACATCCTACATATAATTCTACATTCATTTGGAGCATCCATACTTGTGGATTCAAGGATTCAAATCCTCCCCAAGGATTTCAACATAAGCAAGGTGAATAGTTCCATTTACTTTGTTTATATATTGCAATTTCAATTACATTTCAAGGTTGATTCTGAACTGGGGTTTGACCAAGGCAAACCCCTCATCCAAACAATAAAAACCTTTTTTCTTGTAGGTGTAGGTGCGGGACGACGAATATCAGTGCAGATCTGGATACCCTTTTTGGTGAACTTCTGAGATACGCGAATAGAATTTCTGTTGGAGCTATTTCAGGTCAAGGACAACTTTTAGTGTGGGGCAAGATTATACCCCGGGGTAAGATCTTACCCCGATCCCGAGCTCAAGGATGACCTTGCTCCAAAAGATGGAACATTTTTGGGTTTTCTCTGTTTCTGCATTTCTAGGCCAGATCCAATTGCAGAATCTCCCGAAACTGAGCACAGACATCAGAAAATAGTTTTTTTCAAATTTACCCTATTTTGAGGTTAGTATTTGTATTCAATTCAATTAAGTTTTCAAATGCACATTTTCTACAACGGACTATAAGGTTTTCTCCTTTCTTCATATTCTCCATAGATTGATTCATTTGTGTATTGATCACTTTCTTGTGATTAATCAATTTGGATCTCTCCTTTGGGAATTTGGATTAAGAAGTAGATCCTATTTTCTCCCACACATTCAATACACATGCACACTACTACATCTTCAATATCTCACATTCCTTACATCACACCAGTACTTGTCTAGCTACGAGATCTACCTCTCTAGTTCTTCCTCATGCAGTTAGATGCAATATGTCCATATCTTCCACATGTTGTATAGTTAACCCATGTGTTATAATCCCAAGTATAAGCATTACTAGGGAAAACTTTAAGAAACCCCCTCCCTAGAAAAAGTGTAAATCCAGGTGGTGAATCCTACATTATTTTGGCTAGAAAAAAATAATATTGCTGGTGAATTTTATTTTTTGAAAGGAAAAAATATTAATTTAACTGGCGATCTTTTTTCAATTATATGAAAATTATATAAAATCCTGGTGAATCTTTCATTGTTGCAGAAAATCGCAGATAGAAGTACACATACCTAGCAACCATCATTTAATCATTATTGTTATATGGATCCTAATTAATTATCATTCTTGAAGGTTAAATTTAATACTTTTAAATTACCTCTGAAAAAGCTCAAATGACTTTTAATATTTTAGTAAGGTGTCCTAAGTTAGTTTTATATCATTTGACATATAGTAAACCTATTTTTTATAACCGTTGGATGATCCTAAATCAATGACATAAATCCTATTCTAGAGACATGTGTCCATAATGAAATTTATTCTGGGCCAAAGTTTGAAAGGATAAAAAGTTCCATGAAAAGTCTCCAGAATAAAGACACATGTCAAATCTTTGTACTTAACCGTACTCTAACTTAAATTTTTACCATATATTGGTGAATATGACCATCAATTAAGACAACCTTTGGAAATTGTAGGCAAAAGTATTTAATTTATTGTGTGGAAAAATTAGATTCTATTAGCGAATTCATCACTGAAATACAAATAATTCCATATCACTACTGGTGATTGGCCTATGCATGGGACCCAATTTTTATAAAGCGTGGGCGACATGGCGACCCTGAAAGTCCAATTTATTTCACCAAATTTTGGGTCCCCGACGAGTGAAATTCGCCAATTGGAAAATATTCGCCACTAAATTTATCCTTGAGCATTACCTTGTCTCCTCGATTGATAGGTCTTGTTTTATCCTTTCGGTGTCCATAATTGCTTCATCTTTCTTGTGCATTCTTGTGCAATGTGTCCATGCATGTTGCAAGTGCGACAATGTTTCTCCATGTAGGTTTATTTAGGAGTCCTATTCAACTTAGATCTACACTCATGTGCTTGATGTCCATACTTGTTACAACTATAACAATGACCAGTAAACTTAGGAGTGGTTTTAGGATTACCTATTGCTTTACTCCTACAAACATTTGATGTGTGGCCTGGTTTACCACAGTGATAGCATGATAGTTTCTTAGGTCTTTGACTCTTTTAGGTGTTCATATGTTCAACTTTCTTAGATGATTCTCCTTGCTCGGTATAGCCTAATCCAGTATTACTTCCAAGTCCTCTTTGATTGTTCAAAAACTCATCAATTTTCTTGGAACTATCTCCATCTTTCTTCATCATTTGATTATGTTGTTGTTTCATTTTTACTTCATTTTTCAGTCTTTCATTTTCTTCTCTAAGTTCTTCAATATCTTCAATTTTCCTTGTTAAATCACTATTTACTCAATTGATTTCCTGACTTACAACAACCATCTGATTAGATATCTCAAAATGATGCTCGGTAAGTCTCAGTATCTTAGATTCCTTCTCTTGTAGTTTCTTAGTTATTTGTTGTATGTCTTCAACAGCCAAATTTCTCTCTTGTTCAGTCCGTCTAGCATTATTCATCACATCAATCATTCTTACCATTTGTGTTTCTTGACCGATCTGCAGGGCTTTAACTTGTTCAGTCAGATGAATATTTTTCTCAGATAAATTAGACAAACTTGCTTCAGATATGTCAGATATACTGCCTGAACTAGATCCAAAAATCTTAAATGGGTCATCAATATCTTCTTCATGATAATCAATCTCACAGTGTCAAATAGCCATATCTTTTCTCTGAACTAGTAACTTCTTCAATTCATCCCTTGCTTGCTTGTATTGTTCAATGAATATTTGCATCTGAATCCTCTGATTCTCAGTAGTCTTGTCCAACTTGTATCTTTCCATCCTTAGATCTTTCCTCTTTAGTGATTAAACTTCCAAATAAGAGATCTAGCTCTAATACCAATTATTGGGATAGGATAGATATAGTACTGAGAGAGGAAGGGTGAATCATTACCCTTAAATACTTTTATTGAATTAACAATCTACAATAGTTGTGTCTCTCTAACCAACTGATTCCATTGTTTGCAACATACATTCAAATAACTTGTAAATGTAAAGTGCATGAAAACAAACAATAAATCATTCATGAAATATAACACATGACACAAGTATTTTGGTTACGCAAAAACCTTTGTTAGAAGGTAAAAACTGTGGTGGGGATGACACCCACAAATTCTTGACTACTATAGTAAATAAAGTATGTCGGTTAAGGCTACAAGTGTGATCACTCTGATGATCTTACCCTATTAGGAGTAACATAAGATCGATTAGATATACTTTGTTAAAGGATTTTAGCAACACCAAATAAGTGTGCACTCGGTTAGGAGATTTACAACAAATGATTAAGTCTACTCTATTAAGAGATTTATAATCTTGCTATAATTGTTAAAAGATAATAGAAAATATTTGCAATTGACAACTTCAACTTGTCTCAATCAGATCTATGAAATACTAAATAGATTTCACCTTGATGTGTAGTATATTACTCTATGTTATGGTCAGTAGCCTTGTATGTTTCTGATAAAATGAATACTTTCTCTGAGAATTGCTCATTCATGTAAACCATTGTCTGAATTCTGATATCATGTATGCAACTACTCCTTCATGATCTCTTTTTTCATGTCTCCTTCTATCAAAATGGCATCAATTACAATTATATAGAAAATTACTTTGACCTAATTAGGTTTACAACATCTTAGAAAACCTAAGATCTACGGTGTAAAAAAATAACCTAGATCTAACTATTACATACAAATCATCGCAACATTTAATGATTACATCCATAATAAATGTGCCTTGATCTTGGTAAAATGATTATAAATCTGTGTAAGTCATTTGCATAGAGATATGTGTCTTTACTTATTACTATGTCATTTCCTGAATAACTCGATAAACATTGCATTCTCAATTCGGTGAATTAATTGATGCTCGGTGTGTAGAATGCTCGGTGTTTACTGAGTCGGTGCTCGGTATACTTTGATGCTCAGTAAACATACTTGGTTAAACCCGTGTTCTTTTAGCTTTAGGTTCTTCCTTGTAACTACTCGGTATGAAGGCTTTATAAGTTCAACCGACTAGCTTCTATAGCTTCTTATTCGGTATTTTACCGAATGCTCTTTGTTGATACTAATGACAAAATTTAATGCTCAAATAGAGATAACAAAAAATAACTGAAATGCCATTTTAAAAATTAAAAAAAAATTTAAAATGCTTACAAGTTTTCTAAAAAATGGGTATCCATTTTAGGCTTGGGTTCTCACAGGGAAATGCATATGCATTTTTTAAACACGTACGTGTTTCATTTATTATGGGTCAGGCCCCCCAACCTATACATCTACCCATTTTTTAAAAATGTGTGTGTTTCTAGCGGCGTTTCCCAAGTTGGGAAAACTTCCCTCAAATTGGGACCCAACTTCTTGCACTTACCCTTCAAGTGAACCTTTAGTACCCACTTGTGTTTCTACAAAGTCCTTGAGTTTATTATATGGATAAACATAGACATGATCTCTCTTTTGAGTACTAGAAAATAAAGTATTCTTGCTCAATATAAACCACTTGCTCCAAAGATGTAACAATACAATTTTGGAAATTCTATAAAGACAAGGCCATGCCAGGGAAATCAACCTAAAGTAGGACATAATGAGATTGCTCCTCATATAATAGAAATTATTTCAATTATAAGTAGAAAATATGATCAAGGACAACAATATATACCAATGGTCATGCTTGAAGATAGCATTCACAAACTTAAAAACATAAAAAAGGAAGTACAACCCATGGTAAGATTTTGGAAAACCTCTATATGGACCCATGAGAACCCATGTAGAATAGACCCAACTATGAAATATTATCTTTGAGGGAGCACAACTCACAAAATAGCCAACAAGGGTGTATTTTTCAAGTCACTTACATGTGTTTTCAAAATCAAAAACTTGTAAAATATCATAAAACAACATTAGCATTATCTAATGCACTACCATGGCCTGAATCATTTTTTGTGACCATTTAGGATTTTTTTTCTTGCATATCCAAGACCAAATCCCTAGCATCAAATGTGGGGCCATCTAGGTTATCATGAAAGCGTTGCCCAAACAAAAGGGGAGTAAAGAAACCAAAATTAAATGTATATTTCTCTTGCTCCAAAAATTGATATGACACAAGGGTGATAAGGATAGTAAACTGAAATAGTCAAAAACCTAATAAACCTCTCATTGCTAAAGCAATTTCCAACCACCCTTTTTATTTCTATTATCCTTCTTTGTTAATGCTTTGACAAAACATACCTTCATACAAGTTTAGTTTCATATGGCATTCACACATGGGCTAATGACATATGTTCCCACTTTATATTGCCTTGAATAGTAATCTTATGCTTCAAAGATAAAATGGTTGGTCCTCTCACATAGATTATATGGATTAACACTTCTCACCTTTTTAGAAAGGCATCGAGTTTACATGTAAGATATTTACTTATATGAAGATTAAATGCATTCCTCATAGTTACAATTAGAAAATAGGTTTTTCACTTGCAATTACCTTACATAACTCAAGAGCTTATGCTATATGATTTTCTTCATAAGCTTTACTCATAATCATCTCTTGCTTGATACAAGGATTAGCAATAGAAAACCTTAAACTCAATGTTCCAAGTTTATTATTATATTTATTTTTGTGCAATTAGTTTTTTCTTTTTCTTTTTAATGAGCTAGTGCTTATCTAGGTGTTAGCTAGCAAATCCACATTTTCATAATCCTTATGCAAGGATTAGAAATGGAAAACCTTAAATTTTGTATTTCAAGTTTATCATTATATTTAGTAATCATCTCTTGCTTGTTGCAAGGATTAGAAAGGGAAAAACTAGTACTCCTTTTGAAAATTAATTTCCTTGGCATCTTTAAAATAGACTTGTAAGTTGGCTTTTCTCAACCAAGTTCAAAATTTTAAATAGTTGATGGGTCCTACACTTGTTGCTTATATTTTGTCTTCACTACCTCAATCACATTTAGGGGCTAAAAGGAATACAAGCTTTGTCACTTCCTTTGGTATTTGGTTATCAAACATTCAAATGGATGCAAGACTTCATCACATGAGGGTTTCCCAACTTAATTATTCAACATGTGCTAGTCTAAAGACATTCTAATCCTTTGTTTTAAACTTTTCCTTGTGTCTAAAGAGTGTGAAGTAGATTCATAGTCTTTTTTCCCCCTTTTACCTTGAGCACAGTATACAATAGATTGTTATCATTAGTGTTTTTCTTACTAGACTAGATATATTAATTTTTTATGACACATTTTAGAGCTTTCCATTTTATTGTATTTATATATAAATGTAAAGAAATATTACATTTTTAATAAAAAAAAGTTTATTGCATTAATTTAACTACTAATGAAAAAGTGTATGTCCTCATGCTAAAGTGTATCTCCTCATGCTTCTACCATTTTTTATATCTAGGTGCAGACAAAGAAGGTAGCAGAGTTTC